>VZQC01002887.1:8698-95208 GCA_009823505.1 Rhizomys pruinosus
TTTCTCCTGCCTCAGCACCTCAATGTGCTGGGATGATGGGTGTCACCATGTCCAGCCTGAAAGTCTTTCAAAGGGGAGTCTGGCTGTGATATTCTCTGTTAGTTTCCGGTAGTCTGTCAGCTGTATCCACAGGTCTCCGGGGGCTGGCCAGGCCTCTGGGTTCCCTCCACTTCTCTTGATCTCTTTGTTCTGTATCTGTGCAGTTACTGTCTGTTTCCCCCAATTAGAGCTCTAGGCCAGGTGGGGTTCTAACCTCACCTGTGCCAGACTGTGGGACTGCAAGTGTATGCATTAACCTCCTTGCTTCTTCAAATGGGCTGCAGATGGGGCGCTGGGAACTGGCAGCCAGCTCAGTGGAAACACCTACCTAGTACTAAAGGCCTGGGTTCATCCCTGCCGTACACACACACATACACAACACACACACACACACACACACACACACCACACACGATTTTTTTTTTTCTTTAAGCTATTTCCCCAGGGACCTGGACGGAGATCTGTCTCCATACGTTAACGAGCACCAGCGCTCTTGAACAGAGGATCCTGGGGTTTGATCCCAGCCACCTACATGAGTGACTAATAATACCACCTGTAACATCCCCGCTTTCCAACGAGATTCCATTTCCTTCTTCCGACCATCTTTGCGGAATATTTGCAACACACATTATGGTGCACTTATGTACACTATAGGCAACCTATACACCATAATAAATAATGAAAAACAGACAAATAAAAAGGAATTAGAGCAACAACGCCATAATATAAATAAATAATAGCATCCTTAAGGGAAAGAGCAGAAATGTAAGGAATCAACAAATAATATAAGAGATAATCCAAGGCAACAAAGCCTAGTACTAACGAAGTGAAGACAATAAACAAACAGGCCAGCTGGAGAACATAAAGAGAGACAACACAAATGTCTCAATAAAACCTATATTAATATAATTATAATAATAAAAGTGTTTCCAGCCATGCAATAAGAGTGGAACCACATGAACATTTATACACAGCACACAGACAAACAGCAGAATCTCTGTCAAATTAGAGAGGAAACAAAAAACATATGGACCAGCTGGGGCAATACAGGAGGAAACCCATAGATTCAAGGGAGATAGAAAAACAAATAAAAAGAGTGGAAACAGTAGAGAATATAAAAAAGAACAACACTGCTCTTGACAGAGACCTAGTTCAATTTCCGCAATCCACATGGGTGCTTTTAACAACTATTCTGTTAGTAGCATCCAGTCTAGCGGGAATCTATGGCTTGCTTCTGATCCACACGGGCATTGCACGATATGGGTGCACTTACACACTTGCAGGCAATAGAGTATCCACACATAAATTAAAAATGAATACATTAAATTTATTTAAATTTAATTTTATTTTTATTTTTTTGCGTCTTTCAAAACAGGGTCTCCCTGTAGCCCCAGCTGTCTGGAATTCGCTCTTCAGGGACCAGGCCTGGCCTTGAACTCACAACGATCCACCTGCCTCTGCCTCCCAAGTGCTAGGATTAAGGCGTGTGCCACCACACCCGGCTACATTAAATATTTTTTTAAAAGTGTTTCTGGGGCTGGCAGAGATGGCCTAAGCAGTTAAGAGCACCAACTGCTCTGGGCAGAGACTCGGGTTCGATCCCCGCCACCCACAATAGTGGCGCCTGAGAACTGTCTGTAACTCCAAATTCCAGGAGAACCTCCAGTTCCGGGAATCCAAACACCCTCTTAGAAAAAAAAAAATTATATAAGCCGGGCATGCACGCACACTTTATCCTAGCACTTGGGAAGCCAGAGGCAGGCAGATTCTGGAAGATCCAGGCCAGCCTGGATCTACAGACGTTGCGTTCCAGGACACCCTGGACTACAGGGAAGACCCTGTCTCAAAAAGGACCAAACAAAAAATTTATATATAAAAAAACTGTTTCCAGGTACTGGAAAGACGGCTCACAGTTGCACACCAGTTGCTCTTGTAGAGGGACACAGGTTTAGTTTCCAGTATTTCCAGCACCCACATGGTGTTAAAACTGTGTCTAACTCCATTCACAGGGGATTCAGACACCCTCTTCTGTATCTCATGTGATATTCCATGCGAAGCAAAACAACTCATACATATAAAATAAAAAACTAAAGCTGGCATGATTGGTGCACACTTTTAAATTCCAGTACTTGGGATTAGATGTTGGCACCATCGGCCGGCTTGGCAGAGATGGCCCTAGCGTTAGAGCGACCGACTGCTCTTTGCAGCAGGACCCGGTTCAGATCGCCAGCACCCACATGGCGGCGGACAGCCGTCTAACTCCAATGACAGGAGAACTCCAGTTCCAGGCGGACATCCTTACCGGCCTCTTCTACCTCCGCGCGCTTGCACGTTTCACGGTGCACAGACCTGCAACGCAAACAGTACAATTCATACACATAAGGAATAAATTAAATTAAAAAAAAATTATAAAAAAAAAAATAAAGTGTGCACCATCATGCAGAGGCAGAGGTGGGTGGATCTCTATGAGTTCAAGGCCAGCCTGGTCTACAGAGTGAGCTCCAGGCCAGCTGGGACTAAAGGGAGACCCTATCTCAAAAATACCTAATAATAATAATAATAATAATTAATAAAGTTTAAAATGCAAAGTGTTTTCCTGTAGTAGTACTATGAACCTATTTTTTTTCCTATGACACAATAATGGTCATCATGTGTTAATTACTGGCATTAACAGAATCTAGTTTATTTATTTATTTATTGTCATTTTGAGACAGTGTCTCCCTGTAGCCCCAGATATCTTGAAATTCACTATGTAGACCAGGCTGACCTTGAACTCACAGAATAGCCAGGCATGGGGTCACATGCCTGTAATCCTAGCACCTGAAAGGTAGAGGCAGGAGGTAGCCCAAGAGTTTGAGCCCAATCTAGTCTACACGATGAATTCGAGGCCAGCCAGGGCTGTATAGCAAGATCCTATTACGGGCCCCCTGAACCTAATAATAACCCCTAAACAAATAAATAATTGAACAAACAAGCAAACATTCAGCAGTTTTTATCTGGGCATTTTGGGACAGTTTGACAGTTTTACCCACTTCTTTCCACTTTTAGACTGACACATACCCTTACTCCCCACCAGCCACCCCTGCTGTAACAGAAGAACCAAGATCCTTCTTTTCTGTATCCCTAGGGACAGTGTGAGCCCGCTGTGCTCATACTCCTTCCTTCCTTCCTTCCTTCCTTCCTTCCTTCCTTCCTTCCTTCCTTCCTTCCTTCCTTCCTCCTTCCTTCCTTCTTTTCTTGGAGATAGGGTCTCATGTAACCCAGGCTAGCCTCAAATTCACTATGTAGCCAAGGATGACTTTATACTTCTGATCTTCCTCTCTCTCACACTCTCTCTGTATTTTTTTTTATTAATTTTATTTATTTCTGCATGTGTACGAATGTACCGTCTGCATGCAAGTCTGTGCACCCGTGTCGTGCAACGCCGCGGTCAGAAGAAGGTCTCGGATTCCCCTGGAACTGGAGTTCTCCTGGAATTGGAGTTTCAGACGGTTCTTAGCCGCCAGGGTCCTCTGCAAGAGCGGTCAGCACTCTTAAACCGCTAGGCCATCTCTCCAGCCCTCTCTGTATGTTTTAAGACAGGGTCTCACTATGCAGCCCTAGCTGGCCTAGAACTCTCTGTGGAGACCAGGCTGTCCTTGAACTTACAGAAATCCACCTGCCTCTGCCTCCCAAGTGCTGGGATGAAAGGTGTGTGCCACCATGCCAAGACCTCTTCCCCACCCCCCATCCCCCACCCCAGACAGGGACACCCATGCTGACCTCAGACCTCAGATTCCCTATATAGCTGAGGATGACCTTGAATCTGGTCCTTCTTCCACTTCCCAAGTGCTGGGATTACAGGTGTGTACCATCAAGCCCAGTGTATTTGGTCCTGGGTTCCAACCCAATGCTTCATGTGTGCTAGATAAGCAGTATACTAATGGATCTCTACTCCAGCCCAAACTCCCTCCTTTTTGCACCTGGAGTCTCCTTTGGGCCAACTCTCTTAGAATGATCAGAAGTATCCCCTTAGTCCCAGGGTCCTATACCTTCTAAGCCCCCTCCAGGACTGAGCCAAATTGGCAACAGCCAATACACTGCCCACACTGGGCATCATACTGGCAGCATTCTAATTTTTTTTTAATTTATTTCTGTATGTGTATGAATGTACTGTCTGCATGTAGGTTTGTGCACCCGTGTCGTGCAATGCCGTGGAGGTCAGAAGAGGGTCTCAGATTCCCCTGGAACTGGAGTTCTCCTGGAATTGGAGTTACAGACGGTTCTCAGCCGCCATGTGGGTGCTGGGGATCGAACCTGGGTCTTCTGCAAGAGCAGTCAGCGCTCCTAACCGCTAGGCCATCTCTCCAGCCCACGGCACCATTCTAATACCCTCCCTGGCTTGCACTGGAACGAGATGCTCACAGTGGGGTTCTGTGGGGAGAACATTCCCAGGGCCGGCTCAGAGCCTTTCTCCCCAGCACCACACTGGGAAAGTGCAGTGCCGGCATCAGCTCCTGCTCAGGGCTCAGCCTGCTCAGAATCATCTTTTTATTTATTTATTTATTTATTTATTTATTTATTTATTTATTTATTTATTAATTTATTTTTGAGACAGGGTCTCCCTTTGGTCCCAGCTAGCCTGGAGCTCACTATGTAGATCAGGCTGGCCTTGAACTCACAGAGATCCACCTGCCTCTACCTCCCAGAGTGCTGGGATTAAAGGCGTGCACCACCACACCCAGCCTAAAATGTGGGTGTCTCGGATTCCCCTGGAACTGGAGTTCTCCTGGAATTGGAGTTACAGACGGTTCTCAGCCGCCATGTGGGTGCTGGGAATCGAACCTGGGTCCTCTGCAAGAGCAGTGAGTGCTCTTAACTGCTGAGCCATCTCTCCAGCCCCCATAATCATCATCTTTATTTATTTGGTCATTTGTTTAACCATCCTCTCCTCTCTTCATCAGCACAAGTTTCAAGAAAACCATGATGTATGATGTCATTACTGGCCTCCCAGGGCCATCATGTGGATGATGCTCTGTTGGTACAAGTGCCCTTCCTAGTGCCAGGGCCTTGCCTGGCCTAAGAAGTGGAGGAAAAGGACGGATGCGTGCTTTTATGGCTGTTTCCCAGGTCCTTCAGTGGATCCAGTGAGCATTTCTGAGCTCAGGTTCTGAAGACCCCTGTTTGGTAGGAATCCAGGCTGCCCAGGAGCACCAGGCCCTCCTCCCACACTGATGCCACCAAGCTACTCAGCCTGCCCGAAGACACAGGAGGAGAGGGATTTGAGTGAGTCCTTGATTGTCCCCCAAGCTGAAGGTCTCATGGTCCCAGCCTTTAAGAGGATCCCATTGGTTTTAGGAGCATCCTGGGGACCAGGTGGACTGGCAGGGAGGGATGATGGAACCCCACATTGTCCACGGGGTGACAAGGTATCCTTGGCCCCAGGAGGAAGTCTGAAACCCAGCGACGTCTCCTGAGTCCCACGCAGTCCATTTTCTTCACAGATCAAAATATAGGTCTTGATGGGCTGCGCGACACGTCTTTGGATGGGGATGGGTTCTTGGGGGAGCCCTGGGGGCACAGCCACCATCTGTCTCCCAGTGGCCCAATCAATAAGGAAAGTGATGTGAGCTGTGGGGATGGCCTTTAGGGGTCGTGCCAACTGCATACCTAAAAGGAAGGGAAGGGCCAAAGGTTTGTATTGGCACAGCCAGCCATGGCGTCTCATTCATCCAATTCTGCATTCGTTTGCTCATGCCTTTGTGTGTTCATGCATTTTGTAGGATTTCGGAGAATTGTAGTGTCAGAATAAGACTTTAGCACAGGAGAGACCCGAGGTGGTTTTTTTTGTAAAGGTGTGTGTGTGTGTGTGTGTGTGTAGAGTGTGTGTAGTATGTGTGGTGTTTGTGGGTGTACGTGCCTACTTGTACCACAGCCTTCGTGAGGGGGTCAGAAAACAATTTGCAAAGAAGTTGGTTCTCTTTCCACTATGTGAGTTCAGGGGCTCGGTAATAAACACCCTTACCCACTGAGCCATCGCCAGCCCAAAGCCTGAGTTTAAACCCTTTGTTTTCCCTTTCTCACCCATTCCCAGGAGCACCAAGTCCAGCCTGAGAGCAGCTCTCAGCTTTACCTTGCACATGACCTTAAAATGCAGGCCTGGGGACTGGAGAAGACTCACCTGCTGGTGAGGTGCCTGCTGCACAAGAATGGGTTCAGATCCCCAGCACCTGCTTAACAAGTCTAATCCCAGTGCTGAGGAGGTGGAGTCAGGCAGATGCCTGGAGCTCGATGGCTGGCCAGCCCAGCTGAATCAGTGAACTCCAGGTTCAGTGAGAGACCCTGTCTCAGAAAGTAAGATGGAGCAAAGACGGCTCAGCAGTTAAGAGCACTAGTCGCTCCTGCGGAGGATCTGGGTTCAGTTCCCAGCATTCACGTGGCAGCTCACAACCCTGAGAGATCCAATGCTCTCTTCTGGCCTCTGAAGACACCAGGCATACACACTCAGTGCACATATATACAGGTAAGAAAAACACTCACGGGGCTGGAGAGATGGCCTAGCGGTTGAGAGCGCGTACTGCTCTTGCAGAGGACCCGGGTTAGATCCCCAGCACCCACACGGAGGCTGAGAACCGTCTTTAACTCCAGTTCCAGGGGAATCCAACACCCTCTTTTGACCTCTACGGCATTGCACGACACAGGTGCACAAACCTATATGCAGACAGTACATTCATACATATACAAAATAAAATTAAAAATAATTTATAAGAAAAAACACACACATAAAAAAGATAAAAATAAAATAAATTTTTTTAAAGGTTAAGGTGGAAAATGATTGAGGAAGATACTGTACCAACCCAAACACACACACACACACACTGCAGGTTCTGCAGGTCTAGGGTGGGATCTGAGCTTCTGCTTCACATAGTCTCCCAGAGGATGCTGATTCCTCCAGTCTAGGGAACCAAGAGGAGCTCTGGTCCAGCTGTGACAGATGAGGAAAACAAGGCTCAGCTTGTACAGGTGCTGGTGGTCGTTAGGGAGGCCCACGGAATCCTACATCCTGGAAGAACTGTACCTAAACCTTGAGCCTCTGCCCTGAAGATCCTTGCTCTAAATGCTCTGTGTACTGCCCCCACGTCTGAGCCCAGCACGCGGCAGAAAAATGAATGGACCAAGCAATCAGTTTATCAAGGAAGCAAAGCTCAGGGCAGGTCTGTCTACATCCAAGCCTGTGCATTCATTCATTCATTCATTCATTCACTCATTTACAGGGTCTCCTCTGTAGCTGGGTTATCTTGTGGCTCACTAAGTAGACCAGACTGGCCTTAAACTTGTGGTGATCATTTTGCCTCTGCCTTCCGAATGTTGGGACCACAAGTGTATGTAACCATGCCTGCTCTCTTAAGTAATTTTTCATGACATGGCATTTCATGCCTGTCAGCCTCATAATCCCAGAATTTAGGAAACTGAGTCAGAAGAGTTGCTATGAGTTTGAGGCCAGCCTAAGCTAGGCTGATATTCTGTCTCAAAAAAAACAAAAAAAAAAACAAACAACAACAACAAAAAAACACACCAACTGTAGTTGAGCATAACTTTAATCCCAGCACTTGGGAGGCAGAGGTAGGAGGATCTCTGTGAGTTCAAGGTCAGCTTGGTCTACAGAGTGAGTTCCAGGCCAGCTGGGACTACAGGGAAACCCTGGCTCAAAAAGGCTCAAAGAGGCAAAAAAAACACCACAAACAAACAACAACAACAATAAAACCAATGAGGTGGGCAAGATGGCTCAGTGGGTGTAAGAAACAATAAATATTAATCTTTCCTTTCAAATTCTGTAAAACTTGAAACTTGTTTTTTTTTAATTTTATTTATTTTATTTATTTCTGTATGTGTATGAATGTACTGTCTGCATGCAAGTTTGTGCACCCATGTCGTGCAATGCCGGGGAGGTCAGAGAGGGTGTCGGATTCCCCTGGAACTGGAGTTCTCCTGGAATTGGAGTTTCAGACGGTTCTCGGCCGCCATGTGGGTGCTGGGGATCGAACCCGGGTCCTCTGTAAGAGTGGTCGGCGCTCTTAACGGCTAGGCCTGCTCTCCGTGCGGGGGCGGCGGTGAGACTTGTTTTATGACAGGGAATGGAAACGCTTTTTTTTTGTGTTTATGGTTGGGGACAGGGTTCCCTGTCAGCGTCCATGGGGTCACTGGAATGTCCACTATGCGACCAGGCCTGAGGCCTGTGAACCACAGTATATACACCAGTCCTCTGCCTCCAAGTGCCTAGGATTCAAAGGCATGCACCACCAACCGGACTGGACTGGGAATTCTAATCTTTTAATCACTCCAACCCTGTAAGCTTCTGTTTAAGAAAGGCCCTGGGTCGTCCTGAGCCTGAGGCCTGGATTAGTGGAGGCTCTTCTCTATTTTCTTCTTTATTTTTATTTAAAATTTTTTTATTCAATTTTATTTATTTCTGTATGTGTTAAATGTACTGTCTGCATGCAAGTCTGTGGCCCTGTGGTCGTGCAAGCCGCGGAGGTCAGAAGAGGTTCTTGATTCCCACCGCTAGGCCATCTCTCCAGCCACCCAAGCCTTTTTTTTTTTTGTTTTTTTTTGGGCGTTTCGAGACAGGGTCTCGTTCTGTAGCCCCAGCTGGCCTGGAACTCACTCGGTAAACCAGGATGGCCTGGACTCACAAAAGCCATCCAGCCTCTGCCTCCCGAGTGCTAGGATTAAAGGCGTGTGCCACCACGCCCAGCTCATACCAATTCTTTAGAAGTAGCCAACCCGGAAGGATTGTGAAGTCAGACCCCAGCCAACAGAGAAGAACACAGTTTTCTTGTGTTAACGGATAAAAGCTCCCTCAAGCTTCCTGTGTGTACTTGCTGGATCTGACTGATCACACAGGTCACCTTTTTGCAAAAGACTTTCCACTTAATCCACGTGTTCTTTGTGCAGTACTGGAGGGTCCTTGGACTTCTGATTTTACTTCTAATCATGGGTATGAAGCATGATAAACCTAAATTTGATCCCTGGTACCCAGAAAGAGAGAAAGAGAGAACCAACTCCATAAAGTTGTTCTCTGACCTCCATGCATGTGTGCACACCACACACACACACACACACACACACATTTGAACAACAGAAAGTAACTTTTCAAATTATCCAAGGAATGTGTCAGCTCTCTTCACCCGTTCATAACCATAGCCAGCTCAGAAGATATTTATGTTTTGGTTTATGGGTTCATACAGGAAATTTATGAAGGCCGCCCATTGACTTGTGAATCCCAGCAGCCATCAGCCCCCTGCCTGCCCAAGTGTGCTCAGCTGCTCTTTTATTTTCTCTGGAATGCCCTGCACCACATCTTTTTTTTGGAGACAGGGTCTCCCCATAGCCCCAGTTGGCCTGGAACTAACTCTGTAGACCAGGCTGGCCTTGAACTCACAGAGATCCGCCTGCCTCTGCCTCCCAAGTGCTAGGATCAAAGGTGTGCGCCACCACGCCCAGCTTGCACCACATCTTACCAGAGCTCATCTCTAGGCTGGAGTCTTTGAGGCTGGCTTTCCATTCCTGGGAGTACTCTGAGGGGGCCATGGTGCTTGGCCTGGGCCGAGGACACTTCTTCCAGGATAAAGAACTGTTGCCCCACCCTGGGGCCGGACCTTTTATATTCACTGCCTGGATCCACCAGCGCCTCAGGAACTGGCGCTGGCCACTCAGGGTCCTTCTTTGTTTTTTTTTGTTTTTTTTTGTTTTTTTTATTAATTTTTATTTATTTCTGTATGTGTATGAATGTACTGTCTGCATGCAAGTCTGCACACCCGTGTCGTGCGACGCCGTGGAGGTCAGAAGAGGGTCTCGGATTCCCCTGGAACTGGAGTTCTCCTGGAATTGGAGTTTCAGACGGTTCTCAGCCGCCATGTGGGTGCTGGGGATCGAACCCGGGTCCTCTGTAAGAGCGGTCAGCGCTCTTAACCGCTAGGCCATCTCTCCAGCCCCAGGGTCCTTCTTTGATCAGCAAGGTTACGTCAACATATTGTGACTGGCTTCCTACCAGACACAGTCTCTTCCGGCTGGTTCCTGATTTCTCTGGACACTACTCAGCCAGTCTCAATTCCCCAAATTCCAGTGGTACCTGGCTGTTTCACCAGCTTTGTGTGTGTGTGTGTACTAAGAACTAAGAACTGTATGCAATGCTTTAGGGGGAAGGGAGACAGGATCTCCCTCACTATGTAGTTGCACTTGAACTTCTATTTTTATTTTATGTGTATGAGTATTGCATGCATGCAGTGCCCATGGAGACCAGAAGAGGGCATCAGATCCCCTGGAACTAGAGTTACAGATACAACATGTTAGCCACTACGTGGGTGGTGGGACCTGAACCCTAGTCCTCTGTAAGAGCAGCTAGAGCTCTTAACCACTGAGCTATTTCTCCAACCCCTGAACTTCTGACTCTTTTGTCTGAGCCTCCCAGTACTGGAATAACAGACATAGGCCACCCTACCTGGCTGTGTGCAATATTACTTAAGCCAAACAAGAAATTTTGCTGAAAAGGAAATCAACTTTTTTTTTTTTNTTTGTGTTTCACGACAGGGTCCCTATCCCCCAGCTGTCCGGAAATCACTCTGTAGGAACCAGGCTGCCTTGGAACTCACAAAGATCTGCCTGCCTCTGCCTTCTCCTCAGGAATTAAAAGGCGTGCGCCGGGCTGGAGAGATTGGCCTCAGTGGTTAAGAGCGCCGACCCGCTCTAGCAGAGGACCATGGGTTCGATCCCAGCCCCACAGGGCGGCGAGGAGACTTGTCTGAAACTCAATTTCCAGGAGACTCCCAGTCCACGGGAATCCGACACCCTTTTGACCTCCGCGGCCCATTGCAACGTACACGGGGCACAGACTTGCATGCAGACAGTACATACATTACACATACGGAAATAAATAAAAGTAATAATAAAAAACAAAATTAAAATTAAAAGGCGTGCGACCAACAAAGCTCCCGGCTCAGCTAAATTACACCTTTAAAGAAAAGCTGAACACTAGGGAGATGGCTTAGGGGTCGGCGTGAGAGCGGCTTTACTGTGATGGTACAGAGCACGAACTGAGGATCTGAGTTCAAATGACCTGTGCGGGGCAGTCAGAAACCCCACGTAACCTAATTCATGGCAGAGGGAGAGGACAAGATAGGAGGTTCACTGGGGTTTGCTGGCTTGTCAGCCCGAGCTCCAAGGCTACATGAGAGACCCTGCCTCAAGGAAGTTAAACTCCAGTTCCAGGGGAATCCGACACCCTCTTCTGACCTCCGCGGCATTGCACGACACGGGTGCACAGACTTGCATGCAGACAGTACATACATACACATACGGAAATAAATAAAATTAATAATAAAAAAAAAATTAAAAATAAAGGCGTGCGCCACCACTCCCGGCTAGGAAATCAACTTTAAAAGAAAAGCTGGACACTAGGGAGATGGCTTAGTGGGTGAGAGCGCTTACTGTGAGGTCAGAGCACAAACATGAGGATCTGAGTTCAAATACCTGTGCAGGGCAGTCAGAACCCCTGTAACCCTAATTCATGGCAGAGGGAGAGGACAGAGATAGGAGGTTCACTGGGGTTTGCTGGCTGTCAGCCTAGCTCCAGGCTCAATGAGAGACCCTGCCTCAAGGAAGTTAAGGTGGAGAGTGACAGAGCAGGACATGCAAAGTCCTCTGGATGAGCATAGGCGTGGACACCCGAACACTCAGGCACATGTGCCACACATACATGTACCACACTCACATTCATTCACACACAAAAGAAAATAAAGTAAAAAAAAAAAAGAAAGTAAAAGAAAAATTTGGGGGGGGGAAGCAAAGTTGTCATCGCTCCATTAAATGTAGTCACAGCCACATCAGTAATGAGGAGCGGCCTGTTCAGAAGGCCTTGACAAAGATATTCAAGCTGACCTCCAGAACTTTCACCTCTGTCCCTCTCATCTAGACGGGGCTTTGCAGGCACAATTAACTGTAGACTTTGAGAGTCGATTATCTTGGATTCTAGGGGAGCTCCACTCCATGCCACGAGTCCTGAAATCTGGAGACCCTTTCCTGGTGGGAAAGATAGCGCGGTGCAGAAAAACCTGAAAGACGGGATTGCAGGCATTGGACAGCTACTGCGGCCATTGCTCAGCGGAGAGGAAAAGCAAAACCCGTACTGACGTACAGCCACAATCATAACGCACAGCTCATCCGACACTTCCTACCAGACTCTAGCTGGGTGTCCCTGTTCAATTCAACTTGGACTGGATTTGGAGGTAAGGTCAGGTCCCACAGGTTGAGGGCTCCGTTCCCAAGACAGGCGCCCTCCACCCCACCTCAGCACTTCAGATACCAACTTCACCACTCAGGTCATTTTACCCGGGCTGCTGTCTATCTAGCCACAACTCAGGTGTAGTTAATTTGCATGAAAAGGCCATAGCATTCAGGGAAAACTATTTACTGCTCTAAGCAGGCTCGTCCAACCTGTTCTCAGTCTAAGCTGCTGACTGCAGCTGCATTCCTAAGAACCGGTATAGACACAAGCCAACCCCATAAATTTACTTAAAGAGAGAACTTTGTAGACATAACATCATTTTGCATGTCAAAAGGCTGGCCAGGTGTGGTGTCCCACGCCTTTAATCCAAGCACTTGGGAGGCAGAGGCAGGCCAGTCTTTGTGATTTCAAGGCCAGCCTTGTCTACAGAGTGAGTTCCAGGACAGCTGAGGCTACAGGGAGACTCTGTCTTGAAAAGACCAAAAAAAATAAATAGATAAAAAAAGGCTGAACATTTGCTCACCACTCTGTGCAGAGTCTAAACACCACTGAATTGTACACTTTCAAAGGGAGGGTTATGTGGCCTGTGAATTCTATTGCAGTTTAATTTTTGTAGTGGTGATAGGGTTTTTATTTTATTTTATTTTTATTTATTTATGTGTATGAATGTACTGTTTGCATGCAGGTCTGTGCACCCGTGTTGTGCAACGCCTCGGAGGTCAGAAGAGGGCGTTGGATTCCCCTGAAACTGGAGTTCTCCTGGAATTGGAGTTGCAGACGGTTCTCAGCCGCCATGTGGGTGCTAGGGATCGAACCTGGTCCTCTGCAAGAGTGGTCGGCGCACTTAACTGCTGGGCCATCTATCCAGTCCCTTTATTTAAAAAAAAAAATTTTTTTTTTTGGTCTTTTTGAGACAGTGTCTCCCTGTAGCCCCAGCTGTCCTGGAACTCACTGTGTAGACCAGGCTGGCCTTGAACTCACAGACATCCGCCTGCCTCTGCCTCCCAAGTGCTAGAATTAAAGGCGTGCTCCACCACACCTGGAAGATAAGACAACTTCTATCAAACTTTTATTTTCCTCATACAAAAGACATGAGGCCGGGCGTGGTGGTGTATGCCTTTAATCCTAGCACTTGGGAGGCAGAGGTAGGCGAATCTTTGTGAGTTCAAGGCCAGCCTGGTCTACACAGTGAGTTCCAGGACAGCTGGGGCTACAGGTAGACCCTGTCTCAAAAAGACCAAAAAAAAAAATTTTTTTTTTTAAATAAAGGGACTGGATAGATGGCCCAGCAGTTAAGTGCGCCGACCACTCTTGCAGAGGACCAGGTTCGATCCCTAGCACCCACATGGCGGCTGAGAACCGTCTGCAACTCCAATTCCAGGAGAACTCCAGTTTCAGGGGAATCCAACGCCCTCTTCTGACCTCCGAGGCGTTGCACAACACGGGTGCACAGACCTGCATGCAAACAGTACATTCATACACATAAATAAATAAAAATAAAATAAAATAAAAACCCTATCACCACTACAAAAATTAAACTGCAATAGAATTCACAGGCCACATAACCCGCCCTTTGAAAGTGTACAATTCAGTGGTGTTTAGACTCTGCACAGAGTGGTGAGCAAATGTTCAGCCTTTTTTTATCTATTTATTTTTTTTGGTCTTTTCAAGACAGAGTCTCCCTGTAGCCTCAGCTGTCCTGGAACTCACTCTGTAGACAAGGCTGGCCTTGAAATCACAAAGACTGGCCTGCCTCTGCCTCCCAAGTGCTTGGATTAAAGGCGTGGGACACCACACCTGGCCAGCCTTTTGACATGCAAAATGATGTTATGTCTACAAAGTTCTCTCTTTAAGTAAATTTATGGGGTTGGCTTGTGTCTATACCGGTTCTTAGGAATGCAGCTGCAGTCAGCAGCTTAGACTGAGAACAGGTTGGACGAGCCTGCTTAGAGCAGTAAATAGTTTTCCCTGAATGCTATGGCCTTTTCATGCAAATTAACTACACCTGAGTTGTGGCTAGATAGACAGCAGCCCGGGTAAAATGACCTGAGTGGTGAAGTTGGTATCTGAAGTGCTGAGGTGGGGTGGAGGGCGCCTGTCTTGGGAACGGAGCCCTCAACCTGTGGGACCTGACCTTACCTCCAAATCCAGTCCAAGTTGAATTGAACAGGGACACCCAGCTAGAGTCTGGTAGGAAGTGTCGGATGAGCTGTGCGTTATGATTGTGGCTGTACGNGGTTCTTAGCTGCCATGTGGGTGCTGGGGATTGAACCCAGGTCCTCGGCAAGAGCAGTCGGTGCTCTTAACCGCTAGGCTATCTCTCCAGCCCCAAGAAGGAGGGAATTTCTAATCTCCCAGCATAAACTCTCAATTATGCAAGATGGATACATTCTATAAATCTTGTACAGTGTTGTAACATTGCGCTCACAGATAACCACAATGTATGTGTACTGGACACTCGAAATTTCTTGCCTGGAGTGCTGGGCATGCCTTTATTCCTAGCACTCAGGAGGCAGAGGCAGGCAGATCTCTGTGACATTGAGGCCAGCCTAGTCTACATAGTAAATTCCAGGACAGTCAGGGTGACATCATGAGAGCTTGTCTCCAAAAAGGATTTTTTTTCTCTTCTTCCTCCTCTTCCTCCTTCTCCTTTTTCTCATCCTCCCCCTCCTCCTCTTCCTCCTTTTCCTTCTATTCCTCCCTCCTTCACCTCCTCTGTTTTTTCTTTGTATTTATGAGACAGGGTCTTATGTAGCCCAGACAGGCCTTGGAACTTACCATGTAGCTAAAGATGATTCGGAAACACGGATCCTCTTGCCTCTCCCTCCTATCCTGGACTTGGCTAAAGAGTGGGGTTTTGTTTGCTTCCTTGCTTGCTAATTTATGGTTTTCTGCTTGTTTTTAGTAGTTCTGGAGATTGAACACAGAGCTTCGTACCTGCTAAATAAATGCTCTGCCACAGAGCCAAATTCTCAGTAACCTTTATAATTTTTCTTTCTTTCTTTCTTTTTTTCTTTCTTTCTTTCTTTCTTTCTTTCTTTCTTTTTTGTCTTTTTGAGACAGAGTCTCCCAAGTCTCAGCTGGAGTTTCAGGCTATGTAGACCAGGCTGGCCTGAACTCACAGAGATACACATGCCTCTGCCTCCTGAGTTCTGGGATTAAAGGGGTGCACCACCACACTCGGCTTACAATTTCTTTTTTTTAATTTCTTTTTGTTTTTATGAGTGTTTTGCCTTCATGTATGTAAATGCACTACCTGCTCCAAATGCCTGTCAGGACCAGAAGAGGGTGTGGGATCCTCTGGAACTGGAGTTACACGTGGTTGTTAGTTGCCATGTCAGTGCTGGGAAACAATCTTGGGTCTTATGTATGAGCAGCCAGTGCTTTTAACTTCTGAACCATCTCCCTAGTCCACTTTCACAATTTCCTTTGTTTATTGTTTTAATTTTAAAACATTATGGGGCTGGAGAGATGGCCTAGCGGTTAAGAGCACAGATCGCTCTTACAGAGGACCCGGGTTCGATCCCCAGTACCTACATGGCGGCCGAGAACCATCTGAAACTCCAATTCCAGGAGAACTCCAGTTCCAGGGGAGTCTGAGACACCCTCTTCTGACCTCCACGGCATTGCACGACACGAGTGCACAAACTTGCATGCAGACAGTACATTCATATGAAGGACCCCTGCTCCAAGGTTTTATGCACCCTTAAAATCTGTCTTTAGGAACCATGGTACCGCCATCTTATAAGGCCTCCAAGTCACGTACGCTATAAGGCCTCCCCGCTTCCTCATACCTTGTGGTGCTTAACTGAGTCATGCCCACCTGTGTGTCAAGATAAGGTTCCCCTCCCCGCTTCCTCATACCTTGTGGATTTTTTTTTTCCTTCAAAAACTCCTTACCCCAGTCTCTGGGGGTGGATCTCCTCTGCCCCTGCATGGGTTACGAGTTCGACCCCAGTGCACTGGTTTTTCCCGAATAAACCTCGTGTAATTGCAGCAAGAATGGTCTTTGGCTGATTTTTTGGGAATCGTTCTATTCCCGAGATTTGAGTGAGAGCCACTCCAGTTTCTGGGGGTCTTTCATTTGGGGGCTCATCCGGGATTGACGACCCCCCCCCTCAAATCACTAAGACCCTCTTGGAGGTAAGATTCTTTTCCTGTCTGTCCATCTACTGTGTCTGTATGATTCTCAGAGGTGCCAAAAATCTGTTACTTTTGGTTTACAGTCGTTCTGCGCTCGTGAGAGCAACGAACTCCCCATTCCGGACGAGGGGGGAGAGTTACCGACAGATGTGTCAGGAAGGTAACTGACTGTGTCATCCTGGGAGACGTCCCAGGAGGTCTGAGGGAGGCCCAAGGATGCTCGGAGCCCTCCTGTCTGGGTGCCGACTCGGACGTTGGGGCTCTCATAGAATCGAGAGTTTCCATGTCTTCTCGGCCATCTGAATCTGTTTCTTGGTGTTGGAGGACTCGCAGAAGATGGGTCCTGGTTTCTGTTTCTATAATATCTTTGAGTGCTTTGTTCGTATTCTGTGTGACTTTGATGATGGGACAGACTGTCAGTACTCCACTTGGACAGACATTAGACCACTGGACTGAGGTTAAAAAACGAGCCCATAATCTGTCTGTGGAGGTGAAAAAGGAGGTATCTATTTCTTGTGTTTATGGTAACCGAGTTCCTGAGATTCATGTAGCTTGTTATGCATAATAAGTTTGGTTGTGTGTGTGGTGTCTGTGTGTTTGTACCTTCATATTGTGTTGTGTTTCATGTTGGTTCGGTCAAAGTGGCCACTATCAAGTTCAATCCTGTTATGTGCACAGAATCATTTTCATTTTGGCATGCTCAGACATCGATATGGCACTATGCAAAGTTTCAAAAAATTGATATTTAAAAATGAATTAAAGCCTAGAAAATTTGGATACTGTAGATCCATCTAAATTTATTGTCTCTGAGTCTCTCAAATGCTACACAACAGGTGGTAGTTGTTTTAGAAATCAGCCTCAGAGATGACTGTTTAAAGATCCAATTTTGGTTTGTGTTTGCTTTCAAAATGTAACTTGCTTGGTTGGAATTGTTATGTTTTTGAGACCTTTGTGGACCACATTCAGGACTGGAAATGATTCTTGGACTGGCTTTTGTTTTGGGTGGGGCTAGGTATTTGTTGCCCATTGACGGGTGTGGTGCACAACACCTTTAATCCCAGTATTCAGAAGGCAGATGCAGGATTTTGTAGTTCAAGTCAGCCTGGTCTACAGAGTGGAGTTCAGGCACCTGAGACTAAAGATTAACCCTGTCTCAAAAAGACCAAAAGACAAAAAAAAAGAAAAAAGCATGTGTGTGAGTGTTGATTAATTCCCACATACATAAAAATTAACATGTGTATGTGACTATTGGTAATTTTCCACTAAAGTAAATAACTGTGGTGTTAGACAAAATAAATACAGGTAGCTGTCTCCATTGAAATAGTTCCTTGGCATTAGGAGGTCCTCCAAGGGACTCACAGCTTCCTGGCCACAGGGGTGTATACCATATACACAACTCTGGCTAGAGAGTGGGACCACCTGGTGCTTAAGGTCCCTGCCTACTCCTACATCCCATCTGGTCAGTGGGCTGGGCCTTAGGTGTGAGTGAGAGTTGTTTTTGAGTAAAGGATGGCATCAGAGCATATTGGAGCCAGTAAGAGAGAATGTGGGCAAGATGAATGTGTGTGTTTGAGGTGGCTGGGGCTTACTGTCCCTGCACTGGGAGGAGTGTGGATGTTTTCTAGGCAGAGAAGGTTGGAAGGCTGAACAGGGACTGAGAATTGTGCTGTTTTTACTGATAGAAGAGAAGGAAAAGCCTATTCTGAGTCTCTGATGAAAAAAAAAGGCAGGTTAGAGATTTTTGTGATGCGTCAGACAGGGCTGGAGTTTGGTCATAGAAGGGCCATTTCTCACTCTCACCACCTGACTTGCTTCAACTCAAGTCACATTTGAACCCTGACTGCTCTGGTGACCACTGCTCAGAGGTGGGTCACTTTAATGTTCACACCCACTTGAGCCCCACAGTAGACTCTGGATCAGGACTCCACAGGCTCATCTGGGAAGGTGACTTCCTTTGTCTCTATGACCCAGTAGGGTGCCCGTCAGTAGCTGCGAGAAGCAGGCTGCTTCATGACAGAACCTTGTAAAAACATGTTTTACAAAAATCTACCCAGTTGCTATCACAAAGGACAGAGATAACTGCTCTTACAGGCTGGTAAAATTTGCATCAGCAGCCTGCCTTGGGAGGAGGTCTTAGACTTGGGAAATTCCTGAGCACTCGGAGGGCACACTGGCAACCTTTCCTCTTTGCTAGAGACTGATTTGGAGGGGCTTGGATCAGTGGGGTGTTTTGCAGTGCTTTCCAGGGGTGCATACACAGGCGCTTGCCTCCAAGGAGCAAGGGAGAGCAGTCTGAGCAGCTTATTGGGGCTCGTTATGTTTCTGCAAGAATTTTTTTGAGCTGTTTCTCCTCCCTCCTTCCTCCTCATGGGAGGAAAAGGGATCTCTCTGGGTCTGTGTCCCCCCTTGCTGATCAGGCTGGCAGACTGTGTGTTTGTGTTTTGAAGAGGATTGGTTTCAAAGAACTGGGTGAATCAAATTCATGAAAACTGTACTTCATGTTTTTAGTCTCCTAGCTGGCGTGGTGGCACACACCTTTAATCCTAGCACAGCCAAGGTCTTTAGGTCAGAGATCATACTGTAGAATTTCTGAGTACTGTTACAAACTTAAGAGTCATTTTTTACTCTGATTTAGGTTTTCATCTCTAATTTAGAGTTTTCATCAAGATGCTAAAGTTTTGGGTTTGAAACTAGTTAACCATATTTGTTTCATGGAGCTGTTTAAATGAATAGGCTTGCATCTAACTAATGATTTACTTGATAATGTATCTGGGAAGGAGGGACAGACTTTAGCCTTCATAATCTGCTGCTGAAGCCTGACAGGGCTACTTGAATCCTCATAGCTTTGGCCCAGAAGGAAAGTTTAAAAAAGTTGCTGTGTGAAGTTGTTTTCATTGACCATTTGCATTCCTGCCATAAAGCAAGCAGGCATGGATGCCTGAGTGGATATAGAGAGTGTTCAGTCCTGAGATGTTTAAAATAAAGGCTCAATTTTTATGAGCATGGCATTCTGTGATTTTTCAAAGTATTGTATTTGAGATAACTGTCCATCTTGTTACACGGGAAATAAGTATTAATTACTTAGTAAATCTGCCCAATTAAGGGAAAAATTGTTAAAAAGGTATTTATAATAAAAATTTATGTAAAGATGAAAAAAAAATATGCGAGTGATAAAATCTGAGGGGGTTTGTTGTGACAGGTAAAAAGAACAATATATAAAATATCTTAATTTATAAGGTTCAGTCAACTAGTTTAAAAATCAAAATGTATATGTAGTCAAGGTTTGTTTAAGAGTGTTCAGTTTTTGTCCAACCTTTATATGCATATCACATGACACTCAAGTTTAGTAAAAATGATAAAATACCTATATTAAGTTAAATTGATATATTAAATACTCAAGCTGGTTACTAGTGGCTGAATAGGATTGTAAATATACAGAGTTGTTAATTTTCAGTCCTCTCCTGGCTTGAACCTGACTCCCTGTTGCAGGTTTAGATTAATGGCACAGGTAAATGTTGGGTTACCTATGCTACTGAAAAATGTACTTTATGTTTCTTACAAGATTTACTATTTGATATTTCTTTAACCAACCAGATAATTTGGCTAAAAGGCTAGATTCTTTCTTCCTGAACCAGCTGCATGCAGTCCAGAAGAAGACATGTCTGGATGGGTTTGGTAATCCATTATCAGTTTATTTCCTGTCTTCTGGTATGTGTTACACTCCTGTCTTTCTTTGGAAAACTATA
Organism: Rhizomys pruinosus; assembly: GCA_009823505.1. NCBI lineage: Eukaryota > Metazoa > Chordata > Mammalia > Rodentia > Spalacidae > Rhizomys > Rhizomys pruinosus. The sequence goes on from VZQC01002887.1 coordinate 28,889, forward strand.
AATCAGGATAAAGGGTCTGAGAAAAAGGATTGTCCCTATTTGTAGTAACTGTAGTGAACAGTTTTACATTTAAAATAAGCCTAAAATTGTTTAATTCATCTTGCAGGTTATGCCTGCTTAACAATGGTGTTAAGCCCCTCCTCCAGTCAGTATTATACAAGGCTGCTTGAACTTTTGTCTAAGCCTTATCTAGAATATTATAAAGTATTAAAGGTGTAGCCTGGTGGAACTTAGCCTTTCTGGGTGGATAACTACCATACTTAAATGCCCATACCATTTCGGCTGAGGGACCTAAGGAACATCTTTGCTCCTTGCCCTCTGAGGTCAACATCCTAGGAACTATGTCTGGGGGCATCTCTTGAAATGTCCTGCAAGTGAGTCACCAGTCCTTCCTAGGCAGGAGGTCTTGGAGACCCACTAAGGGACTCTAGCAGTGTCCAGTCTGTAAAAAGGAAGCCTGGTCTAGCAGACCTGACTTTGTCCTCGTGTGGGATGGAACTGGTGATTGAAAAAACAAGAAGGAGGCCAGAGGCTTCCCCCCAAAAGCCCGAGTGGTCCCTGAAGACCGATCCTCAACTGATTGAAAAAACAAAAGATGGTTAATCTGGGCTAACTGTATGGATGTAGACACCCAAAGGAAGAGTATAACCAAAAAGATAAGTAATCATTATATTTCCTTTAAAGTCTGAAAGACTGTGCCTCCAAACACTAGATTTAAGTCATTTAAAGTCATATGAGATCTGTTGTTATCTAAATAATAAAGTTTCCTCTCTCTCTCTCTTTAAGCTAAGGGAAACTCACACAAGGTTACTGACTTTGCTGGAAAGCAGATCCTGAGTCCAGACACACATGGCCAAATGAACAAAAGGAGAAGCTCCAATGGATGCTTCGGAACCCCTCATTGAGAAATTCTAAAGGACTTTAAGTTGGCATTTAATTCACCCTGTTCTTTCCTGGTTCCCTGTCAAAATGTACCTAGCTACTCTCTCACAGGCACTGGTTAAGGATTTTTGTTCTCTATCCTTTTGGGGTCTTTTAGATAGATCCACTGAGCAGGGAACCCCAGTTGCCACCTCCTATGCCCCTTTTCAGCATGGAAAAGTCAGAGCGTCAGCGCCCCAATTCCTCTCTGGCAATTGGGGTAACCTCCTCAGGGGGTAATGGATAAAAGTAGGAGCTAAAAATTGGCTAGGCAGTTTAGGGTCAAGACCCCGAAAGGAGCCAGTTTCTTCCTCAGCTGAGAGCTGAAGAACTTCTAGATCTGCCAGTACTTATCCTTCGTTGCTCTGACTTGTGGACCATGCATCCTTAACTCACTTGTCAGATTTATAACCAGTGGGTAAAATCCATTAAAATCATGGTACGCAGGACAAGTATGGCCCCGTATATGCCCCCCCTGAGGAAAAAGACAATGGAGTCTAAGCTTAGCCACCCAGTATACAACCGAGGGAAAATGTAAGAGAGGCCCACACTGACTCCATTTTGAGTTATAGCCACCATTTTAAGAATTACTGAAACCTGCCCAATCCAAAAAAAAAAAAGTTGATGTTAGAAGACAGTTGCTCAAGGCCTCAAGAAGCTAACTTAAAGATAAACTGTTGGTATGAAGGGTGGTTCTCCAAGTCCCCTTGGATGACTACCCTATTTTCCGCCCTGATGGGGCCCTGATGATTCTATTACTTTTGCTCACCATAGGGCCTTGCATAATCAATAGACTAATTGCTTTTGTTCACCAGAGAGTAGGTGCTATGCAGATTTAATGCTTCGCAAAATATCAGCACGAGAGATAAAGGGCCTAAAAATAAAATTAAAAAGGTACTCCGAGCTTTAGTTCTATGATTAGAACTATGTCCTGAGAGAGTGGGGAATGAAGGACCCTCTGCTCCAAGGTTTATGCACCCTTAAAATCTGTCTTTAGGAACATGGTACCGCCATCTTATAAGCCTCCAAGTCACGTACGTATAAGGTTCCCTCCCGCTTCCTCATACCTTGTGGTGCTTAACTGAGTCACGCCCGCCTGTGTGTCAAGATAAGGTTCCCTCCCCACTTCCTCATACCTCTGTGGATTTTTTTTTCCTCAAAAAACTCCTTACCCCAGTCTCTGGGGGTCGATCTCCCCTGCCCCTGTGGTTAGAGTTCGACCCCAGTGCACTGGTTTTTCCCGAAATAAACCTGTGTAATTGCAGTAAGAACGGTCTTGGACTGATTTTTTGGGGAGTCGTTCTATCCCGAAATTTGAGTGAGAGCCACTCCAGTTTCTGGGGGTCTTTCACATACACATACAGAAATAAATAAAATTAAAAAAAGAATTTAAAAACATTATTACCTTTATTTACGTGTATGAGTGTATTGGCTTCATGTATATAAGTGGCCATGTCACAACTACATGGAGGTCAGAAGTATCGTCAATCCCTGGAATTAGAGTTGTTAGCCCACCATGTGGATGCTGGGAATTGAACCTGGGTCCTCTGCCAAGAGCAGTTTCTGCTCTTAACTGCTGACCCATTTCTCCAGCCCACAATTTCTTAACAGGTTAGAGCTCATATTCAGTGTTCTTATCATAATAAAATAAATAAATAAGTGAATGGAGCTTTTTAGTTTTTCTAGTCCTTGTGAAGAGAGCAGTGAGTTTGACTTTTTTTTTTTTTTTTTTGGTCTTTTTGAGACAGGGTCTCCTGTAGCCCCAGCTGTCCTGGAACTCACTCTGACCAGGCTGGCTTTGAACACAAAGATCCGCCTGCCTCTGCCTCCTGAGTGCTAGGATTAAAGGAGTGCCACCCACCTGGCTAGGTTTTTTTTTTTTTTGGCTGGATTGACTTTTGTCCCACTTACAGACATAGGTCATAAAATTGTAGTGAATGGTCTGCTTCACTAGGTACTTTCTCCAGTTTCACTTAGTTGTTTGTGTCCAGGCAAGCAGAAAAGCAGAAGTTGCATTCAATCAGGGTCAGAATTCTTGTTAAATACAGGGTCAAAAAGAAAGGACAAAAGAATTAAAATTATATAAAATAACCAAGGACCAAAAGAAAAAGATGGGAATGCCTCAGACTGTGAGAAGTCAGTGCTTAGATGTTCAGAAAACCTTGGGCTGCAGCCAGGCGTGGTGGCGCACTCCTTTAATCCTAGCACTTGGGAGGCAAGGCAGGCAGATCTTTGTGAGTTCAAGGCCAGCCTGGTCTACAGAGCGAGTTCCAGGACAGCTGGGGCTACAGGCAGACCCTGTCTTGAAAAGACCAAAAAAAAAAAAAAAAATATATATATATATATATTATATATATATATATATATATATATATTGGGCTGGGCGTGGTGGTGTTACATGCTTTAATCCCAGCACTCAGAAGGCAGAAGCAGGATCTCTGTGAGTTTCAAGGCCAGCCTGGTCTACAAGCGAGTTTCAGGCCAGCTGGGTTACAGGGAGAACCTGTGTCAAAAAGATAAAAATAATAATAATATAAAAAGAGCCCGAGCGTGGTGGCGCATGCCTGTAATCCCAGAACTCAAAGAGCAGAGGCAAGCAGATTTCTTTGAGTTCAAGGCCAGCTGGTCTACATAGAGCATTCCAGGACAGCTGGGGCTACAGGAAGACCCTGTTTCAAAAGACAAAAAATATATATATTGGAAAGATGCCATGGAAGGGTTATCTTCAGACCTGGTCTCACACACACACACACACACACACACACACAGGTTCATCCTGCAAATGCTCAGAGAATGGATCATAGCAGAATTAGAAGGTAGGAAAACAAATGGGGCTGAGTTGGAGTCACAGGTATGGATGGCAGGGGCTGGTGCAGAAGATCAAAGGTTCAAGGTCTCGCCTATGCTACAAAGTGAGCTCAAGGCCGGTTGGACAACTGGTGACTATCTCAAAATAAAACATGAAGAGAGGGCTCATGGTGTAGTGCATGTGTTTGTGTGCACAGGCTGGGTTTGCGGAGGCCAGAGCTCCACCTTGGTTGTAGTTCCTGAGGAGTCGTCTACTTTGTTTTTTCCCCAGAGATGGTTTCTCACTATGTAGCCCCGATGGACCTTGAACTCTATGCAGATCCAGCTGGCCTTGAACTCACAGAGATCACCTGCCTCTGCTCCTGAGTGTCTGGGATTAAGTCGGTGTGTGCCACTTCTATGGTTCCACCTGGATTAATTTTAATATTGTATATATTTTATTAATTACTCANGGGTAAGCTCAAGGTCAGCCTGGTTACAGAGTGAGTTCAGGCCAGCTGAGACAAAAAAAAAAAAACCTTGTCTCAAAAAAGGACCAAAAGACCAAAAAAGGAAAAAAGCATGTGTGTGAGTGTGTGATAATTCCACATACATAAAAATTACACCATGTGTATGTGACTATTGGTAGTTTTCCACCTAAAGTAAATACGTGGTGTTAGACAAAATAAATACAGGTAGCTGTCTCCATTGAAATAGTTCTTGGCATTAGGAAGGTCCTCCAAGGGACTCACAGTTCCTGGCCACAGGGGTGTATACCATATACACAACTCTGGCTAGAGAGTGGGACCCCTGGTGCTTAAGGTCCCTGCCGTACTCCCAATCCCATCTGGTCAGTGGGCTGGGCCTTAGGTGTGAGTGAGAGTTGTTTTTGAGTAAAGGATGCATCAAGCATATTGGAACCAGTAAGAAGAATGTGGGCAAGATGAATGTGTGTGTTTGAGTGGCTGGGGCTTACTGTCCCTGCACTGGGAGGAGTTGTGGTGTTTTCTAGGCAGAGAAGGTATGGAAAGGCTGAACAAGGGACTAGAATTGTGCTGTTTTTACTGATGGAAGGAAAGGAAAAGCCTATTCTGAGTCTCTGATGAAAAAAAAGGCAGGGTTAGAGATTTTTGTGATGCGTCAGACAGGGCTGGAGTTTGGCCATAGAAGGCCATTTCTCACCTCTCACCACCTGCACTTGCTTCAGACTCAAGTCACATTTGAACCCTGACTGCTCTGGTGACACTGCTCAGAGGTGGGTCACTTTAATGTTCACACCCACTTAGAGCCCCACAGTAGACTCTGATCAGGACTCCAGCAGGCTCATCTGGGAAGTGACTTCCCTTGTCTCTAATGACCAGTAGGGTGCCCGTCAGTAGCTGCGAGAAGCAGGCTGCTTCATGACAGAACCTTGTTAAAAACATGTATTTACAAAAATCTACCAGTTGCTTATCACAAAGGACCAGAGATAATCTGCTTCTTCAGGCTAGTAAAATTTGCATCAGCAGTTCTGCCTTGGGAGGAGGTCTTTAGAAGCTTGGGAATTTCTGAGCACTCTGGAGGGCACACTTGGCAACCTTTCCATCTTTTGCTAGAGACTGATTTTGGAGGGGCACTTGGATCAGTGGGGTGTTGCATGGCTTCCAGGGGTGCATTACAGGCTTTGCCTCCAAGGAGCAAGGGAGAGCAGTCAGAACAGCTTTTTGGGCTCTGTTATGTTTTGCAAGAATTTTTGAGCTGTTTCTCCCTCCCTCCTTCCTCTCATGGGAGGAAAAGGGATCTCTCTGGGTCTGTGTCCCCCCTTGCTGATCAGGCTGGCAGACTGTGTGTTTTGTTGTTGAAGAAGGATTGGTCTCAAAGAACTGGGTAAATCAAATTCATGAAAACTGTACTTCATGTTTTTAGTCTCCTAGCTGGCGTGGTGGCACACACCTTTAATCCTAGCACAGCCAAGGTCTTTAGTGCAGAGATCATTCTGTAGAATTTCTGAGTACTGTACAAACTTAAGAGTCATATTTTACTCTGATTTAGGTTTTCATTCTCTAATTTAGAGTTTTCATCAAGTGCTAAAGTTTTGGGTTTGAAACTAGTTAACATATTGTGTTTATGGAGCTGTTTAATGTATGGCTTGCATCTAATGCTAATATTTACTTGATAATTGTATCGGGAAGGAAGGACAGACTTTAGGCCCTTCATAATCTGCTGCTGAAGCCTGACAGGGCTACTTGAATCCTCATAGTCTTTGGCCCAGAAGGAAAGTTTAAAAAAGTTGCTGTGTGAAGTTGTTTGTCATTGACCATTGCATTCCTGCCATAAAGCAAAGCGCATGGTTGCTCTGAGTGGATATAGAGAGTGTTCAGTCCTGAGATGTTTAAAACAAAGAGCTCAATTTTTACTGAGCATTTCTGTGATTTTTCAAAGTATTGTATTTGAGATAACTGTCCCACTCTGTTACACGGGAAATAAGTATTAATTACTTAGTAAATCTGCCCATTAAGGGAAAAATTGTTAAAAAGGTATTTATAATAAAATTTATGTAAAGATGAAAAAAAATATGCGAGTGATAAAATTCTGAGGAGGTTTGTTGTGACAGGTAAAAAGAACAATATATAAAAATCTTAAATTTATAAGGTTCAGTCAACTAGTTTAAAATCAAAATGTATATGTAGTCAAGGTTTGTTTAAGAGTGTTCAGTTTTTGTCCAACCTTTATATTGCATATCACATGACACTCAAGTTTAGTAAAAATGATAAAATACCTATATTAAGTTAAATTGATATATATAAATACTCAAGCTGGTTTTACTATGGCTTGATAGGATTGAATTACAGATTGTTAATTTTCAGTTCCTCTCCTGGCTTGAACCTGGCTCCCTGTTGAGGTTTAGATTAAATGGGCACAGGTAAATGTTGGGTTACCTATGGCTACTTGAAAAATGTACTTTATGTTTCTACAAGATTTACTATTTGATATTTCTTTTAACCTAACCAGATAATTTGGCTTAAAAGGCTAGATTCTTTCTTCCTGAACAGCTGCATGCAGTCCAGAAGAAGACTAGTCTGGATGGGTTGGTAATCTTTATCAGTTTATTCCCTGTCTTCTGGTATGTGTTACAACTCCTGTCTTTCTTTGAAAACTATAAATCAGGATAAGGGTCTGAAAAAAAAGGATTGTCCCCTATTTGTAGTAACTGTAGTAACAGTTTTACATTTAAAATAAGCCTAAAATTGTTTAATTCGATCCTTGCAGGTTATGCCTGCTTAACAATGGTGTTAAGCCCTCCTCCAGTCAGTATTATACAAGGCTGCTTGAATTTTGTCTAAGCCTTATCTAGAATATTATACAGTATTAAAGGTGTTAGCCTGGTGGAACTTAGCCTTTCTGGGTGGATAACTACCATACTTAAATGCCCATACCATTCAGCTGAAGGGACTAAGGAACATCTTTGCTCCTTGCCCTCTGAGGTCAATCAATCCTAGAAACTATGTCTGGGGGCATCTCTTGAAATGTCCTGCAATTGTGAGTCACCAGTCCTCCTAGGCAAGGAGGTCTTGGAGACCCACTAACGGGACTCTAGCCAGTGTCCAGTCTGTAAAAAGGAAGGCCTGGTCTAGCAGACCTGACTTTGTCCTCGTGGTGGATGAACTGGTGATTGAAAAACCAAGAGGAGGCCAGAGGCTTCCCCCCAAAGGCCCAAGTGGTCCCTGAAGACCGATCCTCACTGACTTGAAAAAAACAAAAGATGGTTAATCTGGGCTAACTGTATGGATGTAGACACCCAAGAGGAAAGTAGTAACCAAAAGATAAGTAATTCATTATATTTCCTTTAAAGTCTGAAAGATGTGCCTCCAAACACTAGATTTTAAGTCATTTAAAGTCATATGAGATCTGTTGTTATCAAATAATAAAGTTTCCTCTCTCTTCTCTCTTTAAGCTAAGGGAAACTCACACCAAGGTTTACTGAAACTTCCTGGAAGCGATCCTGAGTCCAGACACATAGCCAAATGAACAAAAGGAGAAGCTCAATGGATGCTTCGGAACCCCTCTTGAGAAATTCTAAAGGATTTTAAGTTGACATTTAATTCACCCTGTTTTTCCTGGTTCCCTGTCAAAATGTACCTAGCTACTCTCTCACAGGCACTGGTAAGGATTTTGTTCTCTATCCTTTTGGGGTCTTTTAGATAGACCCACTGACAGGGACCTAGGCATCTGTGCCCTTTCAAGGAGTCAACGCACCCAATCCCCTGATTGGTAACCTCAGGGTAAGATGTGCTAGATGCTACGGTGGTCGACCTAGGACTTCGTCCCAGCTGAGGCACCTCTGACTTCCATAGACCACACAGGAATACCCTTGACTCCCCTTCCGAAGGGTGCTGCATGCGGTCATTCATACATGATATAAAAAAGTTAGGAAGCTAAAAATTGGTAGGAGTTAGGGTCAAGACCCCCAAAAGAGCCAGTTTCTTTCTCAGCTGAGAGCTGAAGACTTTCTAGATCTGCCAGTAAACTTATCCTCTGGTTGCTCTGACTTGATGGACCATGCATCCTTAACTCATTGTCAGATTTATTAACCAGTGGGTAAAATCATTAAAATCATGGTACGCAGGACAAGGTATGGCCCCGTATATGCCCCCCCTGAGGAAAAAGACGATGGAGTCTAAGCTTAGCCTCCAGTATCAACTCGAGGGAAAAATGTAAGAGAGGCCCAACTGACTCCATTTTGAGTATGGCCACCATTTTAAGCAATTACTGAAACCTGCCCAATCAAAAAAAAAAAAGTTGATTGCTCAAAGACAGTTGCTCAAGGCCTCAAGAACAGCTAACTTAAAGATAAACTGTTGGTATGAAGGGTGGTTCTCCAAGTCCCCTTGGATGACTACCCTATTTTCCGCCCCTGATGGGGCCCCTGATGATTCTATTACTTTTGCTCACCATAGGGCCTTGCATAATCAATAACTAATTGCTTTTGTTCCCAAAGAGTAGGTGCTTGCAGATTTAATGCTTCGCCAACAATATCAGCACGGAGAGATAAAGGGCCTAAAATAAAAATTAAAAAGGTACTCCGAGCTTTAGTTCTATGATTAGAACTATGTCCTAGAGAGAGTGGGGAATGAAGGACTCCCTGCTCCAAGGTTTATGCACCCTTAAAATCTGTCTTTAGGAACATGGTACCGCCATCTATAAGGCCTCCAAGTTCACGTACGCTATAAGGTCCTCCCGCTTCCTCATACCTTGTGGTGCTTAACTGAGTCACGCCCGCCTGTGTGTCAAGATAAGGTTCCCTCCCCACTTCCTCATACTTGTGGATTTTTTTTTCCTCAAAAAACTCCTTACCCAGTCTCTGGGGGTCGATCTCCCTGCCCTGTGGGTTAGAGTTCACCCCAGTGCACTGGTTTTTCCCGAATAAACCTTGTGTAATTGCAGCAAGAACGGTCTTTGACTGATTTTTTGGGGAGTCGTTCTATCCCGAGATTTGAGTGAGAGCCACTCAGTTTCTGGGGGTCTTTCACATCACATACAGAAAATAAATAAAATTAAAAAAAAAGAATTTAAAAAACATTATTACCTTTATTTTACGTGTATGAGTGTATTGGCTTCATGTATATAAGTGCGCCCATGTCATGCAACATACATGGAGGTCAGAAGTAATCGTCAGATCCCCTGGAATTAGAGTTGTTAGCCCACCATGTGGATGCTGGGAATTGAACCTGGGTCCTCTGCAAGAGCAGTTTTGTCTCTTAACTGCTGACCCATTCTCCAGCCCACAATTTTTAACAGGTTAGAGCTCATATTCAGTGTTCTTATCATATAAAATAAATAAATAAGTGAATGGAGCTTTTTAGTTTTTCTAGTCCTTGTGAAGAAATGTAGTTTGACTTTTTTTTTTTTTTTTTTTGGTCTTTTTGAGACAGGGTCTCCTTGTAGCCCCAGCTGTCCTGGAACTCACTCTAAGACCAGGCTGGCTTGAACCAAAAGATCCGCCTGCCTCTGCCTCCTGAGTGCTAGGATTAAAGGCGAGTGCCACCACACCCGGCTCAGGTTTTTTTTTTTTTTTGGCTGGATTGACTTTTGTCCCACTTACAGACATAGGTCATAAAATTGTAGTGAATGGTCTGCTTCACTAGGTACTTTCTCCAGTTTCACTTAGTTGTTTGTGTCCAGGCAAGCAGAAAAGCAGAAGTTGCATTCAATCAGGGTCAGAATTCTTGTTAAATACAGGGTCAAAAAGAAAGGAAGCAAAAGAACTTAAAATTATATAAAATAACCAAGGACCAAAAGAAAAAGATGGGAATGCCTCAGACTGTGAGAAGTCAGTGCTTAGATGTTCAGAAAACCTTGGGCTGCAGCCAGGCGTGGTGGCGCACTCCTTTAATCCTAGCACTTGGGAGGCAGAGGCAGGCAGATCTTTGTGAGTTCAAGGCCAGCCTGGTCTACAGAGCGAGTTCCAGGACAGCTGGGGCTACAGGGAGACCCTGTCTTGAAAAGACCAAAAAACAAAAAAAAAAAATAATATATATATATATATATATATATATATATATATATATTGGGCTGGGCGTGGTGTGGTGTTACATGCTTTAATCCCAGCACTCAGAAGGCAGAAGCAGGATCTCTGTGAGTTTCAAGGCCAGCCTGGTCTACAGGCGAGTTCCAGGCCAGCTAGGGTTACAGGGAGAACCTGTGTCAAAAAGATAAAATAATAATAATAATAAAAAGAGCCGAGCGTGGTGGCGCATGCCTGTAATCCCAGAACTCAAGAGGCAGAGGCAAGCAGATTTCTTTGAGTTCAAGGCCAGCTTGGTCTACATAGAGCATTCCAGGACAGCTGGGGCTACAGGAAGACCCTGTTTCAAAAGACAAAAAATATATATATTGGAAAGATGCCATGGAAGGGTTATCTTCAGACCTGGTCTCACACACACACACACACACACACACACACACACACACACACAGGTTCATCCTGCAAATGCTCAGAGAATGGATCATAGCAGAATTAGAAGGTAGGAAAACAAATGGGGCTGAGTTGGAGTCACAGGTATGGATGGCAGGGGCTGGTGCAGGAAGATCAAAGGTTCAAGGTCTGCCTATGCTACAAAGTGAGCTCAAGGCCGGTCTGGACAACCTGGTGACTATCTCAAAATAAAACATGAAGAGAGGGCTCATGGTGTAGTGCATGTGTTGTGTGTGCACAGGCTGGGTTTGCGGAGGCCAGAGCTCCACCTTGGTTGTAGTTCCTGAGGAGTCGTCTACTTTGTTTTTTCCCCAGAGAGGTTCTCACTATGTAGCCCCGATGGACCTTGAATTCTATGCAGATCCAGCTGGCCTTGAACTCACAGAGATCACCTGCCTCTGCCTCCTGAGTGCTGGGATTAAAGGTGTGTGCCACTTCTATGGTTCCACCTGGATAATTTTAATATTGTATATATTTTATTTACTTTTATTTTTTTGGTCTTTTTGAGATAGGGTCTTCCTGTAGCCACCACACCCGCCTTTATTATTTTTATTTTATGTGGATTAGTGTATTGCGTGCATGTAGGTAGGTGCACTTGTACGGTGCAGTGCCTATGACGGTCAGAAGAGGGCGTCAGATCCCCTGGAGCTAGAGTTACAGACAGTTGTTAACCTGTGGGTGCTAGGTAGAAATCAAACCCCGGTCCTCTGCAAGAGCAGCCAGTGCTCTTAACCATTGAGCTCTCTCTCCAGCACCCGCGCCTGGTGTTTTTAAAATTTTATTTATATTTATTTATTTATTTATTTATTTATTTATTCATTCATTCATTCATTCATTCATTTTATCTATTCATTCATTCATTCATTCATTCATTCATTTTTATCGACAGGGTCTCCCTTTTAGTCCCAGCTGGCCTGGAGCTTGCTCTGTAGACCAGGCAGTTCTTGAACTCACAGCCGCCGGCCTCTGCCTCCCTCGTGCGCCACTACGCCCAGCACTAAAGACGGTTCTTAGCCGCTACGTGGGTGCCTGGAATTGAACCTGGGTCCTCTGCAAGAGCAGTCAGTGCTCTTAACCGCTGAGCCATCTCTCCAGCCCCAATATTTTATATTTTTATGTGTATGAGTGTATTGCCTGCATGTATGTGAGTACACCCGTGTTGGGCAATGCCGTAGAGGTCAGAAGAGGGCGTCAGAGTTCCCTGTAATTGGAGTTAAGGAATGTTCTTAGCCGCCGCGTGGATGTTTGGAATTGAACCCGCGTTCCTCTGTAAGAGCAGCCAGTGCTCTTAACCACTGAGCTCTCTCTCCAGCCCCTCCACCCTGTGTTTTGGGACAAATTATCTCTCACTGAAGACTGGGATTGAGATAGGCTAGGTGCAACGGCCAACAAGCCCTGGGGATCTTCTCCACAGAACTGGTCTTACAGCCATGCATCACCATACCTGGCGTTTTGTGTGGGTGCTCAGGATTGAACGCTTTACCTGAACCATCTCTTCAGTCTGAGTTCCTGGGTTTGATCCCCAGTACTGCAAAAAACAAAACACAACCATAATGAGACTTGCGGTTTTGGATCCACAGCTAGGTTCAAATCTCTGGTCTGTCATTTACCAAGATGTGCGACTTTGGGACATTTACATACCCTTTTTGCACCTTCGTTTCTCTTAAAAACAAAACACAACAACTATGTGAGGAGTTTACGTAAAGAGCTTAACATAGTGCCTAGCACACGAGTAAGCGCCAAACACGTGGAAGCTGTTACTGTTATATTTGGAACAAAAAAAACAAAGGAGGGTTAAGATGAAAACTCCAGGAGCAAAAGTACCCTAACCTGTAACTTTTGGCTAGCTTGGCGCATGCGCCCGTCAGCGGTCGCGCAGTAACGCGAGCACTGCGCATGCGCCGGTCAGCGGTCGCGCAGTTAACGCGAACACTGCGCATGCGCCGGAAGTTGCTGCCGGGAAGCCAGCGAGGTCGGTTCCGCCCGACTCTAACATGGCGGCGCCCTTTGTCTGCTTTGAAGCGCAGTCCCCGGCATTCTCGCGGCCGTAATGCACCTCCTTCTGTGGTGGAGTTCGGGACATGGCAGGTGAGGCTGAGCCGGCGCCAAGGTCCAGGGGGTCCTGGGCGCCGGGGCGGAGGCGGCGGGCCCCGGGAGCGGCGGGGCGGCGGGACGGTTGTGTGGGGGAGGGGAGGAGTTGCCCGGCCACCCGGCCGGGCTGAGTGGCCGGGACTGCGGTCCTCTGGGCATGGGGCGCCGAACTGGCCCGGAGAGGCGGCGGAGCACCCATCCCGCACCGGGGATCCGAGTCGCCGCCTAGGCTGGATGACACCCCAGCTGTTGGCATATCCGCCCCCGCCCCAGGGCTGTCACCGCCCCTTGACCCCGAACGGCGGGTGGGCGTGCTACTGTCGGGAGGGGGAGTGGAGATGCCAGAGGAGCCAGGGCGGGGTGGGGGGGACGGAGTAGCGGCGGACGCTACCCCGCTCTTCAAGCCATTCATACAGCCATCCACCCATCCCTCCATTCATTCGTCTTCCTTCCCTCCATCCCTTCTTCCCACAGCACCTGACAGATCCAGAGGCTAGAGCAAGAGATCCAAGGGGACTCGGTTTCCCCTGGGACCAAGGTTCACTGCTCCATGCTGTGCCCTTAGTCACTTGAGACTTTCTCTGCCTCAGTTTCCTAATCCTTAAAGCAGAGGTTATAATAAAATCTGTCTCCTAAAATTGTGTGGAAGGTTACACGCGGTGTAGAGAAGCTAGAACACTATAGAGTGTAGATGCCTTGTAAGTGTCTCTTGCTGTTATGTGTGTTATCATCAACTAGAGACTCATGTGGGAGAGAGAAACAGGCAGTTCAGACATCACTGAGCTGGAGAAAGAGTCCTGCTCTGGAAACATTGGGTAGAGACACCTAGAAGTCTGTTCATCTTAGGGGATTTCACAAACCTAGCTAAGCACTTTGAGTTTTAGGTTAGTGGGAGAGCTTTTAAGAATCATGTTTGTGAACTAGAAAGATCACTGGCTAAGCTGCAGAGTAATGAGAGAGTGGGCCAGAAGTTAGTTAGACCAATCTAGATGGAATAAGGGTGGCCTTGAGCAAGTTTAGTTGCAGAAGGAGGGGAGAGAGTTATGGAGGTAGAACTGACGAAACTTACTGATAACCAGTGAGAAGGCACAGAGTCAGGATTATCTTATTTCTTCTTAAAACTTTATTTATTGGGGCTGGAGCGATGGCCTGGCGGTTAAGAGCGCCGACCGCTCTTGCAGAGGACCCGGGTTCGATCCCCAGCACCCACATGGCGGCCGAGAGCCATCTGAAACTCCAATTCCAGGAGAACTCCAGTTCCAGGGGAGTCCGACGCCCTCTTCTGACCTCCGCGGCATTGCACGTCACGGGTGCACAGACTTGCATGCAGACAATACATTCATACACATACGGAAATAAATAAAATAAAATAAAAAAATTAAAAAAAAACTTTATTTATTTCATGTGTGTGCACATGTGCATTTGTGCCATAGCAAGTGTGTAGAGGTCAGAGGGCAGCTTCCACCTTGCTGAAGCAGAGTCTCTCTCCTGCTGTGCAGGGTACTCTAGACTAGCTACCCTTTGAGTAGCCACTTGGTTCTCCTGTCTCCATCTCCCATCTTGTCTTGAAGAGCTGAGATTACAGATGCACTCTACTGCATTATGGGCTCCAGGAATCAAACTCAAGTCATCAGGTTTGTGCAGCAAGCACTTTTACCAACTGAGCCATCTCCTAGGCCCTGCCCCTGGTAGAAGTTAATACGGCTCAGCGTGATATGCAGCAAGACAAGTAACAGATTTAACAGGAGGAGAGATTTAGTTTTGAATATGCTGGAATAACGTGCCTATAAAACATTCAAGTGAATCTGGTGCACGTCTGTAACCCCAGCACTAGAGCACCTGAGACGGGATTGTGGATTGTTTGAGACTAGCCTGAGCCATATAGTGAGTTCCAGGCCAACCTAGACTACAGAGACTCTGTCTCAAAGAAAATAAAACCCTGTCAAAAACATTCAGTTGAAGCTATCTGGTGGTGATCTTGCAGCTGTCATCCCCCAAAGGTCATGAGGTCAGGTTATGGAATGAGAATCATGGAGTCCCAGATATCCCAGAGGAATGCTGAAGAGGCAGTAAACTGGACCGGCTCATCAGCACTGGGCCTGGCCTTTAATAAGGCAGGAGTTCCTGAAAGTGGGGCCTGGGTTTGGGATTGTTCATCTTGTTTCCCAGGCCCAGCTTGTCTCTGTTGCAGCAGGCCAATTTTAATACATTTTAATATTTACTGAAGACTTACTTTGTGTCAGCTCCATATCAAGTGCTCATCTCTTGCCTGTGTTTGATGGGTCATAGAGACCCGGGCTGGTCCCTGAGCTTTCTCATTGGTTTTGCACTTGGTTGTCTGTAATTCAGGTAATGAGCTGGAGGAGTGGAGCCAAGCTGGAGTTCACGCAGACTCACTGTCGGGAAAGAGTGTCCTGGGCTATTTGGAGATCTGAGGTATGTCTGTAATGCTCATGGTTGGAAACCAGGAGACGGTGTGTGTGTGTGTGTGTGTGTGTGTGTGTGTGTGTGTGTGTGTGAGTTTCTCTAGACTCAGATGGTTCAGATCACCCTTTCAAAATAGATTTTCCTTAAAATAAGTAATGACTACGTAGCCCTGGCTGTACTCACTGTGTAGATCAGACTAGCTTCAAGCTTGCAGTGATCCTCCTGCTTCTGCCGCCCAAGTGCTGCATCGCTCTGCCTGACGGAGATTACAGGCATGCACCACTCTGCCTGACCGAGATTACAGGCATGCACCACTCTGCCTCACCCACTTTTGTTTTTTTCTAAATTTGACAAAGACCAAAGTGGATTAATTCCTAGGCAATGCTTACAGTTTATTTTAAGCAGGCCCAATCTAGAGTTCCCCAATAGGGCAGAGATAGCTCAGTGGTGAGAGCACTAGCCTAGCATTTGCAAACCCTGGGATCATCTCCAGCACTGAAAATTACTTGATAGAATAAATATTCCAACAAAACAGTCCCAAATATACCAAATATATGTTACTGAAACAAAATAGCATTTTCTTCACTTTTTTTTGGGGGGTGGGGGGCTTTTTGAGATAGGGTCCTGTAGCCCCAGCTATCCTGGAACTCACTCTGTAGACCAGGCTGGCCCTGAACTCACAAAGATCCGCCTGCCTCTGGCTCCTGAGTGCTAGGATTAAAGGTGTGCGCCACCACGCCCGGCTTTTTCTTCACTTTTTAACAGTCCAGAAGTAAATACATAGTCTAGAACTGGTCGAGCAGGTCACCTGGTCCCACGAGGTACACCTGGAACAGGCTTTCTTCCATCACAGAGCTCTTGTTGTTCAAACTGAGGCAAGGATCTGTCTCATGGTTTAGGTAGGCCCCTCCAGCTCCTGCCACATGTGTGAACTTCCCCTCTCAAGAAAAGAAAGATAAGAGCAGGGAATGCATGTGTGCCTGATAAGATTCTAATGTTTGAAAAAATGTGTTTTGAATAGCATGCTTCCCAAACATGAGCCAGCTCTTATGCCTGGAATTCAAAGAATGAGTCACTGCTACTGAAGGCTGGAGGGAAAACAGGTTGAAAGAACTTGATTTGGCCCCAGTGTGACAGGATCACCAGTGTAGGGCTCAGTCCTGTCCAAGTGACCTGGCAAGGGAGGGCTGGGTAGGTTTATGGTGCTTGAACCCAGAGTGTCCAGGTTTGTCCATGCATGCCGTGTTTTTCTGTGCTCAGTGTGTCTCAAAGACTGTGTTTGCCATAGACAAGAACAAGAATGTACCTTGAGAGTAGGGCACTCCTAGGCAGGTAGTGTTAGGTTATAAAAAAGGATGCAGTCCAGGGGCTGGAGGGATGGCCTAGCAGTTAAGAGCGCTGGCCACTTTTGCAGAGGACCCGGGTTCGATCCCCAGCACCCACATGGCAGCTGAGAACCGTTTGTAACTCCAATTCCAGGAGAACTCCAGTTCCAGGGGAATCCGAGACCCTCTTCTGACCTCTGCGGCATTGCACGACACAGGTGCACAGACCTACATGCAGACGATACCAATTCCATTATAGAAATATATATATATATATATATATAGTATATATATATAGAATATATATTAAAAGGATGAAGTCCAATAAAAGGCACATGAGAACATGCTTTACTACTTCCATGTGGGACTGCCAGCGGTGAGTTGCCTGCAGACACATTGTATTAGTCAGTTTTTCTGTTGCTGTGATAAAAACACCATGACCAAGGAACTTAATAAAGGAAGAGTTTATTTATAGCTTACGATTGGCAGTTCAGGGAATTAGAGTCGCCATTGTGTGGGGAGGCGTGGCGGCTGGATCTGGAGCAGCAAACCAAGGGTCACATCTCGCAAAGAACACAGGAAGCAGAGAGGGCAACTGTAGACCACAGAGGCTTGTTAAAACTCACTAAGCCTGCCCCCAGTGACACACTTCCCCCAGCATGGCCATACCTTCTAAGACCTCCAAAAACAGCGCCACCAACTGGAGACAAATGTCTGAATACTTACAGCCTATGGGGGACACTCATGCAAACCACCACACACGTGGTGGAACTGGACAGCATGGCAGGGGGCAGGACAGAGAGAGGGGAGCAGAGAGGCAGAGAGAGACAGAGACAGAGAGACAGAGAGAGCTATGGCAGCTGGTGTCCACCCATTTATACTCAAGGGGTGGGGCCTCAGGTACAGGGGAAGGGGTCAAAAGAGTGACAGCTTCTGGAGGAAGTGGGCACCTGTGTGCCCCTTGGGATTCTGGGAAGCCTGGACCTAACAGGTAGAACACCACATGCCATGCAGAGTGCCCTAGAGGTCTGAGTGCATAGAGGCCTGCCTGACATCTGAAGGCAGGGCCGAGGTGGTGATGATTAAGAGTGAAGGCTATGTTATGGGCTAGCTGTAAAGGTCCCTCAGATAGATTTGGATGAGGACTGGAATCAAGTGTGGATCTCTGCTAACCTGTCTGTCAGCTCTGTTATGGTCAAGCCTCAGCTTCCTCATCTGTAAAATAAGGCTAACAGAATCCACCTCCCAGGAGTGTTTTGAGAATTACCTGAGATCCACAGGGCCTGCTGTGGGAACTCATGTTGGCCACCTCCAGCTAAAGGTTCAGGGAGGCTCTGAAAGCTAGAGCAGCCAGCTGGGAATGGTGGAGGGAGACACAGACCGAGAGGGAAGTCCGTGTAGTGGAGTGAAATGTGGAGACTCAGAAACTGCTGTACCTCTCTGCTTTCCTCAGGATCCCCAGATTTCTTTTTTTTTTTTGGTCTTTTCGAGACGGTCTCCATGTAGCCCCAGCTGTCCTGGAACTCGCTCTGTAGACCAGGCTGGCCTTGAACTCACAAAGATTCACCTGCCTCTGCCTCCCAAGTGCTAGGATTAAAGGCGTGCGCCACCATGCCCAGCTAGGATCCCCAGATTTTTAATCTAGGCCATTGACCTCTGGACCTTGGAGAGCATATCCTGCAAAGTCTGCTAAGGGGTCATTTGAGAAGCCTTCTGGGAAGGCTGTCCTGAGCCCTCTGCAGCTAAGTGGAGGGTTTCCTAGCATCATGTGTGAGTGCTGGGCACATTCTCATCTCAGCTGCTACAGTGGGTTGGTTGCCTTGTCTCTCACCCGTTAGTCATCCACAGAGGCTGCAGGAACAGTGTCTCTGTCCTGGCATTCTCAGCACGTAGCTCACTTTCTGTGGTAGAACTGACTCCTAGATGCTGGGTGCGCTTGGCCTTGACTGGCCCTTGGGCCTGGAGAGCTCCAGTGGGATGGGAGGTTGATTGAGGGAGAAGCCAGCATTAGCTGTGACAGGGGTAGATGCGGTGGACTCAGACTCAAACAGTACGTTCCCAGCAGGGTGGCTTCCCTGTTCTTTGCCTTCAGTAGAGTTCCTTCATCCTGGCATTACTGCCATTTAGCACCAGATGAATCTTTGTGAGGGGTTGTCCTGTAGTCTTCCTGGCTTCTACCCACAGATGACAGCACTAACCCCCTTCACACCCCCAAAATGGCTCCAGGCATTGGCACATGCGTTCTAGGGAAAAATCCATCTCAGTTAGGAACCCTAGCAGTGAGCTGGAGAGGATAAGAGTGCCTTCTCCTCTTAGAGAACGTGGGTTCTCATCCCAGCATGCACTTCGAGTGGTTCACAGCCACTTGTAACTCCAGCTCCAGGGATCCAATGCCTCTGGTCACTGTGAGTACCTGCACATATGTGCACATACATTATACATAATTAAAAAAATAAAATAAGCCAGCTGTGGTGGTGTACACCTTTAATCCCGGTACTTGGAAGGCAGAGAAAGGCAATTTTCTATGACTTTGAGGCTAGACTGGTCTACATATTGAGTTCCAGGCCAGCTGGAGCTACAGGGAGACTCTGTCTCAAAAAAACACAAAACAAAACCCAAACAAGCAACAAAAAATAAATCTTAAAAAAATAACCCTAGCAGCATTTGATAGTGATTAAAAGTGTGAACTTCTTTTATTTTTTTACTTTATTTGAAAAAAAAAATTTTTTTTTTGCCTTTTTGAGACAGGGTCTCCCTGTAATCCCAGCTAGTCTAGAACTCACTATGTAGACTAGGCTGGCCTTGAACTCATAGAGATCTGCCTGCCTGTGCCTCCTGAATGCTGGGATTAAAGGGCACAGTTTTTAAATGATTGAATGGTGGAGGTCTAAGATTAAGCCTTGGAAACTGGAGAGATGGCTCAGTGGTGAAGAGCACTGACTCCTCTTGCAGAGGACCTGGGTTTGAATCCCAGCACCCACATGGAGGCTAACAACTGTCTGTAACTCCAGTTCCAGGGAATCCAACACCCTCTCTGACTTCTGAGGGCATTGCATGACACTGGTGCATTTATTTACATACATGCAGGCAATACACTCATACACATAAAATAATAATAAGGGACTGGAGAGATGGCTCAGTGGTTAAGAGCACTGGTTGTTCTTACAGAGGACCGGGTTCAAATCCCAGCACCTACATGGCAGCTGACAACTGTCTGTAATTCCATTTCCAGGGGATCTAACACCCTCTTCTGTTCTCCTCAGGCATTGCATGACATGGGTACACTTAAACATATGCAGACATAACACTCATACACATGAAATAAAAAATAAAGAAAAGAGGGCTGGAGAGATAGCCTAGCAGTTAAGAGCACTGACTGCTCTTGCAGAGGACCCAGGTTCGATCCCCAGCACCCACATGGCGGCTAAGAACCGTCTGTAACTCCAATTCCAGGAGAACTCCAGTTCCAGGGGAATCCGAGACCCTCTTCTGACCTCTGCGGCATTGCACGACATGGGTGCACAAACCTACATGCAGACAGTACATTCATACACATACAAAAATTAATAAAATTAAAAAAATCTTAAAAAGAAATGTCAAAAAATATTTAAAAAAATAATAAAATATTTAAATAATAAAACAGAGTAAGCCTTGGGTACAGAATGACTTCCTCGTATGCTGTAGGTATGTCAGTCCAGGGGCTTCGGGTGGATTTCCATAGTTTGTCAATTTAAGGGCAAATTAAGGCTAAAGCCAGGATTGTCACTGGGACAGATACATGGGGAAGATGGGGGCTTGTGGATTCACACACACTTGTGTATTGGAGACAAATGGTGCTTGGTACTCGAGTTTAAAGGCAGGAAGGAAGCAGAGGGTGAGGTTAGAATTGGGAGTGCTCATTCATGACTACATGGGCGTGGGGTCAGAGGCTCAGACATGGGATTCCAGCAGAGAGTGGGGTGCAGGCTAGAAAGCAGGCCGGATGCCTCGTCACATCAAACGTGGGCTCAACTGGTCTTGAAAGATCTGGCAGGGAAGTCTGTTGTGCTCACCCCTCCGTGACCCCTTCCACCCTCAGAGTTATCCTCCTGTCCTAACGGAAAACTCTGCTCCAGGCTCACCATCTTGCCCAGCTCAGAAGCAAGAGCTCAGGGAAGCATGCCTTGTCCCCAGCCAGGACTGTGTGAGGCGGGTGAGTCCCCCTGCTGGGGACTTTCCCAATTTTCTATGATGCAGTCAGCTGCCCTTTTGTGCTTTAGAATATTGTTTCAGGGTTTGTTTGTTTTCAGGGGGGGGGGCTCAACCAGGGCCTCCTGCATGCTAGGCAAGCATTCTCCTGCTGATGACAGCCCCAGGCCTCAAAACATTGTTAGGGAAGGGCATTTTACGTTCTTTCCACTTGTGATCCCTTTTGCCTAAGACATTGTTTTATGTGACCCTGGCATTTAGATATAAAATAGGTATACAAATCAAACATTTACTAATAAGTCTTAAATTTTTTTGAACATGTATGCTTGTAATCCCAGCACTTGGGAGTCTGAGGCAGAAAGATCACTGAGTTTGACTACAGCCTAGACTATATGAGACTTTGTTTCAAAAACCAAAACAAAAGTTACTAAATGTTGAGTAGATATAAAAAGAACCATAAACAAGGACAAACATACAGTTCTGTGGTTCTCTGCACCACACAATTTACAAAAATGAGTGGCCTGTGCTCTTCTGGTCCGTGTGCACCGCACTCGCACTGCCCTGTGGCCTGTGCTCTTCTGGTCCGTGTGCACCGCACTCGCACGTCCTGTGGTCTGTGCTCTTCTGGTCCATGTGCACTGCACTCGCACCGCGCTGTGGCCTGTGCTCTTATGGTCCGTGTGCACCGCATTTGCACCGTCCTGTAGCCTGTGCTCTTCTGGTCCGTGTGCACTGCACTCACACCGCCCTGTGGCCTGTGCTCTTCTGGTCCGTGTGCACTGCACTCGCACGTCCTGTGGTCTGTGCTCTTCTGGTCTGTGTGCACCGCATTCGCACCGTCCTGTGGCCTGTGCTCTTCTGGTCCGTGTGCACTGCACTCGCATGTCCTGTGGTCTGTGCTCTTCTGGTCCGTGTGCACTGCACTCGCACGTCCTGTGGTCTGTGCTCTTCTGGTCCATGTGTACCGCACTCGCACCGTCCTGTGGTCTGTGCTCTTCTGATCCGTGTGCACCGCACTCACACTGTCTTGAGTTTGCGTTTGTCCCTTACTCACTTTTGTTTTCTTTTCCTCCATTTTCTTTCTTTTTAATTGTTTTGATGTGTGTGGTATGTGTGTTCTCTTGTGTGTCATGTGTGGAGGCCAAAGGTCAACACTGGGTATCTCTATTTTTCCCCCTAATTTTCGAGATAGGCTCTCATGCCAACCCTGGCAGTCACCCCTTTGGCCAGGTCCTAGGATCTGCCCTCTTTATCCCTGACTGCTGGGGTTGCAAATGCACAGTGCTCCCAGGACCTGACTCTCGCATGGCTGCACTCAGGTCTTCATGCGTCTCCCATCCCAGCTGCATTTATTAGTAGTTTTCCACATGGCCATATTGCTCAACAGTGTGCTACTTAACTGCATCATTTTTTTCTTGTCTTTTTTTTTTTTTTTTCAATCAGGGTCTCACTATGTAGCCTAGGCTGGCCTCGAACTCACAGAGATCTGCCTGCCTCTGCCTCCAAGTGCTGGGATTAAAGGTGTGCAGCACCTCGCCTGGTGACTGCTTTACTTTCACTCGTAACATTGCTGGTAACCTTGAGCATATACATAAAACCTTGGTTTTGATCCTCAGTTCTGCATAAATTGGGTACACAGTCATCTAGCATTTGGGGGGGGTGAAGCAGGAGGATAAGTTTGAGGCCAGCTAGGGGTAACAGTTGCAGACAACTCTGAGACATTTAATGAGACCCTACTTCAAAATTGGGGGCCCACAAGATGGTTCATCAGGTAAAGGTGCTTGCTGCCAAGCCTGACAAGATGAGCGTGGTCCCTGGGATCCATGAGTGGTTCTCTGCTGGCCATACCACTCCACATATGTACACACATGCACACAAAATTCCTTTAAATGTTGAGATATTTTTTGATTGGTTAGAATTGCTTTGAATTTGCCATATATCAATTTAGACAAACAATGTTGTTGAAATGGTGTCTTTTATGACTGCCTAGGCATAAAATCTTAATTGGTTGGCTCAAGTTTTCTTTCCTCCTGTACCTCCTCAGTAGCTAGCTTTGCTTGCATGTGTCTAAATGCACTACATGTGTGCAATGCCTACAGAGATGAGTCAGCTCCAACATCTATTAAATCTTAATTCCCAAAGGGACAAAGGGATCTTAGCAGTCACCTTATTCCTAATGTGGAAACAAGCCCAGGAAAAGTCAACATGTATGAAGAACATGTCACACTGAAGCCTACAAAACTCTTTTCCAGTTTGTATTTAATTTATTTTATGTTATTTTATTTATTTTCCTATGTGTATGAATGTACTGTCTGCATGTAGATTGGTGCACCCATGTCATGTAATGCTGCGGAGGTCAGAAGAGGGTATCGGATTTCCCTGGAACTACAGTTAAAGATGGTTCTAAACCGCCATGTGGGTGCTGGGGATCGAACCCAGGTCCTCTGCAAGAGCAGTCGGCGCTCTTAACTGCTAGGCCCCTGTATTTAATTTTAAAATATATATTATATTTTATTTTATTTTTTTTTAAGAACTTTTAAAATTTTATTTATTTATTTATTTTTGGTCTTTTTGAGACAGGGTCTCCCTGTAGCCCCAGCTGTCCTGGAACTCACTCTGTAGACCAGGCTGGCCTTGAACTCACAAAGATCCACCTGCCTCTGCCTCCCAAGTGCTAGGATTAAAGGCGTGCGACACCACACGCGGCTAAATTTTATTTATTTTTTACATGTATGAATGTACTGTCTGCATGTCGGTTTGTGCACCCATGTCGTGCAATGCCGCAGAGGTCAGAAGAGGGCGTCGGATTCCCTGGGAACTGGAGTTAAGGACAGTTCTCAGTTGCCATGTAGGTGCTGGGGATCGAACTTGGGTCCTATGTAAGAGCAGGCGGTGCCCTTAACCGCTAGGCCATCTCTCCAGCCCTGTTTTTGTTGTTGTTTTTTTTGAGACTGGGTCTCCCTGTGCCCCAGCTGTCCTGGAACTCGCTATGTAGACCAGGCTTAACCTTGAACTCACAGAGATCCACCTCCCTCTGCCTCCTGAGTGCTGGGATTAAAGTTGTGAGCCACCAGCCCAGCCCTCATCATTATATTTTTGTACATATATATAATTTGGGTTGTTGTTGTTATTGTTTTTTTTTGAGACAGGGTCTCCTTGTAGCCCCAGCTGTCCTGGAACTCACCAGCCAGACTAGGCTGGCCTTGAACGCACAGTGCTGCTGGGATTAAAGGCCTGTGTTACCACGCCGGGCAGTGCCCCCCGCCCCAAATCTCCTTCCCTGTCCTGCTCACATCCTCTTCCCAGATAGTTCCCTTGTATTTTCATGTTTTGTCTCAGTTTTTTGACCCAGTGTCTTTCATCAGGGTTGCTTAGGAGCACAGGTGCTTTTCTGTCACCAAGGGACCATTAACTGCCTGTGGATTCTCAGAGAGGAGAGTGGCCCCTTGTGAACCCCTCTCTCCACAACAGGATGATGATGGGCCCATTCCTCGCAGGTAATCACAGCTGCTGTGAACTCAGGAACTCGGGCGGAGCCATGTCTAGAAGTCAGTGTCCACAGCTCTCCACCCCTTCGTGAGGCTCTTCCATTCTTTCTGCTCCCTCTTCCATGATGTTCCCTGAGGCTTGGAAGGGGTGATATAGAGATCCCATTTATGGCTGACATTCCTAGTTAGTTACCCTCAGCACTTGGACAAGTTATGAATCTCCACGGTTACTGCCACCCACCCCAGAAAGAAACTTATCTGACCCAAGCTGACAGCAGCACTGATCAGTAGGCATAAACATAATTGTGTGGTTTTTTGTTTTGTTTTGTTTTGTTTTTTGTCTTTTTGAGACAGGGTCTCCCTATAGTCCCAACTGTCCTGGAACTTGCTCTGTAGACCAGGCTGGCCTTGAACTCACAAAGATCCGCCTGCCTCTGCCTCCCGAGTGCTAGGATTAAAGGTGTGCGCCACCACGCCCAGCTTTGTCTTTTTGAGACAGGGTCTCCCTGTAGCCCCAGCTGTCCTGGAACTCACTCTGTAGACCAGGCTGGCCTTGAACTCACAGAAATCCACCTACCTCTGCCTCCTGAGTGCTAGGATTAAAGGCGTGCGCCACCATGCCTGGCAATAGACATAATTGTTTAGAAGGTGATTTGACTGGCATGTCATGACTAGCAGTAGCTTCCCAGCCATGGGCTTTTGACCAGGTTTATAGTATGAAAAGGGAATGTGCTCCTGTGGAGCAGCTCTCAGATCCAGTGAGATAGTTTTTGGTTGTTCCAAAACAGACTTGCCACTGACGCACTACTGGGCACATCTTGGCTGGTCAGCAAGTAGGGTACTACCCAAGGCCACAGCTAAGGAAGGCTGATGACAGTTCTCCCCCCAGCAACCTACAGAGTACCTTCTGGCACTGAGGACTAGCCAGCAGGGCAGATGTTTCCAGCTCAGTTCCTCCTTGGTTTCTCTATGACCTGCAGCCTGAACGCGTGCTACCTTCAGCAGTAAGATCTTCCTCCCATCTAGTTTGGCAGTAGTAAGGGGGGGGGCGGGCCTCAGATCTCACTGAGCAACAGTTCATAGGTAGGTAGCCCAGCCCTGGCAGTGAGATGGTCATCTAGTAACTTGTGACTTCTGAGAGCAACTAGATTTAGTAGGCATCCTTGAACTCTTTATTTAGGTGACCTTCCTCTCTGCCTCTGGAATGCTGGGGTTATGGACATGTACACCAGGCCCAGGGTTAGCTCCTTGAAGACTTTTTAGTCCAGCCCTGGGACAGCAAGTCCTCCTCTGGAGTTGCTGTGCTGTCCCTTCTCAGTTCTCTTTGTTCTGGCAGGTTTTCCATGTCTTATAGAAAGGAGGTGACACTGCAGTTTAGTGCCAGGCACTAAGGCCTTGAATAACAGTGGCTGTAGAGAGAGAGCTGGGGCAGTGGGGCTCCCTCCTGGTCTTGGCATTGACCCCCTTGCCAGCATGGCTTTGTATATCTTCACAATGGTGCCCAATAGCCACCATTATAAAGTAGAAACCTCCACTGTCACCTGATTTTGCAGGAAGGAAGTGGAGTTTAGAGGTCATTACACTGCTGCCTGGGGGCCCGGACCAGCTCTACTCAATGTTGAGTAGCATGCAGGCTCCAGGCAGCAGTGTACTGACCTCCAGAGCAGCAGGATGCCCGGGCTTTACCTGGGCCTGAAGCCAAAGCCCAGTCTGCCAAGGGCTCTTCTGGGGAGCCCCCTTCAGAGATTTGTGCTCAGGGTTTTTCTGAGTGACACCCCGTCTTTCTGCGGATTGCTGTAACTTTCCATTTCCCCTTTCAGAATTTTTTTAACTGTTGAGTTTTTTGTTTTTTTTTTGGTCTTTTTGAGACAGGGTCTCCCTGTAGCCCCAGCTGTCCTGGAACTCACTCTGTAGACCAGGCTGGCCTTGAACCCGCAAAGATCCNGCCTGCCTCGCCTCCCAAGTGCTAGGATTAAAGGCGTCGCCACCCACGCCCGGCTCCTGTTGAGTTTTTAGTCACCAGGTCTAACCGAAAATGTCTTTTTATTTTGTCTTTTTGAGACAGGGTCCCCCTTTAGACCAGCTCACTACGTCAACCAGGCTGGCCTTGAACTCACAGAGATCTGCCTGCCTCTGCCTCCTGAGTGCTGGGATTAAAGGTGTACGCCACCATGCCCGATTAAAAAAGAGACTTTTTAAAAAAATTTTTATTTATTTTTTTATGTGTATGAATGTACTGTCTGCATGTAGGTTGGTGCACCCATGTTGTGCAATGCTGTGGAGGTCAGTAGAAGGTGTCGAATTTCCCTGACTGGAGTTAAAGAACGGTTCTTAGCCACCATGTGGGTGCTGGGGAATTGAGATTTTTTTGTGTCTTTTCGAGACAGGGTCTCCCTGTAGCCCCAGCTGTCCTGGAACTCACTCTGTAGACCAGGCTGGCCTTGAACTCACAAAGATCCGCCTGCCTCTGCCTCCCAAGTGCTAGGATTAAAGGCGTGCACCACCAGGCCCGGCTACACCCAGCTTTAATTACATGTGTGTGTGTGTGTGTGTGTGTGTGATGCCCATGGATGCTAGAAGAGGGCGTTGAATCCTCTGGAACTAGAGTTAAGAACAGTTTTTAGCCTTTGGTGCTGGGAACCAAATCTGAGTCCTCCGCAAGAGAAGACAGTGCTCTTAACTGCTGAGCAGAAGTTCTCTTTGTGTGTGTGTCTTTTTGAGACAGGGTCTCCCTATAGCCTCAGCTGGCCTGGAACTCGCTGTGTGGACCAGGCTGGCCTTGAACTCACAGATTGCCTACCCCTGCCTCCTGAGTGCTAGGATTAAAGATGCATACTACCATGCTCAGCTGTTTTTTGGTTTTTTTTTATTTTTTAATGGATATTATTTGCAAGTGGTTAAAAACAAGAGAAAGAATTCCAGTGTCAGCCAGCTGTCCCTGCGCCTCTGTGCTCCAAGAGGGGCCCTGCTACCCTTTCTCATCTGCCTTTTTAGACCAAGATGGGTGTCATCTCTGCTGGGAGTCTGCAGCAGCCCTGTGACTCAGTAACTTGTGCTCAGGGTGGGGCTGAATGTCACTGAGGTCTTAAGACTCTCCAGAAAGAGGTGCTACAAGACTTTGTGGTATTTTGTGGGAGGCCCAGAGGACCCATGTAAGAGAGTGCTGGATTCTGGGCACCAGCTAAGTAAACCTGGTGCCAGCAGGGTGACAGTCCATTCAGGTCCTGAGGGACCAGTGCTGTGCGAATGTCTCTATAGCCCTGGCTGAACTAAAACTCTGAATGTAGCCAAGGATTACAGGAATGAGCTGCCACACCCAGTTTATGTGGTACTGAAGATAGAACCCAGGCCTTTGTATGTGCCAGGCAAGCAGGCTGCCAACTGAGCCACATCTGCAGCCTCCAGTTTGTCAACTTCTGATCTCTGCCTTTCACTCTCCAGACTTCAGAGGACAAGCTATTCCTGGGGTGGCTGTCACAGCCTTAGCTTGGCCCTACAGGTGTTTCCTGCCACCACCTCCTTCATTCTTCCTTTTAAAAAAAAATTATTTATTTATTTATTATTTATTTATTTATTTATAGACAGAGACAGAGAGAGATGATGTACATGTGGAGGTCAGCCTGGAGGAGGCTCTCTCCTTCCATCGTGTGGATTCTGGGGATTGAACTCAGATTGTCCTGCTTGGCAGCAAGTGCCCTCGCCCTCTGTAGCCAGCACTTACTCCCTTGATTGCTGTCTTCTGCTGTCAGAACCATGTCTCTGTTGGTCTCAGTAGAGCTCTCGATCTTCTCCAGGGAACTAACTTGTTTCTTCCCTCCGGAACACCACCACCACACCAGCTTCCTGGGCCAGGACTTTTCATTTTGTCTTCTGTTCCTTTTTTATTTTTGGTCTTTTTGAGACAGGGTCTCCCTGTGGCGGTAGAGGATTTGGCTGTGCTGGCTTTCTTTCTTGGGAGACAGTTGGCTGTGGCTGTGGCTGTGGCGATGGAGATGGCAACTAGGACTTATGCCTACACGCTTTCCATCTCAGAAAAGACGGTTCCAGGCTTACTCTGGCCTGGGCCTATCCAGCATCCTGGAATTTACTGTGTAGATCAGGCTGGCCTTTAACTCACAGAGATCTGCCTGTCTCTGCCTCCTCAGTGCTTGGATTAAGGATGTGCACCACCACATCCAGCTTCTGCTCCTTTTTTCCCCCCTCACAGCCCATGTCTACTTCATCAGCTACTTACGGTGGCTCCAACATGTGTTGCTAGTCTGAGCATTTCTGCCACCATCTTGCTGAGTCCAGTCTCTTGCCCTCTACTGCAGTGGCCTGCCTGGCATTACTGCCCCCACTCTTTCTCCTTTGCATCTGAGAAAGGAGTAGGGGAAGGGATGGGAGAAGAAGAAAGGAGTGTTGGGGGTGAAGGGCCTTGGCATCTGCTCTTTCCCACATCTGTAATGATCCCTGGGCTTACGGTGACACGCCTTCCCCTCCAGAAGGTCCCCCCTGTTCCCTTTCTTGAGTATCAAGTGGCTCTTCCCCTCTCTCCCCTCAGCTTGCGTTAGTGTACTCCACAGCACTTAGTACCTGACATTATGTATTCTGTCAGTTTATTACTGTCTTCCTCATTAGGCTCAAAGCTGTAGGGCACTGCCTCAGATGAGCACAGAGAACCACTCATTTAATGCTTGTGAGACTCACTGCTCTTTCCTCTAAACCTGGTCCTAATTTATGAGCTGAAGCATAAAAGGGCAGTAGCTGTATCCTGCTGGTCAGGTGCTGACACTTCCCATTCAGGTATATGAATTGTTTCTCAAATGCTTAGAGTCTTTGTGTGCCCCATGTTGCTGTAACAGAATACCACAGACTGAGCAATTTATAAAGAAGTGTTTGTTGGGCTGGAGAGGTGGCCTAGTGGTTAAGAGTGCCGACTGCTCTTGCAGAGGACCGGATTCAATCTCGAGCACCCACATGGCGGCTGCGAACCGTCTGTAACTCCATTTCCTTTTTTTTTTTTTTGGTCTTTTCGAGACAGGGTCTCCATGTAGCCCCAGCTGGCCTGGAACTTGCTCTGTAGACCAGGCTGGCCTTGAACTCACAAAGATCCGTGTGTCTCTGCCCCCCAAGTGCTAGGATTAAAGGCATGCACCACCATGCCTGGCACTGTAATTCCAATTCCAGGAGAACTCCAGTTCCAGGGGAATCCGACATCGTCTTCTGACCTCCACGGCATTGCACGACATGGGTGCACAAACCTACATGCAGACAGTACATTCATATACATAAATAAATGAATAAATAAAAAATTTTTTAAAGGCACAGGCTTTCTTTCCTCAGTTTTTTGTTTGTTTGTTTGTTTGTTTTGGTCTTTTCAAGACAGGGTCTCCCTGTAGCCCCAGCTGTCCTGGAACTCCCTCTGTAGACCAGGCTGGCCTTGAACTCACAAAGATCCGCCTTTGCCTCCCAGGTGCTAAGATAAAGGTGTGCGCCATCACACCGGCATTAGTTTTAACTTTAAAAAAAAAAAAAAAAAAGGGTTTGTTAATACTTTTAGAGGCTGGGAAATATAGTATCAAAGTGCTGGCTTCTGCTGTGTGTGGTGGTGCATACCTGTGATCCCAGCATTTGGGAGGTGGAAGAGGGAGAATCAGGAGTTCAAAGTCATCCTCAGCTACATCACAGCTTCAAAGTCAGCCCATGCTCCATATGACAAAACAAAACAAGATACCAGCCTCTGGTCTGGGCATTTCTGTGCATCTTCCCATGGCACATAGGGAGGACAGGTGAGCGCACAAAATCAAAAGCTGGGCCTGGTGGTGCACGCCTGTGGTCCTGCAGGTGCACACCTGTGGTCCTGGTAGTGCACACCTGTAGGCCTGGTGGTGCACACCTGTGGTCCTGGTGGTGCACACCTGTGGTCCTGGTGGTGCACACCTGTGGTCTTGCAGGTGCACACCTGTGGTCCTGGTAGTGCACACCTGTGGTCCTGGTGGTGCACGCCTGTGGTCCTGCAGGTGCATGCCTGTGGTCCTGGTGGTGCACGCCTGTGGTCCTGGTGGTCCACGCCTGTGGTCCTGGCACTCAGGAGGTGGAGGGAGGAGCAGGGCAAGTTCTGGGAGAGTCTGTGCTAGATCAAGAAAAATGAAAAAGTTTTCTTTTTTTAATTATTATTTTTTATGTGTATTGAGTGTACTGTCTGCATGTAGGTTGGTGCACCTGTGTTGTGCATTGCCTCGGAGGTCAGAAGAGGGCATTGGATTCCCCTGGAACTGGAGTTAAAGACAGTTCTTAGCCGCCATGTGGGTGCTAGGAATCAAACCCGGGTCCTCTGCAAGAGCAGTTGGTGTTCTTAACCACTGAGCCATCTCTCCAGCCCCAAAAGTTTTCATTTTAATAATACGTACGTAGTGTTGATTCAGGGCTGATTGAAGTGTGTATAGGAGGTCAGATTCTCAGGGTCAGGTGGCACTATTGTAGGAATCCAAAGTGGTTCCAAGGGGCCAAGTCAGAATTGCATGTTTATATAAAAGGGAAATAGACTGTAAGAGGAGAGTTGGGGATGCTGCTCAGTGGCAGAGTGTTTACCAAGCATGTACATGGCCATGAGTTTGAGCCCCAACTTCCAATAATACGGGTATATGCACATATATATGTATACACACAAAGATGTAAATACACTTGTTTATCTGTAGAGAGAAACTGCTAAAAGTGGGAGACATACAATCTTCAGGGAAGACCATGCAGGCAGGGCTGGCTGGCTGGTCATTGCTTGTCTTGCAGGCTGTACTAGAAGACAGGTTGGTGATGTGGTTGGGTGCATAGCTTTCAGAGTACAAGGGTTGCCTGGGGTGAAGCCCATTTCCTTGGCCTGAGTATGTATCTGTTAAGCCATTTATGATTCCAGACAATAAGGTGGGCAAGCAGCACCCAGAGGTGTTTGGAGGCTAGGGCTGGCAGTGGTCTGTTTGGGTACTGGATACTGTTGATGGTGAAACTCTGTTTCCATGAAGTCAGCCAGTCATTTTCTGGTCTAAGGTTCTTGCTAATAACTTGGGTCATGTTTCAGTGTGTGACTCTGGGACCAAGCTTGGCTTCACCCAGGAGCACCCTGGGGTTTAACAGTACCATTTTCCAATATAAAGTACTTCCCAACAGAGAATAATGAATCTGGTGGCTCTCAGCTCAGTGCTCCTTCCCCTTGTTCCCTGCCTCTTCTCTTGCTAATTGCATTGGGGGATTATGTAGATTGCCACTTCATACCAGGGTCAAGTCACCAGTGTATCCAGAGTTCCCAGCATAAAAGGAATGTAGAATCCATCTGATGCGGTCTTTGGCCTCAAAAAGAATAACTCGAGGGGCTGGAGAGATAGCCTAGCGGTTAAGAGCACTGACTGCTCTTGCAGAGGACCTGGGTTCGATCCCCAGCACCCACATGGCGGCTAAGAACCATCTGTAACTCCAATTCCAGGAGAACTCCAGTTCCAGGGGAATCCTGGAAAGGGAAAGACCCTCTTCTGACCTCCGCGGCATTGCACGACACGGGTGCACAAACCTACGTGCAGACAGTACATTCATACACATACAAAAATAAATAAAATTAAAAAAAAAAAAAAAAGAACTCGGAACCTGCATTTCCTGGTGCTGAGGATGTACCAGGTACAGAGGGCTCCTTAGCCCTGTGGGATGTGACAGTGACTTAATCCTATAAAGAGTGCATTAGACTCTGTCCCTACAATTGGACCAGTGGCTGACTGATTCAGGCCTCCAGAATCCCTTCCCTAGTCAGGGAAGGAGTTCCTAAGGCAGCAACAGTGAACTTGGGGCCAGGTTGGCTACACTCTTAGTTAGCAAGTAGCCAGAGTGTACTGCTTGGATCTCAGATCCAGAATGGTTTGGGCCCAAGGAGTCCAGCTCTCATGGACCTACCTGGCAGCTCTCTTGAGTTCACCGATGTGTGCCCATACGGTGAGTGCACTTCCAGGGTCTTGGCGTAGCCCCACTGAGAGTGGCCTGTCTTTGCTGTGGGCCTGCGCCATGACTGGGTCTAGTCTGGCACCCATTCTGCTTGTCGAGTTTCAATGCAGACATCCTTCTAGGGTTTCCTCCTTTTTTTTAATTCCCCAGAGAATTCCTGTGAGGCCCACACCTAAGTCTAGGTCCTTGGCTATCAGATCTGAGCCCAGGAAGATGGCCCATAATCAAGGAGAAAACTGAGCTGATGGAGGCATCCTCACGGAAGGGTGCCTGAGTGGTAGACAGGTTAGCATTAGAGGTCAGGTTAGTCAGAGAGGTAGAGGTCCTTAGGCCAGCCAGGAGTCATTTGGGGTTTGTTTTCTATGTATAAAGTGAGGACTCTGGACTCTGTGATCTTGTTTTCTGTGCTTCAGGTGGTTTTCAGGGTCTTTGTAGAAGCAGCTTTAATTAGCACCCACATTTATTGTGTGTTAAGCAAGGTGAAGATGATGAAGGTTCCCCCACTTGAGTCAAGACAAAGGACCCTCATTGAAGGGTAGTCAGTGGCACCCTCCCTGGCAGGAGCAGTCCTGTGTCACTGTCATCTAGGTGTGCCAGCAGGCCTGGTGGTAATGAGAGTCATGGGCTGTGGTTCCTAGTGATAGATGTTGTCACTCTCGTGGGAACATTGGTGCCAAAGCCTCTCCTGGATAGCTGTTCTCCAGCAGCCACAACTGGGTGCTGAGTGCCAAGCTGCTTCTCTGTCACTTCAGGTGGACTGCTTTTCCTTTTCTCCCTCTCTTTCCCTCTCCTTCCCCCACTTTCCATCCTTCTTGCTCCTTGTCCTGTCACCTCTGGTATGTCTGTCTTTCTTTGACTTTACTGTAGCAGATGCCCTTCTTGGGGTGTCATTGTGGAAAGTCCTGTTCCAAAGGTTAGAGACTTTGTGTTTTTCCTTCTTCCACCACATCTGAGGAGGAGCCCACCTCACAGGAGTGCTGTGGCATCAGGTGCAGAGTGCATGTGGGGCATGCATTGCTCTCATATGGGAGTGTGGCTAGGGGACCAGGCCACTATCCATCTGTCCTAGTGGCCTTTACTGCTCTTGCAGACCTTGAGGCCTCTGAAACCAGAGTACCCCTGTGTCTCTGCCAGTGTGTGAAACCTCGGGAGGGCAGTATGGCTGGGCTTTGTTCATTGCAGCCTTGGACCCTAGACAAGCCACAGTCCTTGGCCCTGCTGACCAGAGGTCTTCCCAAACTATCTGTTGGGCCAGGCAGGTCCCATTGTACACCAAGGGATCTGCTCTTAGCAGGTTCCAGCCAGAAGAATGATGGCCCCTCCAGTGAACCCTGTTTCAGAGCCTGGTACCCTTCCCTGAGCACAGTTCTTAGACCCGTGCCTGGTAAAACTCACAGGTTCCAAAAGTGGTAGAGGATTTGGCTGTGCTGGCTTTCTTTCTTGGGAGATGGCTGGCTGTGGCCGTGGCTGTGGGGATGGAGATGGCAAGTAGGACTCGTGCCCACAAGCTTCCACCTCAGAAAAGCTGGCCCGGGCCTGTCTTTGCTTCCTAGTATGGACTCCTTTTGGTTCCTGGACTCCCTGGCCAAGGGCGTGTGATTCTAGGCCTGGACATGGGCTCCCTCAGCATCCTGTGCTCCGAATAGCAACACTAAGATTCCCTCACATCCTGTGAGGTCACCAGTGGGGAGCATGCTGTTTCTGGGGAGGGAGGACTTAGAGAAAAGTGCCTTTCCAAGGCACGCCATGTCTCAGTGGCCCTTGCTGCGGGTGTCCTGTGTTTCTGCTCTGCTCTGCTCTGCTCTGCTCTGCTCTGCTCTGCTCTGCTCTGCAGCAGGTCTCAGTAGACGGGAGGTTAGCTGCTCAGCTCTTACCACAGGCTGCCCTCCAGTTATGGATGTTGATGAGTGGCCCTGCTGGGACCAGAAGCAGTGCTTGGGCCTGAATGGCCCTAGGTCTGAGCAGCAGTGACCTGAACTTGCACGTCAGCTCACACCACTGCCATGTCCCCCTTTCCTTGGAGGCTATTTATTCCCTCTAGTTGAACAAGTACATACCCCCACTTTTTTGTGGTTTTCCAAGACGGGGACTCACTATGTACCTCAGGCTGGGTTAGAACTTGTGGTCCTCCTGCTTCAGCCTTCTGAGTGCTGAGATTACAGACCCATATCCCTACTTTTGAAAAAAAAATGTGATTTTTTTTTTTAAGTGAATGTTTACCCAAATGTATGTAAATGTACCATGTTGTTGCAGTGCCCACAGAGGCCAGAAGAGGGCATCAGATCCCCCTGGACCTGGAGTTACAGTTTTGAGCCACCATGTGGGTGCTAGGAACTGAACCTGGGCCCTCTGTGAGAGCACTCAATGCTCTCCAACTCCCATACCTCCACTTTTATTTTATTTTATTTTTTATTTTATTTTTTTGGGTCTTTTCGAGACAGGGTCTCCCTGTAGCCCCAGCTATCCTGGAACTTGCTCTGTAGATCAGGCTGGCCTTGAACTCACAAAGATCTGCCTGCCTCTGCCTCCCGAGTGCTGGGATTAAAGGCGTGCAGAAACCACAGGATAAAAGTTGTACCTGCAGACCTGCCCTGGGCTAGTGTGAGGGATGTGGCTTTGGCAGCTCCTCTCAGCTAGCTAACTCTACATGGTCACAGTGGTGACTCAACCAGGATGCTGATGGAACAGAAGCAGCCAGAGCTGCCACAAGTGCTGCAAAGCATCCCAAAGTGTCATTGTCCTGCCCAAGGACAGTAGAGCAGAAAGGAGGTTTAAACTGGTTCTGGCAACTGTCACTGTTGAGATTTTGGATCCAGCACCACAGCCTGATTGATCTATGTATCCACTGAGGTCTCACACTTGAATGCTGGTTTTTATTTTGAAATGTTTGAGGTTTTGTTTGTTTTGGTCTTTTTTTTTTTTTACATTTATTTTTTTTAATTTTTTACTTTTTTAAAAATTTATTATTTTTGTATGTGTATGAATGTACTGTCTGCATGTAGGTTTGTGCACCCGTGTCGTGCAATGCCACGGAGGTCAGAAGAGGGTCTTGGAGGTCAGAAGAGGGTGTCGGATTCCCCTGGAACTGGAGTTCTCCTGGAATTGGAGTTACAGACGGTTCTTAGCCGCCATGTGGGTGCTGGGGATCGAACCCAGGCCCTCTGCAAGAGCAGTCGGTGCTCTTAACTGCTAGGCTATCTCTCCAGCTCCTTACCTTTTTTAAAATGTGTATGAATGTACTGTCTGCATGCAGGTTTGTGCACCCGTGTCGTGCAATGCCGCGGAGGTCAGAAGAGGGTCTCAGATTCCCTGGAACTGGAGTCAAAGACAGTTCTTAGCCACCATGTGGGTGCTAGGGATCGAACCTGGGTCTTCTGCAAGAGCAGTCGGCACTCTTAACCGCTAGGCTATCTCTCCAGCCCCTGTTTTGGTCTTTTTAATACAGGGTCTTCCTGTAGCCCCAGGTAGCCTGGAACTTGCTATGTAGACCAGGCTGGCCTTGAGCTTACAGAGATCCACCTGCCTCTGCCTCCAAAGTGCTTAGACCAAAGGTATGTGCCACCATGCCAGGCCTATGGGTGTTTTCTAGAAAGAAACACCTGTTTCTTTTCCCTAGAAAATTGCTGAGTCTGCATTGGTACAGGGCAGGCTGCTCACTGGTCTGGGTGTTTGTCTAGTCATGATCTGTGAAGCTCATAACTGGGCACCAGGCCCAGGATTTCTCTGAGCACACTCCCTAGAGACAACTGTGGGATTTCCAGGCATCAAATGAAGCCCTTGACAGAGAAACAGGCCAGACCAGCAGCTTCTGGTCAGAATTTGAGTTCCTTATTTCTCTTGGAGAAGTAGCCAGGTCAGAGGTTTCGGGAGGCCAGGGACTTCCAGCATTATGCAGCTCCCTGAGTCTATGAGTCCAGGAGAGGCAAGACAGAGAGGGAGGGACCAAGCAAGGGAGGCCTGGGGCATATGAGAGACAAGAGAGAGATTCCCACTCCAGACAGCCTGTCCTTATGTGGACAAGGAAGCAATGAGAGAGGACCCGAGTTCTAAGTTGAAAGATCCATCTTGTCTTCTCATGACCTGCCTGTGTCAGAATGAAAAATCATGAAATAGAAAGGTCATAAAGCCAGATGCATCCAGTTGAAGATTTGGACTTTATTCTAAAAGTATGTTAAACTGGCCATCTCTCTTCATTGTGAGACAGCAGTCATCAT
Source organism: Rhizomys pruinosus (assembly GCA_009823505.1). Taxonomy (NCBI): domain Eukaryota; kingdom Metazoa; phylum Chordata; class Mammalia; order Rodentia; family Spalacidae; genus Rhizomys; species Rhizomys pruinosus. The sequence goes on from VZQC01002887.1 coordinate 65,247, forward strand.
TTTCCATTTGTTTGTTTGCTGTTTTGACTTCTGAGCATCATTGCCTAAGATATACCCTGCTTTGGGGGCAGGTACAAGGTACTCTACCATTCTTTTTGGTTCCAAGAACACACCCCATTCAGTAAGCCCAGTAGTCCAGGAGCCAGCCACTGGGCTGCGACGGCTTGCAGCAAGAGTCTGAGGTCATCTGTCATTTTCTGGTAGAAATGCCTCTCCCTTTTGTGACTTCTCTGAAGCAGGCTGGTGTTCTTTCTCTGTGCTGACAGAAGTCTGTCTGGCTTTCTGCAGCCATGGATTTCCCCCAGCACAGCCAACATGTCTTGGAGCAGTTGAACCAGCAGCGGCAACTGGGGCTCCTGTGTGACTGCACATTTGTGGTGGACGGCGTTGACTTTAAAGCCCACAAGGCAGTGCTGGCGGCTTGCAGCGAATACTTCAAGATGCTCTTTGTGGACCAGAAGGACGTGGTGCACCTGGACATCAGTAACGCGGCAGGTACCCCGTCGGGACCAGGGCAGGCTTGCTGAGACCGGAGGTTGAGGCCATGTAGTATGCATGGCCCTCTTGGTCAGTGCCAGCAGTCTGTGGACTGCCTTGGTATTGAGCTCTGACTCTCTGGGCACCGAGTTCCCGCCACCTTTTGGAGCCTCTTTTGAGTAGGCGTGTGGTGATGAGGGGGAGCTGGCAGGAAGGGCTCAGAGTAAGCACTAGGTCATAGTGAGCAAAGGACAAGCCTCGTCAGGAGTGGGGCTCCTGACTCTTATGACCAAGCCAATCCTAGAGTTATGACGGGTTAGCTAGGACACGGGCTTAGAGTAGGCTGGGGAATTGAATAAAGAAGAAATGGCCTGGCCCTGGATTTATACTCCCAATCCAGAGCCATCGAACCAGTTGGTTGGGACTAGGTATTCACCCATTCTGTAGATCTGGAAATTGAAACCCACAAAGGCCAGGTGTCTGGAGGTTAGATAAGAGTTAGTGATGGGGCTGGAGAGATAGCCTAGCGGTTAAGAGCACCGACTGCTCCTGCAGAGGACCCAGGTTTGATCCCCAGCACCCACATGGTGGCTGAGAACCGTCTGAAACTCCAATTCCAGGAGAACTCCAGTTCCAGGGGAATCCGAGACCCTCTTCTGACCTCCGTGGCATTGTGCGACATGGGTGCACAGACCTATATGCAGACAGTACACTCATACACATTAAAAAAAAAAGTTAGTGATGAGCCAGGCATGGTAGTGCACGCCTTTAATCCTAGCACTCAGAGGCAGGGGGATCTTTGTGAGTTCAAGGCCAGCCTGGTCTATAGAGTGAGTTCCAGGACAGCTGGGGCTACAGGGAGACCGTCTCGAAAAGACCAAAAAAAAAAAAAAATAGTGACAGAGTCCTGAAGAGAGCTGGGGTGTCCTCTGGTGCTTACATGTAGTAGCCTGGTCAAGGGTGTGCAGACTAGGCATTGCCACCCCGTCCTTGGGACAGGAGGTATTGATGCCCTCTGTCCCCATGTGTCCTTTTGGAGGCTATCTGCTGGCCTGGCCCATCCTGCTCATACCCCATCCAGGGCTCAGGTAGTGGAGACTTACCTCCTAACCTTCTGGAACCCTTGACTCCAGTACTGGATGGAAGGTCCAGCAGACTGCCAATGGCAGGCCCTGACCTGGTCTGTGATGAATGTCCTGTCCTTGACAGGCCTGGGGCAGGTGTTGGAGTTCATGTACACTGCCAAGCTGAGCCTTAGCCCTGAGAATGTGGATGATGTGCTGGCAGTGGCCAGCTTCCTGCAGATGCAAGACATCATCACAGCCTGCCATGCACTCAAGTCACTTGCTGAGCCAGCCACCAGCACTGGGGAAAATACAGAGGCCTCAGCTTTGGAAGGTAAGATCAGTGGCAAGCTGCTCCTGAAAGGTGGCCAGAGACCTTGGCTTCTAGTGGTAGCCCCGAATCACTGGCTCTCAGATTCCTCATCTGTCCTGCCTCCACTGCAGGGTGCTGATGAGGGTTGGCCAGTCATGAACAGGGTCCCCAGCCTGCCCCTTTTCACTCTTGAGCAGCAGGGGGCAGGAGTCAGCCTGGACCAGTGCAGCTGTGTGAGAGCAGAGCTCGCTCCTGAATCCTGCAGCTGTGCCTGCAGAGCTTCCTTCCTTTCCTTGGACTTTTTCAGACACACAGTATGGGCTGGGCTCTTTGCTTTTTGCTTGTGAAGGACAGCTCTCCCCTTCTCAGTGCTGAAATATACCCAGTGTCTTGCTGCACTGGTGCCAGCAGCAGTGGGTGTAAAGTCAGTGCCCTGGGCATAACGTGTTCAGCGAACAAGCCAGTGAACCACTCAGAGGTCTCCCGGGGAGGACTGGGAAGAGCTAGTGTGTTTGGGCACCGCATCGCTCATTTGTGGGCACTTGAAGTGAATTGGCAGGTCTGTCCTCTTTCATCTCCAGGAGGGGACAAGAGAGCCAAAGAAGAGAAGACCACTGCCACCACCCTGAGCAGGCTGGGTCAAGTGAGAAGCAGTCCGCTCACAGGCCCAGGCAGGGAGCTCAAAGAGGAGCGGGGCGGCCAGGCCCAGAGTACGGCCAGTGGTGAGTTGTGATCTGGGGGCCATGGCTGGCTACCTGGAGGGAGGTGTGAGCAGCAGGAAGTTGGTCTTGCCCATGGCCTGAGGCAGGGAGGTAGGTGCCATGGGTCCTATCTAGCTCAGTCTGACCCAGGGTTTGGTCTGTAGTGTCTGTTACAGTCATGGAGACTGGTTGGGCCTCTGGGCAGAGTCCCAATCCAGCCTCTCGTTCCTCTCTAGGTGCAGAGCAGACGGAGAAGGCTGATGCCCCCCGGGAGCCTCCATCCGTGGAGCTCAAGCCAGACCCCACAAGTGGCATGGCTGCTGCAGAGGCTGAGGCCTTGTCAGAGAGCTCAGAGCAAGGTGCCCCTCCAGCCAGCTGTCCACTCCCAGGGCCCATCTTCCACTGCCCTGTTGGACCACACCTCTTCTCCTGTCTCTAGCTTGTCCTTGGACCCATCATTCCTGGGAATGTTTGTTCCTTGTATCTTGAGCCTAGTCTCAGTTACAGATCCTGGCCACGTTTCCATTTGCCTGGAAGCATCCTGACACAGCCCCCCCAACTTCTGCCTCTTCCCAGCTCTGGGCATTATACAGGCTGTGCCATGCTGCCCATGGCCACCCTGACAAGTATTTTTTGGCTGAGAATGCCCACCGCAGATGACTGAGGCCCCACAGCCCCACACCCTCCAAGTAGCAAATACTTGGGTCACAGACCTGAGTCTTCCCCAGTAATGCTAAGGACTGTTCCCTAAAGAAAGAGGCTTGTGCAGTGGAGAGGGAGTTGGCCTAGACCCGGAAGGTTCTCTGAGTCCAGCCCAAGTAGCTCAGGGCCTGTCCTTCTCTTTGCAGAAATGGAAGTGGAACCAGCCAGCAAAGGAGAAGAGGAGCGAGAGGAGGAGGAGGAGGGCACAGAGCCTGCCACAGTCAAGGAAGAAGGGATGCATCTGGAGAATGGGGAGCCCCCTGAGGACAACGAAGAGTCTGCAGGCACAGACTCTGGGCAGGAGCTTGGCATGGAAGCCCGGAGCCTGCGTTCAGGCACCTATGGCGATCGCACAGAGTCCAAGGCTTATGGCTCCATCATCCACAAGTGCGAGGTGCGGGGCCGTGGGCGGTGCCAGCCCTGTGCCTCCAGGGCCTCTGCAGCCCCTCATGCACCCTTTTCCTGATGCACCTGCAGGACTGCGGGAAGGAGTTCACACACACAGGAAACTTCAAAAGGCACATCCGCATCCACACGGGTGAGAAACCCTTCTCGTGCCGGGAGTGCAGCAAGGCCTTCTCAGACCCTGCAGCATGCAAGGCCCACGAGAAGACACACAGGTACCTACCTTGCCTCTGCCAGGCTAGGTGTCTCTCTGGGACCCTGCAATACCCCGCCCTGTAATTTGCCACCTTCTGGCCCACAGCCCATTGAAGCCATATGGGTGTGAAGAATGTGGCAAGAGCTACAGGCTTATCAGCCTGCTGAACCTGCACAAGAAGAGGCACTCGGGAGAGGCGCGCTACCGCTGTGGGGACTGTGGCAAGCTCTTCACCACTTCCGGCAACCTCAAGCGCCACCAGCTGGTGCACAGTGGTGAGAAACCTTACCAGTGCGACTACTGTGGCCGCTCCTTCTCTGACCCTACGTCGAAGATGCGCCACCTGGAGACTCATGACACTGACAAGGAGCACAAGTGCCCACACTGTGACAAGAAATTCAACCAGGTGTGCACCCCTCCCTGAGCCAGCGCTGGAGGACCCCCTGTGGGTTGCTCCCCAGGGTTAGCACAGAGCAGCCACTGTGTCTGGACGGGTGCTCCTGGGGGTGTGCTCCCACCAGCTGCTCTGCCCAGGCACCCAGGAGGGCAGGTTGACTTAGAAAGAATGGCTGGGATGGTTTTTCCTTCCACTGCTGGATCTGGAGCCTTCTCTGGGCCAGAAGGAGGGATGGAGCCACCCATAGCCCCCAGAAGACCCAAGAGCCCAGTCCTCCTGTCTGGGAGGGTCGGGGAGAAGCAAGTCAACCTTTCTGAGCCCCTGTCTGGATGCAGGTGGGGAACCTGAAGGCCCACTTGAAGATCCACATTGCTGATGGGCCCCTCAAGTGCCGAGAGTGCGGGAAACAGTTCACCACCTCAGGTAGGCCTGGGGACCTGACTGCCCTCAGCCCTGCGCCTTGGCCTCCTCACAGTGCAGCTCACCAGGCTAACCTCCATCTCCCCACAGTGCAGCTCACCAGGCTAACGTTACTCCATCTCCCCACAATGTAGCTCACCAGGCTAACCTCCATCTCCCCACAGTGCAGCTCACCAGGCTAACGTTACTCCATCTCCCCACAGTGCAGCTCACCAGGCTAACGTTACTCCATCTCCCCACAGTGCAGCTCACCAGGCTAACGTTACTCCATCTCCCCACAGTGCAGCTCACCAGGCTAACGTTACTCCATCTCCCCACAGTGCAGCTCACCAGCTAACGTTACTCCATCTTCCCACAGGGCAGCTCACCAGGCTAACCTCCATCTCCCCACAGGGAACCTCAAGCGGCACCTGCGCATCCACAGCGGGGAGAAGCCCTACGTGTGCATCCACTGCCAGCGGCAGTTTGCTGACCCAGGTGCACTGCAGCGGCACGTACGGATCCACACGGGTGGGTGAGAAGCCCCTGTGGTATTGGGGAAGGAGCATGGGGAGCAGAGTGGGTGCCAGTGCCTTCTGCCTTTGTCCCCAGGTGAGAAGCCCTGCCAGTGTGTGATGTGTGGCAAGGCCTTCACACAAGCCAGCTCCCTCATCGCCCACGTGCGTCAGCACACGGGGGAGAAGCCCTACGTCTGCGAGCGCTGTGGCAAGAGGTGCTGCCCTATCCTGCCCCACCAGGGAGCCTTAAGGCCCAGAGCCCCAGGCTCTGTCTCAGGGTTCTTAATCAAGATGAGGTGGGGAGCCCTTGCCCCCCCCCAGACTAGGCTCTGTGGGTCAATGGGAGCCCCTTCTATGGCCCTGTAGGTTTGTCCAGTCCAGCCAGCTAGCCAATCACATTCGCCATCATGACAACATCCGACCCCACAAGTGCAGCGTGTGTAGCAAGGCCTTCGTGAATGTAGGGGACCTGTCTAAGCACATCATCATCCACACTGGTGAGTGGATGCCCCTCGCCTATGCACACCCCTTCCTAGCCCAGCTTGCAGGAGTGATAGGCAGGAAGGTGGGAAGCCTTTGGTGCCACACAATAGCTGGGGCCTTGAAGGTAGTTCAGTCCAAATGTAGACTCCCACCTGCCTCAGAGAACTTTCCCAGAGCGGTGGGTGCCACCAAAGGTGGCTGCCTCGGAAAACTTTTTGCTTAAGAAGATGGGGTTGCTGAATAAGCAGGAGTCCTGGAGGTCCTCCACCCCCCAACCCCCACCCCGGCTGCCCCTCCCCCAAGGCAGGAGTGAACCTTGCCTCCCCACCAGGAGAGAAGCCTTACCTGTGTGACAAGTGTGGTCGTGGCTTCAACCGAGTGGACAACCTTCGTTCCCATGTGAAGACTGTGCACCAGGGCAAAGCGGGTATCAAGATCCTGGAGCCAGAAGAGGGTGGTGAGGTCAGTGTGGTCACTGTGGATGACATGGTCACGCTGGCCACGGAGGCACTGGCAGCAACGGCTGTCACTCAGCTCACAGGTGTGTGTGCCGTGGGCAGCAGAGGGTAACCACAGGCCCCTTGCATCTAAGGCAACAGTGGGGTCGGTCTCTGTGGCTTTTGTCTCAGGCCCTGCTGATTCTGCCCACAGTGGTACCAGTAGGGGCCACAGTGACAGCCGATGAGACAGAAGTACTTAAAGCCGAGATCAGCAAGGCTGTCAAGCAGGTGCAGGAAGAAGGTGAGAGGGACAGCCTGGGGCATGAATGCTGGCAGACCCAAGGTCCTTTCTGCTCTGACCACAGTTCCTGCCCCCACAGACCCCAACACCCACATCCTCTACGCTTGTGACTCCTGTGGAGACAAGTTCTTGGATGCCAACAGCCTGGCCCAGCATGTTCGGATCCACACAGCTCAAGCACTGGTCATGTTCCAGACTGATGCGGACTTCTACCAGCAATATGGGCCAGGCAGCACGTGGCCAGCTGGCCAGGTGCTGCAGGCTGGGGAGCTGGTCTTCCGCCCTCGGGATGGGGCTGACGGCCAGCCTGCACTGGCAGAGACCCCGCCCACAGCTCCCGAATGCCCACCGCCTGCAGAATGAGCAGGTGGCCCTTCTGTTTATTTAAGGATTGATGGCACCCTAGAACTGAGAAAGGTGCTTCTTGCCCTGTTCCCTAGAGAATAAATTTGCTATTTTCTAATGCTGCCTATAGGTCACTGTGGGATTGGGTGGGGCGCTGCCACCCATGACTGATGCTACAGGTTATACCTAATCCCGGAACCAGGCTTCTTGGGAAAGCCTTGTTGCCATTCATTCTTGCTCCTGTGGAACTTCAAGCTGTATCCAGTGGGGTGGACAACTGCTTGAGAGAGTGGCCAGTCTGAAGACTTCACTGTGTGGCCTCTTTGGTCACAATGTGCTGTGACCCAGTAGAGGAGTTTAACCTACCACTGGCTGGGTTTGGGGAAGCACTAGGGCTTCTTTTCTTTACCTGCTTCTTCAGCAGTGAGTGATCTTGCTGGAGCACTGAGGCCAGCCAAGCAGTGCCATCCTGTGGGAACTCTGGCTCGCTGGGATCTCTGCCACCGGACTGGCAACAAGAGGCAGGAAGGGAGCAGCCCCGAACTTGTGGGATCACAGGGTACGGGGCTGCCATGTTTCCCCATCTGCGCTGCAGATGACAGGTCTGCTCCTTGTTCCCAGCAGCTGTCCTCCTGTACACAGTTGGTTTGTACAAGGCAACTTCGTAGTCCCCATGTCCCTGCCCCTCCCCAGATCTGATAGCACAGCTTCCTCCTGTGGAAGCAGGGTACTGAATCAACAGCCCCAAAATACTAACCGCTGCCCTTGCCTCTATAGGAATGTGCAGCACCCTTCTGAAAAGAGAAGGGGCCAGGCTTGTACCCAGAGCTGTGGCTTGCAAGGGGTTAGGGGTTATGTATCAATCTGAAGTGCCTTTCATGTTGCGTAGGAAACAGGACTTGAGTTTTCACAGGTATGTACAACATTGAAATGTTCTTTGGGAAGACCACACAGCAGCAAAGGACCCTTTGATTCACACCCAAGGAAAAATGCATTCACACTTAGGTGTTTTGTATTTTTTAATAAAGTTTGTAATCCAATGGACACACAGAACAAAACTGCGCTGAGAAAACGTTTCATAAATTAATAAGTGTTAGGAAGTTGAGAGGTCTAGGTCACAGGAAGAGAATTGGACAGGTCTTTTTGTACAGGTGCTATGTGACACTTCCATGTTTCGGGGGCAGGACCCGTGCTATACGAAGCGCACTTATACAAATGAGTGACGGTACAAAGTCTGAGTATGAAAATAAGATTTTCTTTGAAAACACATTTTTGGCACAGATTAAAAAAAATGTATGTCAGGGAAATTTAAGTCAGTATTATATATATTTATATATATTATATATTTATATATACACACCCCATTTCTGCATATCCCACCAAAGAGAAAATCCTGTTTGCTCTTATTCAGTTGTAAACTGTACATCTGGTGAGTCAAAGATGGTGGCAGAATTAAGAAAGATGGCAGGTCCAATGAAGTGAGAGGTGGGCAAACAAACCAACCAAACCAAACCATGAAATGTACCTTGACCCCAAGGTTTCAGCAGAAGTCCCAAGTCCTGCACTGAGTCCACGGTGTGTTCACTACACCACAATGTCCAGCGTATCCTATCACAGCCTGTCTTCACTGTGCAAAAGTCCAAGTCACTAATTTAGTGCAAAGGCAGTTCTGTTTTGTTTCATAACAAAAACAGGAATTTCATTGCCCTGTTCTTTTTCTCCAAAAAGAGGAGAGAATTCCAGCCCCTAAGGTGTCTGTGAGTCCATGGGTCGGTGGTCTGTCCTGGGCGAAAATTTCATGTAAACATACAAGGCAGCAGCACCACCTCCCAGAGGAGGTCTGTCCCATGGAGCTGGGCAGGCGCAAGGGCAAGGGCAGCTGGAGGGTGAGGGAGGCCGGCTGGAGTCTGGCAGTCTGCCCCTCAGCAGCTTCCCCTCTGCCTAGGCTAGGTTGTCCATGTTTCTTTGCTGTGTTCATTTTTTGCAGCAGAGCCTCAGGAAACTATACTGAGGTGGTGACCACTCAGCCTCACACAGAGGCAATGACAATCATGAGGTGGGGAGAGATGTTGGAGATGCTGGCAAGGAGGTCAGGGGCCAGACGGGAGAGGTGACTCTCTGAGAACTCACAGGGCGGGAAAATCTGCAGCACAAAGGCGGGCTGGGGGTGGGGGGGGGGAGAGAAAGAGAGAGTGGGACCCATGTCTTCACTTTACCCTCCCCCACTGTACCTGTATGACAGGCCCACCATGACCCCTATGCCAAGAGCCAGACCTAGGTAGGCAGCCACAAAACCTATGCTGTCAGGATTCCCACACTACCAAGAACTCTATCTCCCAAGTCAGCACCATCCCTCAGCTGTTCCCTGAGTCTTCTCTTAGGGATCGTCATGGTGGCTGTGCTCATGATGGTGCTGTGTCCTCTCTGAAAATGCCCTTCTCTGGGTCCCTAGGGTACTACAGAGTTGGTATTGCAAATACCCATGTCACCAAACTAGTCAGCCTTCCTGCCCTAAAGTGGTCCCACCTATCTGCAAAAATGTGGGGGAATGGGATGATGGACCAACCTGATTGGAGCCAGGGTTGGGAACGTTGATGATCCCTGCTGCCTGCTTGGCCTGCAGGTAAGTGATGAAGGCAGCCTTGAGGGACTCAGTCTGGCTCACCACGTCCTCCTGGTCACGACCACAGGGCAGAGCCAGCAGCAGACAGTAATCTGTTTCCACCTGGAACAAAGGCCAAGTGGTCAGGGATGTCCTGGCTAATGGTCTAGAGGTTATTTCTCCTGTTCAAGTAAAGAATGTCTTTTGTCATCCACTTCCAGAGTATCATTACTGTGTCCCATGTGTGCCAAGAGACAGGGTGCTGAGGCCATCAATGCCCTTCCCTCCCTGTGACTTGCACAGGAGCTCACTCGGGGCCCATGAGTCTCACCGTCATCCTCCGGGCAACCCCTTCCAGCTGTGAGGCCTCCAGCCGCATCCTTTGGGCGATCCTCAATGGGGGTCCTCCTTCAGAGAGAGGCAGCGACCGGTGGGCCAGGACGTTGTTACCAGAGACAAAGTGGAGCTGCACAGCAGCTGTGTCATTCTTGAGGGCCAGTAGGCCCTGCCACACGATGGGGTACTTCTGCACACAAGGAAACAGCCTAACTGAGATCATGGTGCATTCCCAGCAGCTTGCTGGTTTACATCGCTTGAGAAATCTGAGGACATTAGTAATGAACAAGTTAGGGGCAAAGGGACAGGCTCTGACCATCTTACCTTCAGAAGTTGGACCATGTCCACAGGTCTCTGGCAAGTCAAGTGTGGAGAAGCATCTTGTTTGGGGGCTGGCTGAATTTCAGCATGTGGCATAGCCAGTCCCGGTGGGGTGCTTGGGCCTGAGGTTGCAGGGACAAACAATGGCTGCTTTGGGGCAGCCTGAGAGGGAAGAGGGGCAGGGAGGTCAGGCTTCACAGAGACTGACACCGGGGATGGGTGAGCTGGCTGGCCTGTTTCCACCTGTGCCCTCTGAACCTGAGCATGGGGCTCAGGCGGCCTGTTTGCAGAAACAGCTGGGAGGCGAGGCTGCTCCACTCCCGTCTGAGTCCCCTTTGCCTCTTGGGAGACCTGAGGCATCTTGCTAGTTGGTGGCTGGGCAGGTTGGCTGAGTTGGGAGGACTGGCAAGGTGGTGCAGCTGGGGGAGGCTGTGTGGACTGCACAGGTTGTGCAGACGGGACAGACTGTGCAGGCTGAGTGGATTGCAAGGCTTCACCTTCAGGAAGGCCCTAGAGTTGGGAAGGAAGGCAAAGAGTCAGTTAGAATTGGCTGTATTAAGCCCCTGTCCCCAACCAAGAACCCAACAGACCCAGGCAGAGATAGCTGTGTGCAGTTTCATGTAGTCAAGCCCACAGAGAGAACCTAAGTAAACCTAAGTGGTGCCGTTTCTCAGGCAAAAGATCACCTAACATCTCCCTTCCAGCAGGAGTCCAACCAAAGGCAGTATCTGTGGTATAATCTGACCCTTATTTATTCCCTACTGTGAGTTAATCCCCTCTTTAACACTTCCAAGGTTAGCCTCATGAGGAACGTCTGGCTAGTTTGCATCTTGCCTGCTGTCCTTGCTGAAAGCCAATTTTTTTTTTTTACACTTACTGTATATATAAGTGCATGATTTGTGTGGGCACAGGTGCCATGGTGTTCAGAGGACAGCTCTATGGAGTCAGTTCTTGTGCATTCCACCTTTATTTGGTTACCAGGATCAAACTCAGGATTGCACTGACAACAGCCAACATCGTTGCCCACCGAGCATCTCCATGGCCCAGCCAACTTTCTAACCTCTTCCACAGAGCCCTTCCCCACAAGCGCATCCACAATAGGTGGGGAGAAACCTGGCTTCCTCACCTGGGCAGAAGTCTTGGTCCTGGAGGGCAGGCCAATGGAGGAGGCAATAGGAAACTGAGTATGTGTGAGCTGGGCTGGAGCATGGTAGGTGCGGATATCACCATATCTATATTCTTGGAACAGTTCGCCGCTAGAGTGCACAATCTGCACCCCATGGGTCACGACCACAGGTGGGGTTAGAGGCAGACTCTGAAGTTGGTTGCTGGGAGTGACTGTGAGGATTCGAGCTTCACCATGAGGGGGTGGGGCAGGGGCAGGGGCAGGGGCTGCTTTGGCATCTAAAGTCTTGACAGCTTCTTTCACCAGCTGCTGAGGAGCCTTGCTGGGTGGTGGCACTTTCACTACCCCCTCTGTGGCCCTGGACTGTTCACTGACAGCTGTCACATGGGGATGCACCATGATCCTCACATCCCGGGGTACAGTATATGGATGGAGACGGTACTCAGATTGCATGACCAGCACCTCTGACTGCACAGGAGCTGCAGCTCGAGCAACAGGGAGATGGTAGTGCACTTCTTCCTCAGAGGGGTGCTGAGAGGCCAGAGCAGGCACACCAGCTGTGACTGGCTGGGGTGTACCCACACGCTGTGGGGCCCTTGCCTCTATTTGCTGGGGTTGCAGGGGAGGCCGAGGAGAGTGTAGTGTCTCTGGCCGGATGCTGTAGGTGATGCTGGGCAGTGTGGGCGTATTCATTCTCACCTCACCTTGTGACAGGTGCCCAAGAGACACAGTCTGGGTGATGCTGTGGGGTGGCATGATGACAGATTGCTCTGGGTGTATGCTGGAAATGAACTGGGGCACTGGAATGCCTGCAGCCAGCATGACTGTGGCATTGGTAGAGAGCGCTGTGGACGTGGTGCTGCTGGGATGGCATGCTCTTGGGAACGGGGATGCTGTAGGCCCACTGGGTCGAGGAGCATGTGTGTCTGGCTTTGCAGCCGCCAAATGAGCAATGGTTCGATCTGCTGGAGTACTGGGTACTGATGGGACATGGTTCACTTCTGTAGGCAGTTTGCTGGATAGAGCGGGAGGGTGGTGGGGAGTGAGAGTAGATCCCAGGTTGGCGGGCTGAAGGACCTTGGTCTCTATTTTGAGAGTGACAGGATCAGCAAGTTTCTTGTTAGTCGTGACTATACTTGGGGTGAGAACCAGCTGATTGTGGACCAGCACTGGGGGTGTGTTGATGCCCTGGGTGAGAACCTTCACTGTGCCACCCTGAGTGACAGGTGTAGAAACAGAGAGGTGAATGGGCTCAGGCTTCTCCAAGGATGGACGATCTGCCTTCACAGATGAGATCACAGGAGAAGCATTGTAAGTCTGGGCCGTCAGTACCAGGGTGGAATGGGTGGCCACATTCGCAAAGGCTGAAGGGGTTTGAGGACCTTTGGGTGCAGACTGCGAAGGTGTAACAGAATCTGGTTTGACTTGGGACTTAGATACCGACTGTTGAAATTCAATGTCCATTGCACTGGCTGGAGGGATCTGGCTGATCTTGGCACTGATCCGCTGTGGGCCCTCTGTCTTCTGGCCTGAGTAGCTCAGGAGAACGACCCCTTCTGAAGTGTTCACACGCAGCCCTGCACCAGAGCCTGTATCTGCCGGACGGTCATCGATCACAGACATGGACCCAGGGTGGAACCGACTGTTTTCATTACTGCTTGATCTCTGTTTACACTTGGCTGATGGAGCAATCACTGCACCTGTCATGGCTGCTGTGCCTGTTGTGGCAGTCACCCCACCAGATGCTGCAGTCATGGCACCTGCTGTGACTGTCACTGCACCTGCAGTGGCATTCACTGCACTTGGGGCAGCATTCACTGTGCCCGCAGCAGCATTCACCGTACCCACCGTGGCATTCACCGTACCCACCGTGGCAGCATTCACCGTGCCCACTGTGGCATTCACTGGAGTGGTGAGGACGTTCACAGGCCCTGTGAGCACGTTCACAGGCCCCTTTAGGACATTCACAGGCCCAGCAGGGGTGCTCACCAAACCCTTGAGGGTGGCCACTGAGCCCTTCACAGGACCCTTCAGGGCATTCACTGGGACCAGAGAGACATTCACAAGGCCAGTTAGGGCACTCACCAGGCCAGTCAGAGTCTGAGGAGCTGGTTTTGCCAACGTAATCTTCTGTGAATTCTCCAAATCAATGCTGACAGGCATTCGGCTAATAACTGATGTGATTTTAGGGGCAATGACTGGAGCCACCTTTTCTTTGTCGACAGCTACTGGAACCTCTGAGGCATGGGTATCAGAAGCATTTGTTATCAGAGCTGCTGTTTTTTCTTCTAATGGAGGATGTCTGGATTCAACAGGAGGGGGTAGTGCCTCATGTAGGCAAGGGGCTGCACTCACAGGCTCTGCAATGGCTGTGGTGACACTTGTGGAAGTAATGCCTGTGGCAGATACATATTTGGGGTCCATGAGGATCTTCCTTAAGGTGCTGGAGCTGGTGTCTACATCAGAAGCTTTTGTGTCAGGGGGAAGAGCTGGAGATGGAGTAGACTGAGCACGTGGCTCCTCCTGCTTTGTGATCCACTCTGTCACCTTAGGAGGGGGGCTCTGCTGTGGAATTCCCCCAGAGGTGACAGGAAGTGGGAGCTTTGCTATAGTCACCAAAGGAATTGTGGGCATAGGTACGCTAGAGTCACTGGGTGGGGTTACTGGATCACTTTCAATGATTGAATGCACCTTGAACCTGGCTTGTGGTTCATCATCTACTGGTGTTGGCTGGGAAAGAGGTGGGAGTGCTTTGGATGGAGTCTTTTCTTCAACACAGCATTCTTGGGACAAACTCTCTGCAGGTGGAGTCTTGCTTGGATCAGAGGTACACACCTGAGGAGGAGTAGGAGGTGGTTTTTCACTCTGCTTTTCTTCCTGGGGAGGTTCTTGGGGTGCTGCTGTGGTCTCATCAGCTGCAGGGCTCAAGCTCTGGCTTTGAGCCTGCTCAGCCTGAGGAGCATGGGACTCTGTCACGGTGACCACTTTCTTGTTTGTATTCCTTTTCCGCCGTGATCGTGTTGTCTTCTGGCGTCCTTTGTCTTTACGGGGAGGGACGACTTCTACTTTAGATCCTTTAGCTTCCTGAAGTGAGAGGGAAGTTTCACCGCTGTTCCCTCTGGCTTCCTTGGCATCCACAGAGCCTGCTGAGGGGTCTGAGGCACTGACTGGTGGCCCAGAGGACTGTGTAGCAGCCTCTGTCTCCAAGATTCCAGACACAGCCTCATGAGTCTCTGGCTCCATTCCTTCCTCTGGGGGTTGCAGATCTGTCTGAGCTCCTGGAGGGAAAGAGGAAGGGGCAGAGAAGTTTTCTGATTCTCCAGAAATGTCATTGATGATGGAGCCAATGGCTGCCGCCAGTTCAGTTTCGCTTGCCTGATGCGCAGGCTTATCTCTTTCCTCCGTGGCCAGGCCTTCAGCTGTCCTGCTGCCTGCTCCCTTGTAAGCCGAACTGGTGGAGGGCTCAGTGAACTGTGCAATGTTCTCCACTGCCTGCTCCAGCTCCATTTGCTTGGCCAGTTGTGTGGCTTCTGGGGACAGCTTAGAGGCAGACACATCTTCCTTTCCTAGCTCTTTGTCAGGATCAACTGGATCATTCTTCAGCTGGGATGAGGAACTACCATCTTTCTGGGAACTTTCACTTTTCTCAGGGGAGACTGCCACAACCCCAGCTTCGCTGTCCACGGCCTGCCCAGCAGCCCCTGTGGTCATGCTGGGACTGGCAGTGTCCAGGTTTTTCAGATGTGCAGATCTGTCCATTGCTGACCTGGTGTTTCGAGATCTTCCTCTCTTTGATTTGGAGGTTTTTTCTGGAACTGGCTTTTTCTCCACCGCTGCGGGAGTTCCGACTGCACTTTTGTCAGTGCTGGTCTCCCTCCTATCACGTTTCTGCTCACTTGCTGACGCTCTGTCGCCCTTGGACTTCGTGTGACTTTCTTTCACGTTCACCTGGGGACTTGCCTCAGCAGCAGCCTCAGCACGCTCAGCATCAACCTTCTGCTCACTTCTTCCCCTTTTACCCTGGGAACCTCCAGTGGCTGATTTTTGAGAGCGCGGAGACCTCCATCCCTCAGCTGGCCTGAGTGTCTCCATTGGCTCTTTAGACTCATTCTCATCGTCCTCATCGGCACGCCTGCGAGTTTTTGGAGGTCTTCCTCTCCGAGGGGTGGTGGGGGCTGCCACAGCCTCCTGCTGTTCTCGCTCCAATCTCTTCCTGGTCATTCTTGGCTGCTCAGCAGCCTCTTTAGCTGGGGAGCGGTTGCCATGGTCACCCATGGTGGCATAAACACTCCTGACATTTCTGCGCCTTGTCCGGCTAAGAGGCAGGCTTGGCTCGGGGTGCTCTGGGTGCTCAGGGCCCCCCAGAGAGTTTGCAGATGCAGTCCTTGTAATCTTCTCTGCCTCCATCTTTAGCTCCAAGAGCTTCTGCGCTTCTCCTCGAGGAGAACTGGACCGCTTCAGCTTTTCCCGGTCTATCCTCTCACTCTTCCTTGTGACCGGCTTCTCCACAACGCTTGCTACAGCTGCTTGCACTGGAGTCCTGCAACGCTTACTTTTGTTTGTCTTCTTCTCTCTTGTAGCAACTGGAGGGTCAGGTTCTACATTTTCAGAAGCAGGGGGCTTAACTTCAGGAGTGACTTCAGCCTTTTGATTTGTATTAGATTCAACATTCATGGCTGGATCTGCCTTTTCTACTTTCTGCTCTTCAGCTTCCTCAGACTTCTGAGATGGTTTTGTAAGTGGCTGGGGACTGCTAGGTTTTGGGTCTAAATTGTTTTCTACCTGGGAAAATGAGGCGCCAGGAGTTGGAGGCTTAGCATCCAGATAAGGGAGCGGGACTGTAGTTGAACTTTCTTCAGCAGAAGGCACCACAGCAGCATCTTTCTTAGTGTCCACCCCTAGGGGCAAGTCTACCTGCTCGGGCTGATCCACAGGGACAGGAGCCAGCTCACACACAGATTTTGCTTCTTCTGAGACAGTGGTCAGCTCCACAGTCTTTTCTTCTGTCAGGGAAGGCACCTCTGCTGCTTTCTCACTAGTCTTCTCTGCTGCTGCCGGTACCGATTCTGAAGTCACAACTGTGGTTGCAGGAGGCCCAGTGGACACAGGGGGTTTGGGGTCCAACTCCTTAGACTCAGTGGCAGATTCTGGGGTTTGGGGATGATTCTCTGTGTCTTCCTGTTTCTCGGTGTCTTTGGGCTTTTGGTCTTTCTCCTTTTCCTTCTGTTGCATTCGTGTGAGTTCCATGAATCTGCTGTGGAAGAGAACCACCGGCTCCTGCACTGGGTCGCTTGTGCTGTTTGCCCCATCGGATGCTTGTCTTCCATACAGCCTTCCAGAAGGGAAGTCGGGCTCTTCATCCTTCCTCTCTAAATGCTGCAGTCGCTTGGAGTCTTGTTCAAAGATAGAGCTGTGCAAAAAACGAGATGCGAACAGCTCCTGCCTTTCCTGCTCCTCCTCTTTATGATCATCCTTTTTATCATCCATTTTCCCTTCTGAATCAGTTCTGATTTTCTTCTTTTTCATGTACCAGGATGGAATAGGTCTTGGGGCAGAGTCAACCTTTTCTTTATCTTTGTTGTTTCGAAAATTAGCAAATCGGGAGTCCCAATCAAGAAAAGACCAATTTTCTTCACGGGATGAAGAAAGGGATTTAGCTCTTTCGAGCAAAGCTTTTGTGTCTGGTGTGATTGTCTTATCCAGTGCAAAAGAATAAAATTTATTTCTTTCTAAAGAACTAGAGAGTCTTTCATCTCGCTCACGTAGTTTGTCTTCTCTGTCCCTCAATAAAAAAGACAGCCTAGGACTGTCATAGAGTGCAGAGGCTCTGGGTGAGTGGGATTTGTGGTCACCATCTTCATCAGAATCAGAGGGCACCTCACCAGGTTCCAGATCTCGTACACACCTCTTTCGCAGACTGTCTCTCTTAATTATGCTGTTTGGAAAACTCACATCAAATCTGTTGGAATCTTGTTTCAACTGAGAATCCCAACGATGGAGTTCCTCTTCAGAATTCAAGACAGATAGCTTGATTTTGGCCATGTCTGCCATTTGCTCTCTCCTGCTGGAATCATAAGGGTTAAATTTTAAGGACTCTTCTCTCACTGTTATATTAGAATAGGGGAGACCTTTCTCATCCACTTTAGGAGACCCTTTCACTGACAGCAGCCTAGGGGAGCCTAGGGGGTCATCATCTTCATGGAGGGAAGCATGGCGAGTGCTGGGAGAAGAGCCAGTCCTCTCAGAGTCTTCACTGACTTGGCGTGAACTTCTGTAATTCCTCTCTCTTTTGGTGCAGATATCGAAATCAACATGATCCATCCTTTTCTTTTTGCTGGGAGGCGAGTCATCAGTGACATCTTGAGGAGGTTTGCCTACCTCGTGAACAAGGCTACGCCTTTCATATTCATCTACATCTTTTTTAGGACTGCCAAACTTCTCAGACTTAGCTATTTCCATTTCCATCTGCTGTTTTCTTCGACTCTGCTCCATCTGCTTCCGGTAGCTCTGTGTGTGGTCAATGTCAATGCCAAGTTTTTCCTCGGCGTTTGTTGCACGTGGCTTCTCCTGGCCTGATTTACGGTCAGGTGTTTCATCACGAAGACTGCAATAGTTTTTCCTGACGTCCTCTTTTTCCGGTCCCTGATCATCTAAGAACTGCAGCTGTTTGAGCTGAGGTTTTGAGGGGATAGCTTTTTTTGACTGGGTTTCTTGATTTTCCACAGATTCACCTACTGGTTCTCCAAGTCTTGCTTGTAGATCTGAGCTGGGCCTTGAGCCAGGCCCAGCAGAGATACTGGCAAGCTCTTGACAGTCTTTGGGGCTGGGAACAGTATTAAGTCTGTCCAGCTTGATTTTTTTAGATTCTCTTTTAAGGATTTCTTTTCTCACAGGCTTTCTTTCAGATTCACCTTCCCTTAGCAGAGTAGTGTCTCTTGATGATACATCAGGCTGCTTTTTCAAAAGCCCTCGAGTATCTTCTGTCTCAGGACTACTTTTCTTGACTTCTGGTTTTTGCTTTTCTGTTTTCAAATTGGAATCTGCAAAACGTCTTTTCCTTGCTTCCAGCTTTTCCAGATCCAGAGCACTAGGTCCCTCGGCAGTCTGCTCTGGCTTGAGGTGCTTCCTGAGTTTAGGCCTGCCCTCCTTATCGCCCGCCTCTGCATGGCTTGGTATGGCTTTGTCCCTCGGCACTTTCCCTCTAGCAGATTCCACTTTAGAGGAGTCTGATTTGGCAGGCTCAGTCTGAGAGGCCTGGAATTTGTGATCCAGGGCAGAACCCTTGCCAGTGTCATTATCAAGCCTGGCTTTCAGTTTTTCCAAAGGAGGATGATCAAGAACCTTTCCCTCTTTTTCTTTCACTCTTGTCAAAACCACACAAGGCATGAGTTCAAGGCGATTTTTTGCTACTCCTTCTTTGTCGCCTTTCTCTCTGCTCAGTTTGTTGGAACTCCGGGATTTTTCAGGGGTCTGTTCCCGCTCGTTTTCTTGCTCTGTTTCTGAAGACTGAGAACTAGGGGAGTGAACCTTTCCTTTTCGTTTCTGCTTGTCAGGTTTATCCTTTTCCACTCTTTCCTTCCGAATTAAGCGTCTCTCCTTCTCCACTCTTTCGAGATCAAAAGTCCGTTCTTTATCTGTCTTCTCATTTTTTGTGTAGCGCTCCAAACGAGACTTGTCCAGTTTATCGTACCGTGGAGGGGACAGTGAGCTGCAGCTCCCACTTCGTTCTGAGGACCGGCTGTATAGCCTCCTTTCAGAATCACTTGGCAACCTCTCTGACTGTGAAGGAGATGCCCCAGGACTCTGTGGACGGCGCAAGTGCACTGGACTTTGACTTCGCTCAATAGGCCTCCTCTCATGGTCTCTGTCCCTCTCAGACTCAAATCTTTCACGTTCTCGCTCTCTTTGCCTGTAACTGTATTCCCGGATGTCTTGTTCATAAGGGTCACTCCTATAATCTCTGTATTCCCGAGGATCATCGTAGTACCGTGACTCGTAATAGTCTCCTTGATATGTTTCCCATTCTGAGTAAAACTCTCTCCCCCGAGCTGGGTAGTCCCTCCTGGAGTCCTCAGGATATGTGCCTGGAGTACGAACACTTTCATAGTAAGTGCGATCTTGGTTGTAGTCATAGGACCCTCTTCGTTCCTCTCTGCCAAAAATAAATAAAAAAGATTAATACACATATGTATCAGACAGTCGCATATTCATAAATTCTCTCTCTCTCTGTCTCTCTAAGTCCTGTTTCTGTAATCAGAGTATTCAAGAGCACAAGCAGGAGAACACCAAATTTTTAGCCCAGCCTCAGCTACACACCAAGTTGAAGGCCAGCCTGGGATGTGGAGTGACAGTCTACCACAAACAAACAAGCTTATTTCTAAAATCCTTTAACATTATTTTAACAGTGTTAACTTGTAGTCTCTAACAGCAGCTACCAGCCACACTGCTCTGACAAATTGAAATTAGGCTAGTCAAAACTGAAAAGTAAATGTGCTGGGTGTGCTTGTGCATGCCTTTAATCCTGGCATCCAGAAGTTACAGGCAGGCAGGTCTCTAAGTTCGAGGGCCAGCCTGGTCTACAGAGTGAGTTCCAGGACAGCTGGGGCTACAGAGGAAGGAGACCCTGTCTCAAAAAAGCCACCAAAAAAAAAAGGAAGAATGAAACACCAGATTCTGTACAGCTTTAAAAGAAATCTAATAACCTCAAATAAATGACAGATGTTTAAGGACATTCACACACTATTTGACCTAATTTCATATATGTATCACATTATCACACTGTAGCCCAGTAAATATATGTATTTTTTAATGTATATTCTTGTACCTTGATTACATTTTTTCTTTTTAAATTTATTATATATGTATCACATCATCACACTGTAGCCCAGTAAACATACGTAATTGTGTTAATTTTAAAAATAATTTTTAAAAGATGGTATTTTAAATTTATTTTTAGTTCGCAAGTATTTTGCCTGCTAGAATTCTAACAGTGTGTGTATGTGCACCTGTCTCATGCAAGGCCTGTAGAGACCAGAAGTAGAGGGTCAGAGGCCTCAGAACTGGAGTTAAGGATGGTTGTTAGTTGCCATTATTGTGTACTGGGAACCCAGGTCCTCATTTTAAAAATGTGTGCATGTGTATGTCTACGCATGAGCATGTGGATGAAAGTGCAGGTGCCCATGGACATCAGATTCCCTAGAGGCTAGAGTTATAGAGGGCTGGGAAATGAATTAGGGTCCTCTGGAAGAGCAGTATGTAGCTCTTCACCACTGAACTTCCTTTCAAGCCCATTTTATGAGTATTTGAATCTAAATGATTTAAACTTGTCATGTTAAAACAGTATTTTTCTTTTGCCATTTTTGTGTATGGGGGTGCATATTTGTATGTATGTGGGCTTACATGTGTGGGGGTGCATGCATGTGGTAGAGGCCAGAGGCCAGAAAAGGGAGTTGGATTCCCTGACACTGGAGCCAAGGACAGTTGTTAGCCACCATGTGGGTGCTGGGGACCAAACTTAGGTCCTCTGCAAGACCAGCCAGTGCTCTTAACCACTGAGGCATCTCTCCAGCTCCAATTTTTGTTGTTGTTTATTTGTTTGTTTGTGAGAGAGAGGGTCTCACTGTGTAGCCCTAGCTCACCTGGAGGTTGGTCTCAATCTCAGAGATCCACCTGTCTCTGCCTCTACCTGGATTAAAAAGATATGTGCCACCACACCCCACCTTGATTTTTTTTTCTTTTTTTGAGATAGGAGCTCACTAATATCTGGGGATCACCACTGGCTGGTTGCCACTAGGAAACCCCACAGATCTCCCTGTCCCAGCCTTCCAGCACTGGGATTCCAAGATCCTAAGAAACACCTGAGGATAACCCCTAACCTCCACATCTAGTCACACACATGTGCACATATCTACACATACACACAAATAACAACCTATTTTGCTGGGTCCATGACTATAAAAATAAATGACCAACTTTGCCCAAAAGAAGAGTAATAATTTCAGCAAGAAATAGAGCAACAAAGCGCTGGGCCACAGGTGTGGGGAATGTATTCTGTGCAGCTCAATTCAAGGGTCCTTGCCTTTTCCAAAGTGGAGGGAAGCTATCCATCAGACTGAATAGGTGATGCATGCATAGCAACAAGGAATTGGCAACAGTCAAGTCTGAAAAGAACTCTGTTCGAACTACCACACGTAGATAAGAAAGTCATCTTCTAAATTATAATTTAGTGACTACGAACACTTATATTGAAGATCATTTTGGTAAAATTTACAGCTCACCGCATTAACAGGCAGGAACCCTAGGTTTAACCCCAGAATGACCAATCCTGTGACCTCATTAACAAAAGTTACCTGACCTAGGGCTGGGCATTTATCTCAGTGGTAGAGTGCTTGCCTAGTAAGTACAAAGTCCTGTGTTCAATCCCCAGCATAAGGGCAAACAAGTAAAACAATCACCAAAAGTTACCTGGCTTTCAGTTCTCTCCAGGGAAGACTTACATCAACAATGGAGTACTTCAAAGGTTTAATGAAATAGTGTTTTTCTTTTTCTTTTTTTAATGTGTATATTAATGTACTGTCTGCATGTAGGTTTGTGCACCCAGGTCGTGCAATGCCGCGGAGGTCAGAAGAGGGTGTCGGGTTCCCCTGGAACTGGAGTTAAAGACGGTTCTCAGCTGCCATGTGGGTGCTGGGGATCAAACCTGGGTCCTCTACAAGAGCAGTTGGTGCTCTTAATTGCTAGGCCATCTCTCCAGCCCAGAAATAGTGTTTTTCAAGTGACAAAGTTTTATGGAAATAAAGGTATTGTTTATGTTCCTGGACTGAATCATTAAAGCATTTTTTCCACTCATGCATCAACTATTTAGTGGGATAACTACCCCTCACTCTATGGAAAAATACAAAGACCTTCAAATTCTACTGCCAAATACATTCCACACGTACTGACATATGAGACCAAACAAGGCAGACTGAACTCATAGCAGACTCCTACACCCTAGTGCTTCCTACATTAAAAGAAACATTTGGGGGGGGGGTTACATGCCATTAAACAGGGATAAATAACCATGGAAATGAACAAGAGTAAAGGAGACAAATCACTACAAAGTGAGTGAGTCTTAAGAGTTGTAACATACAAAAATCCACACCCACACTACATCTAACCCTCACAAGACACTGTTCTTTTAAAAATATTTAATGTATGCATACAAGATATTAATGGACTTTAATGCCTTAAGTACAACCAGGCCTCCAACACACATCTTCCACTTGCTTATGAGAATTCCTCTTTTTTTTCTTTTTATTTTAGAATTCCTCCTTTAAGCAACTAACATATTAATGAGTTAAAAGATAGGAATATAGGGTAGCTGGTGCAGTGTTTTCCTAGCATGAACAAGATACTGAAGAGATCCCAGTACTACATAAACCCCATATGGTGGCATATACCTGGAATGCCAGCACTCAGAAGGTAGAGACAGAGAGATCATTAAGTTCAAGGTCATCCTCAACTATATAGCAAGTTTACAGCCAGTCTAGGTTATATAAAACCCTGCTCCCCCCCCCAAAAAAAAAAGAAAAGAAAAAAACAAACCACTAATCAGGGAACTTGGAATAAGAACTTTCTCCAAAGTGACATATCTCCTGGATTTAAAGACACAATCTCATGTTCATTCTCTCCCCCATCCACCCCTACTCCCCATGTGAGACACAAACAGAAAGACAGACACATAGGAATGTGTGAGAATAGCTTCTGCTGGCTTTCTAACCAGAGAACTGCTATTGGTTTTTATTTTTGTGTATGTGTGATTTATATATGGTCTATTAATGAGAAACTATTAGTATCTTAGCTATTAGGAACTTGGCACTGAGGATGATTTTTCATTTAAGAATAGGTCTAGAGGCTGATAGCCTAGCGGTTAAGAGCACCGACTGCTCTTGCAGAGGACCCGGGTTCTATCCCCAGCACCCACGTGGCAGCTAAGAACCATCTGTAACTCCAATTCCAGGAGAACTCCAGTTCCAGGGGAATCTGAGACCCTTTTCTGACCTCCGCGACATTGCACGACATGGGTGCACAAACCTACATGCAGACAGTACATTCATACAAATAAATAAATAAATAAATTAATTAATTAATTAATTTAAAAAAAGAATAGGTCTAAAAGTTCAGGGACCAAAACAAGAGGCATTTCAACAAAACTGAACTGTCAAAGAGAGGGAGCAGGGAGGGAAGACACCTGACAGGTCTTTGGCTGCATGGTTAAGGGCTGATCAGCTTCATTCTTGACCTTTAGCCCCTCATGCATTTTTCACACAAAGCCTCTTGTCTAACATATATGGACAGGATGAGACCAAGAAATAACATTCCAGGAGAGTTTACTGTACAGCAACGTCTGGCAGAAGGTTTGATCATATGGACAACAGTTTCCACTTTCAAACATGATCCGCTAGTTTTTTTTTTTGTTTTTTTTTTTTGTCTTTTCAAGACAGGGTCTCCCTGTAGCCCCAGCTGTCCTGGAACTCACTCTGCAGACCAGACTGGCCTTGAACTCACAAAGATCCGCCTGCCTCTGCCTCCCAAGTGTTAGGATTAAAGGCGTGCGCCACCATGCCCGGCATGATCAGCTATTTTTTTTTTTAATTTTTTTTATTTATTTCTGTATGTATATGAATGTACTGTCTGCATGCAAGTCTGTGCACCCGTGTCGTGCAATGCCGCGGAGGTCAGAAGAGGGTGTCGGATTCCCCTGGAACTGGAGTTCTCCTGGAATTGGGAGTTTCAGACGGTTCTTGGCCACCATGTGGGTGCTGGGGATAGAACCCGGGTCTTCTGTAAGAGTGGTCGGCACTCCTAACCGCTAGGCCATCTCTCCAGCCCCATGATTAGCTATTTTTTTTTAATTTTATTTATTTTTTTTATGTGTATGAATGTACTGTCTGCATGCAGGTCTGTGTACCCGTGTCGTGCAATGCCGCGGAGGTCAAAAGAGGGCATCAGATAACCCTGGAACTGGAGTCAAAGACGGTTCTCAGCCACCATGTGGGTGCTGGGAACAGAACCCGGGTCCTCTGCAAGAGCAGTCGGCGCTCTTAACTGCTAGGCCATCTCTCCAGCCCCATGATCAGCTATTTTTAAGAACCCAGTGACTGTGTTAAAATTCTTCACAGTATTGTCTGATCAACAGGAAAAATACTAGATCTTATATTACCAATACCAGATACTACATTACCAAACTGACACCAGGCAATGGGGCTTATTTTTCATATTGCCAAAGCCACCAGTCTACACATGCTTTGGCTTCCTGACTTAAAAAGTTATTAAAGAGATTTAAATAAAATAAAGTTCTTGGTGTTCTCTTAGAAGTTTTCTTTTCTTTTTAGAATATAAACACTTGAGCCAGGCGTGGTGGCGCACATCTTTAATCCCAGCACTTGAAAGGCAGAGACAGTGGATCTCTGTGAGTTCAAGGCCAATCTGGTCCACAGAGTGAGTTCCAGGCCAGCTGGGGCTACAGGGAGACCCTGTCTTGAAAAAGGAAAAAAAAAAAAAAGAATATAAACACTTGAGCAGTAGAAACCTGGATACTGTACTAAATACATATGGTCTAATAAGATACCATTCATTTTAATTTTTATTTATTTATTTATTTATTTGGTCTTTTTGAGACAGGATCTCCCTGTAGCCTCCAGCTGTCCTGGACTCACTCTGTAAACCAGGCTGGCCTTGAACTCACAAAGATCCACCTGCCTCTGCCTCCCGAGTGCTAGGATTGATATCATTCATTTTAATAAAATAGAAGGGCATTCAGTGAGGAATCAACAGGGTATCCCAAACCCACCATGAATTACATGAAAATTGGTCTAGTAAAAAAAACCTCAGGGCTCAATGATTAAGAGCTCTTCCATAGGACCTAGGCTCGGTTCCAAGAACTGCCATGTGGTGGCTAACAACCAAAGGAACTCCAGTTCCAGGGGATCTGTTGCCCTCTTCTGGCTTCCTCAGACACTGCACACATGTGGTGCATTTACATACAGGCAAACACTCATACACATAAAATAAAAATACATGAATAATGAAAATATGTTTGGGGGGAGATGTGAATAGAAGTAAAAAAGAGAAAGATGAAATTGAAGTTCATGGGGCTGGAGAGATGGCCTAGCGGTTAAGAGCGCCGACCGCTCTTACAGAGGACCCGGGTTCGATCCCCAGCACCCACATGGCGGCCGAGAGCCGTCTGAAACTCCAATTCCAGGAGAACTCCAGTTCCAGGGGAATCCGAAACCCTCTTCTGACCTCCGCGGCATTGCACGATACGGGTGCACAGACTTGCATGCAGACAGTACATTCATACACATACAGAAATAAATAAAAAAACCAAAAAAACGAAATTGAAGTTCATATAAAAGTCATGTTTTTACACATTAAAATTCAAGCTATAGTAGGCTTAATAAAACACACCTTCTTAGGTTGGTGATCACAGCTCAGAAGTAGAATAATGTACACATAATCTGGGCTCAATCTCCAATATCAACAAACACCTACCTTCTTTCTGTTAACATTTCATAAAAGTCTCTGATATCTTGACCAGATTTTTCCATGCAGTGATAAAATGCCAGTTGACTTTCACGATTTGCAAAATCCACCTTTAAAATAAAAGAGAGCCATAATGAAACCTATTATTATCATTACTATTATTATTAATTATTATTATCTTTTTGAGAAAGGGTCTCCCTGCAGCCTAAGCTGTCCTGGAATTCTCTATGTAGATCAGGCCGGCCTTGAACTCAGAGATCCACCTGCCTCTGCCTCCCAAGTGCTGGGATTAAAGGTGTGCACCACCATGCATGCCTATGAAACCCATTATTATATAATTAGTTTATCCTTGTACAGAACATAAAAATTAAAAAAATTAAAAGATCTTTTTAAAAGAGAAAATTTAACCCAAGTTTTATTTTAATTATGTGAAGTGTTAGGAGAAATTATTCTTTAACCCAAAACTCTTTCAAATCTTGACAAACGTAAATTATAGTAACAGAACCCAATCCAGGAGTGAAAAGAGTGTGCATGGTGGCACATGCATGCAATGCCAGCACTCAGAAGGATGAGGCAGGATGACTTTCAAGTTTTAGGACTTTCAAGTTTGAGGCCAACCTGGGACATACAGTGAGACCCTGTACCTACAACTCTATAACTCCTTTCTTTCCCCTCACCAAAATACAATCAAGAAAGAGTGAAAAAGCCACTTGAGTTCCAGCCCACTGGGGCTACAGGGAGACCCTGTCTCAAAATTAATTAATTCTACCAGAATTCTAGGTTGGCGAATAAGATCAATTGAATTAACCAATCAAAGCTGGGCATGGTGGCACAAACCTTTAATCCCAGCACTTGAAAGGCAGAGACAGGTGGATCTCTGTGAGTTCAAGGCCAATCTGGAGAACTCCCAATAGGGAGACCCAGTTTAACAACAACAACAAAGTTAACCAATCAATATTATACATAAAAATTTCCTCAAATAACATGGAATATTAAGGTCGCCATTCTTCACAAGTGGTCCTGAAAGTTATTGAGACATACGACACCAGCATGCTCTATTGTCTATGAGCAAATAATACCTATTATTTTATTTTAATTTAACTCTAGGTAATAAGTACATAAATATAAGCTTTTAAACAAAAGCTTGATATTTTATGTACTTACTTGTATACTATACTTGTACCCAGACAAGTTCCCTTTGGAAGCTCACTAAAACTTGGTGCTGCTGGTATAAGACATTCACTGTTTATGGGCAGGGGTGGGCCTTGCACTAAGAATACAGACAAGAGCATCAAGTACTTGTGGTTAAGGAAAAACACGCTGAAAGGTCTGTTATAGAAGATCAGTGGTTAATGGCTTAAGAGACCTATGTCCACAAATAACAAGTGTAAAAATCCTATTATCTCCCCTAAAAACTGAGGGCAAAAAAACATTCTGTAAAGCACTCTGCTTGATGGCAGCCTGCAAATGCCAGTTATTACTTGGGTAAGATGTGAACACATATTAGTTTGCACACCTTAATTTTATTCCCACCGATTTTCCTCCCTTTGGTCTCCTTTACAGCTGCTTGTGCATACTCTATCTCATTGTAGATAACGAGAGCCATGCCTTTTAAGCGGTCAAATACCACCTGTAAAAAAAAAAAAAACATTTAAGAGCTT
This sequence comes from Rhizomys pruinosus, assembly GCA_009823505.1. NCBI lineage: Eukaryota > Metazoa > Chordata > Mammalia > Rodentia > Spalacidae > Rhizomys > Rhizomys pruinosus. The sequence continues at coordinate 92,563 of VZQC01002887.1, forward strand.
TGTCTACTTGTTTGAGTATCAGTCCAAAATTGTAAGTCACAGGGTGCTACTAGGAAAAGGCAGTATACATAGCTTTTTCTAGGAAAAGAATTTTGACTTTTTCACAAGGGGCATGTTTTAGAAAACATGCAATAAAAATTTTTTTTTATTTTTATGTATATGAATGTACTGTCTGCATGAAGGTCCATGCACCCATGTTGTGCAATGCCGTGGAGGTCATAAGAGGGCATCGGATTCCCCTGGAACTGGAGTTCTCCTGGAATTGGAGTTACAGACGGTTCACAGCCGCCATGTGGGTGCTGGGGATTGAACCCGGGTCCTCTGCAAGAGCAGTCTGCGCTCCCAACCGCTAGGCCATCCCTCCAGCCCCAAAATTTTCAGGGACATATTAGAAAAACAGATACTATGGCTTGAGGTACATTACATCTTTGTTTTTCTATGTTCTTTATGTTCTGGTTTTTTTTGTTTGTTTGTTTTGTTTTGTTTTGTTTTTGTCTTTTTTGAGACAGGGTCTCCCTGTAGCCCCAGCTGTCCTGGAACTCACTCTATAGACCAGGCTGGCTTTGAAATCACAAAGATCCGCCTGCCTCTGAGTACTAGGATTAAAGGCGTGTGCCACCACGCCCAGCTCTCTTCGTTTTTCTAAAACTCAGTTAAAGCTGTATTTGGGGAAAAGCATTCTTTTATTTTGGCCTCCAAACAATAATAATGCAACCTTTTCTTGTCTGTGGTTACTATGTAACAAACACTGGTACAATTAGCCCAGTGCACCAGTGCACATCTGTAATCCTAGCACTTGGGAAGCTGAAGCAGGAAGATCTTGAGTTCTGAGGCCAGCTTGAACTACACAGAAAACTCCAGATTACCCTTCACACATAGGGAGACACTGTTAAGAAAATAGAACACGGGTTGGAGAGATGGCTCAGTGGTTAATGGCACTTGCTACTCTTGCAGAATACCCAGCTTCAGTTCCCACTCACAGAATGCCTTAACTTCTTTGTTGTTTTCTGCTGCGTAACTCCAGGGCAGTTGCCAGCAAATTTTCCCTGTCTCCACCTACCATCTCCTTTGCAGGCACACTGGGATTACAGACACTTATGCTATCCACCTGGATTTTATTCAGAGCCTAAGGACTTGAATTCAGGTGCTCAAGCTTATATAACAAACACTTCTGCCCATTCAGCTACATTTCCAAGCCTAGACTAACTTTTTTTTTTTGGTCTTTTCGAGACAGGGTTTCCCTGTAGCCCCAGCTGTCCTGGAACTCACTCTGTAGACCAGGCTGGCCTTGAACTCACAAAGATCCACCTGCCTCTGCCTCCCAAGTGCTAGGATTAAAGGCGTGCGCCACCACGCCCGGCATAGGCTAACTTTTTATTATTGTATATGTGCCTGTTGTTGTTTTTTTTTTTTTTAATTTTTTTAAATTAATTTTATTTATTTCTGTATGTGTATGAATGTACTGTCTGCATGCAAGTTTGTGCACCCGTGTCGTGCAATGCCGCGGAGGTCAGAAGAGGGTCTCGGATTCCCCTGGAACTGGAGTTCTCCTGGAATTGGAGTATTCAGACGGTTCTCGACCGCCATGTGGGTGCTGGGGATCGAACCCAGGTTCTCTGCAAGAGCGGTCAGCGCTCTTAACCGCTAGGCCATCTCTCCAGCCCCATATGTGCCTGTTGTATCTGGACACACATGCCACAAAGTACGTGTAGACATTAGAGGACAACTCTATAGAATTGGTTCTCTCCTTCCACCTTTACATGAGTTCTGGGAATTGAACTCGAGTCACCAGGCTTGTGTGGCAAGTACCTTTACCCACCATCTTGTTTCCCGCCCCCAGACTATTTAATTTTAATGTGAGAGAAAATTTATAAAAATCATTAAGAAACATTCTATTTTATTTTATTTCATAGAGTAGTTTCAAATTTTTTCAAAATCTTTTCTGATTCAAATAGTTTTAGTGTGGGTATTTTTGCGGTGCCGGAGGGCTGAACCCGAGCCTTGCACATGCCAAGCAGCTCTCACCACTGAGCTGAACACAACCCACAACTTTGAAAGACTTAGGCAAAATACTTTATCCTACCACGGACTAACAAATAGAAATCCCCAACTGACCAAATTTTAACAAAAAGAGTTTTAAGATGCAAGTTATTAAAGAAAAGGAAAAAAGCCAGGCTCAGTGGCACATACCTTTAATCATAGCACTCAGGAGGCAAAGGCAGGTGTATCTCTGTGAAATTGAGGCCAGCCTGGTCTACACTGTGAGTTCCATACCAGCTACAAGGTGACCCTGTCTCCAAAAGGAAAGAAAAAAGGAATGGAGGGAAGGAAGGCAGCAATAGAAATTGAAACTAACTAACTCTTGTACAGATTTAAAGCAATCCCAATTAAAATCCCCAAGGGTTTCTTCACAGACTTGGAAAAAAAGTCCTTAAATTCATTTAGAAAAACAAAAGACCCCGAATAGCCAAAGCAACCCTGAGCGAGGACGCCGGTTCGATCCCCAGCACCCACATGGCGGCTAAGAACCGTCTGAAACTCCAATTCCAGGAGAACTCCAGTTCCAGGGGAATCCGATACCCTCTTCTGACCTCCGCGGCGTTGCACGACACGGGTGCACAAACTTGCATGCAGACAGTACATTCA
>VZQC01002887.1:97562-134544 GCA_009823505.1 Rhizomys pruinosus
TTTTTTTTTGAGACAGGGTCTCCCTGTAGCCCCAGCTGTCCTGGAACTCACTCTGTAGACCAGGCTGGCCTTGAACTCACAAAGATCCGCCTGCCTCTGCCTCCCGAGTGCTAGGATTAAAGGTGTGCGCCACCACACCCGGCTCTACATTTAGGATTCTATAAATGCCCTACTGCGCCCTTAAAATAATCACATCTATTCCCCAAATCTTAAAGCAAATCTTAACATAATAGCCTGTACAAATTCATTTACCTTGAGGCGATTGTTTCCCAGGTACTCCCCATCCATCTTCTTAATAGCTTTACAAACACTGGCAATATCACAGTACTGCAAAAATGCATACTGAGGAACTCCATTTACTTTTTTAATATCAATATCCTGAAATACAGCAATAAGAAAATGAGTCAGAGTAAGCCAAGCCCACAGCACACTGAACTCCAGAACTCACATTTCCAATAACTTCTGAGTTTAACTGCATTTGGGGGGGGGAGGGTACTCGCTCTGTAGACCAAGCTGGCCTAGACTCTGGAGTGCTGGGATTAAAGGCATACGCCACCACGCCCAGCCTAACTGCATATTCTAACACAATGCTAAGAGTACTGGCTGCTCTTGCCATCAGAGCCTGGCTCAGTTTCTAGCACCCATATGGAAGCTAACAATGGTTGGTAACTCTAGTTCCAGGGAATCCTCCATCCTCTTCTGGCCTCCACAGTCACTGCATAGACCTGTTGCACTTTACATGCAGTGAAACATTCAAAACATTAAGAAAAAACAATACATCCAACCGAACCAAGGCTGATAATTGGTATGCTAATAACCTCATACCCAGAATAAGTGGTTATCTATCTAAACACCTGAAGTACTTTTGAACACACATCAAATCAGCATCCTTAGATTAAAGCCATACTAATACCCTTTATCCTTATGGAATGCACAGAATCTGTAGTTCCAGGGGATCTAATGTCCTCTTCTGCCCTCCACAGGCAATGCATGTACATGGCACACTGACAAACATGCAGGCAAAACTCACAGCACATGTGGGGTTTTTGTTGTTTGCTGTTGTTTTGTATGTGTATGAGTGTACGGTCTGCATGTAGGTTTGTGCACCCGTGTCATGCAATGCCACGGAAGTCAGAAGAGGGCATCAGATTCCCCTGGAACTGGAGTTAAAGACAGTTCTTAGCCACCATGTGGGTGCTGGGGATTGAACCCTGGTCCTCTGCAAGAGCAGTCGGTGCTCTTAACTGCTAGGCCATCTCTCCAGCCCCAACATATAAATTTCTTTTTTTTTTTTTTTTTTTCCGTCTTTTCGAGACAGGGTCTCCCTGTAGCCCCAGCTGTCCTGGAACTCGCCTTGTAGACCAAGCTGGCCTTGAACTCACAAAGATCCGCCTGTCTCTGCCTCCCAAGTGTTAGGATTAAACGCATACGCCACCACGCCCGGCAACACATAAATGTTTTTAAAGGGTCTTTTGTACCATCAAATGATATTGTATGAAAACTGAAAAGAAAATAAATGAACATTTTTAAGGGGGAGTCTTTTGCTTTGAGCACAATGTATAAATGAGACAAACAAATGAACAGAGACATGGAATACACACATATGTGCACTCACATAGACTAACAGAAATGTTCCTGTTAAAAATTTTTTGGGGAGGGTTCTTTTTGAGACAAGATCTCCTTGCAGCCCCAGCTAGCCTGGAACTATGCAGATCAGGGTAGCTTTGAACTCACAGAGATCTGCCTGTCTCTGCTTCCTGAGTGCTGGAAGTAAAGGCTTGCACCACCACATTAAAAAAAGTTTGTTTGTTTTTTTACTCTCCAAAGTCATCATATACAAAAACAACACTGTCTTCATTGATATGCAGTCTTAAGCAGAAGCCCTAGAGAGCTGGAAGGCTGGTTCAACAGTTAAGAGCACTGGCTGCTGTTGCTGAGGACCAGTGTTCAGTTCCCAGCACCCAAAAGGCACTAAACCCCCATCCTTAACTCTAGTTCCAGGGTAGCAGATGCCCACTTCTGCCTGCACAGGCATTGCAGGCAAGTGGTGCACTTCCATGAATGCAGGCAAAACACCTATACATATGAACTAAAAATAAATATGTAAAATAAAATTTTTTTTTAAAGTCTTGAAGGGCTGGAGAGATGGCTCAGCCGTTAAGAACACTAGCTGCTCTGGCAGAGGTTTGGTTTCCAGCACTCACATGGCAGCTAACAGCCATCCATAACTCTAGTTCCAAGAGATCCAACACTCTCTCCTGTCCTCTGAGGGCACTGCATGACACAGGTGTACTTACACATGCAGACAATACACTCATACACATAAAATAATGAAAAATAAAAAAACAGTCTTGAACAGGGCATGATGAGACACATCTATAATCCCAGTACTCAAAGGCAGAAGGAGCCTCACAAGTTTCAAGATCATCTTAGTCGACAAAACTAGTTTTGGCTGGCTAGCCCTATGTAATCTCTCTCTCTTCTCTCTCTCTCTCTCTCTCTCTCTCTCTTCTCTTCCTCTCCACCACCAACACACCCACACACACACCACATCACACCCAAAACTAAGGGATATAGGTCAGCTGTAGGAGAGTACTTTGTGTAGCATACGAAGCCCTGGTTTTCTCCCCAGCACCTAATGGACGAGATGTGTGGGTACGTGCCTATAACCCCAGCACCTAATGGACAAGATGTGGGGTACGTGCCTATAACCCCAGCACTCTGGACGAGATGTGGGGGTATGTGCCTATAACCCCAGCACTCTGGAAGGCAGAAGGATTCTGAAGTTCAAGATCACCGTACATCACATTTGACAGCAGAATGAGATATGAGAACTTGTCATCACCCCCCCAAAAAAAACAGAAACAAAAAAAGCCTTGAAGTTATAATGTATTTCCCTTTTTCTTTTTTCAAACAAAGAACAAAACAGTATATCAAGAGTATAAAGCTGTGCCAAACTATTTTCAATATAAACACTCAAGTTTTAAGTCAGAACGAAAGACTTATATCCTTAAATCTAAAGCAATTTTAAATAAAATTTGAAAACAGGATAGAAAGTCCAACATAAGACATCCACATTCTAGTAATCCCCAAGGTAGTTAATATGCGATAAACACTAATTCTGTTGCTTTGTTTTTAGCTTATGTTTTCTTTTGTAAATTTTCCTTTAAACTCATAGGATTACAGACATTAAAATAGAATCCAATGCTAGGGAGATGGGTCACTGAGGTCCAGAGGTCATATCTCCATAATCCATGTAAAGCCAGATAAGGGAACAGATGTCCATACTCCCAGTGCCCCTACAGCAAGTTGGGAAACAAACAAGAGAATCCCCAGAATTTCCCCAGCAGACAGCTGGCCTGGAGCACACAGAGGCAAACAAAAGACTGCCAAACAAGGTGGAAATTGTCTACCATTGTTCTCTGAACTCCAGGAGGGCACTATAGCATGCACGTGCCTGCAGTCACAACAACTTCATTCTTACAGCTTAAGATTTAAAAAAAAAAAAAAAAAAAAAAAAAAAAAGAACCCACTGAGCATGGTGGCACACGCCTTTAATCCCAGCACTTGGGAGTCAGGAGGATCTCTGTGAGTTTGAGGCCAGCCTGGTCTAGATTTCGAGGGCCAGGACAGCCAGAGCTACAGGGAGACCCCCTCTCAAAATGACAAAAAATATATATTCTTTTATGTGTATGAGTGTACTGTCTACATGTATATTGCTGCACCCGTGTTGGGCAATGCTGTGGAGGTCATAAGAGGGCATTGGATTCCCCTGGAACTGAAGTTAAAAATGGTTCTTAGCTGCCATGTAGGTGCTGGGAATTGAACCCAGGTCCTCTGCAAGAGCAGTTGGCCTTCTTAATCACTGAGCCATCCTTAAAATTCATTATGCCTTATAAATACCACATATCCAAATATAGTCTATATCCTGTGCTTATGTTTTATGATAAGGACCTAAAATATTTTATAATTAAAGCAACATACCACAATTTCTCCAAAGCGCTGAAAGATGTTTCGAAGGTCATGATAAGTAGTAGTTTTTTCAAGGTTACCAATAAAAAGAGTTCTTGTTGCTTTGGGATGAAACTCATCTATCCTTTCATCCAAGGGACGAAATTCATTTTCACTTTCTGTTTCTGTAAGTGGATGGGGGCAAAGTAAAACAGGGTGCTTTAATATATAATTTACTTTTTGGAAAAATCTGGATTTAACAAAGTCAATCAATTTCATCCTGAGCCTGGTGGTATAGGCCTGTGATTTTAGCCCTCAGAGGCAATCAGACTCAGCTAAGCTACATAGTAAGACGTCTTCTCAAACAAGGAATTAAAAAAAAAATCTCAATCTTTTTAAAAAATGCATTTATCTTTATGTGTATGAATGTTTGCCTGAGGTTTGAACATGCACCACATGTGTGCCTGGTGGCTGCAAAGGCCAGAAGACAGTGTTAGAGGCCCTGGAAGAGTTACAGATAGTTGTGAGCTGCCATGGCCCCAAGAGCAGCAAGCATTCCTAACTGCTGAGCCACCTCTACAGACCCCACATACCTCTTTTTAAAAGAATTTTGCAAAAGTTTAGGTGTAAGAAAGAATGACTGCATGCAAAGTGACTAAAGATAGCACATATACAAGCCATCTTCTTTCAGTGCTGTGTGCTCTCCAGTGGCCAATGGGAAGAGGCAGAATGTTCTGTAAGGTTTCGGCTTTCTAAAATGAAAATCCTTGCTTTAATTTCTAATTTAGTCAGTCCTTTTCTAAAGCTCCATTTTTACTTTGGTCCAGGTTACAGAAATTCAAGGTTTTGATGATGATTATAGTTCAGTACTATGCATTCCCTACTTTTTTCCCCTTGTCTTTTTGAGACAGGGTCTCCCTATAGCTCCAGCCATGCAGGGCCCCACCTGCTCTGGCTCCAGAGTGCTGAGACTAAGGGTGTGTGCCACCATGCTAGGCTCTTTTTATATATATATATATATATATTTTTTGTTTTTTTTTTTGAAAATTTAACTGTAAAACAAAACATCAAAAAAGTAAACAGGCCAGGGGGGGTGATGGGCTCATGCCTTTAATCCAGGCACGTTGGCAGGAGGTGGCAGAGTGGACTCGTGAGTTCAGGGCATACCGGTCTAACAGTGAGTTCTCATGACAGCTGGGGCTACAGGAGAACCTGTCTCAAAAAAAAAAAATTAAAAAATAAAAAAAGGCTAGGGATAGAGCTCAGCAATGGTACAGGGTACAATCCGTAAACTTTAAAAAAAAAATTAAAAAAAAACAAAAACAAAGGTAAACTGAGGCCAGGCACAGGAGGCACATATCTATAATCCCAGCAAGTGAAGGCAGGAGGAATAGGAGTCTAAGGCTATGCTCAGCTACATAGCAAAGAAGATCTGATTTAGGGACAATCAGTAGATGAGGAGTCTGATCCTCAATTGGTAAGGCTAGCTTATTAGGAAGTTTACTATATAAAGCTTTCTGACCAAATTGCTTAACAACCAAGAAACAACTGAGCTACTGATTTATTTTGTTGTAACCCAGGACAACCTTAAATGTGAGGCACTACATGACATGTACCTTATAATACATGCAGACAAAACATGCATATGCAAAATAAATTAATTAAAAATTAAAGACTAGTTTACATACATTGGAAGTAATATATTACAGAACAAAACTAAAGTATGCTCCCCCTTCATAAACTGGAACTGCACATAACAATGAATCTCCACCTCCTGGTCTCTTACCTGGCCCTATCCATGCTGTCACTTCAATCTGCATTCCAAAGAAAAGTTTGCCTTTTGATGCAGTCAATGCTTTTTCTTGGTCCTCTTGCTGCCGAAAGAATACCAGACCATATCTCTCTTCTGAAGTTCCATGTATCTGCACTGAAGTCACCTTGCCAAATTTCTTAAATTCATGGAAAAGGCCATCTTTAAGGCTTGTATCTACATAACAAAAATAAGTTGATTTTTCTAATGTTAATTACAACCCCATAAGCAAAACAGTTCCAATACTAAATTATGTAATCCAGAAAAATATCTATTAGAATATAAACCAGGCTTTGTTTATATGCCATGCATACACAACCTAAGTATATATATATGTAACTCTTTGTGTATGTAATATCCATAAATAAAATACCACTCACTATATAATCTTTTAAAATTTATTCATTTAAAAAACAGATTTATTCATTTTACATGTACCCATGTCTTGCTTGCACCACCTGGATATAGTGCCGAAGGAGGGCAGAAGAGGGCATCAAATCCCTTGTAACTGGCATTATGAACATTCTTGTGAGCCACTACATGAGTGCTGAAACCCAAGTCTGGTCTATGGAAAAACAGCAAATGCTCTTAACCACTGAGCCATCTCTTCAGCCCCCACCACACAATCTTTATATATGTTCAAGAGCAACAAGGTAGAAAATAACCTTGGCAGCTGCTTAATTTGCCGCTTTACCTGCTCTTCTGAGTTCTAACTCAGAAAGTGTTAACTTTTGCTTCTCCCTCTTTCTATTTCTTCAGATACAGGCCAAAATCCTAAGCAGGCTTACCTTCATCTGGGCCTCCTTGCTGGTTTTTTTGGGTTTTTTTATTGATTGATTGATTGATTGACTGATTGTCTTTTTGAGACAGAGTTTCCCTGGAGCCCTAGCTGGCCTGTTAACTCTCTATGTAGAGCAGACCAGACTGGCCTTGAACTCACAGAAATACACCTACCTCTGCCTCCCAAGTGCTAAGATTAAAGAAAGGCATGCACCATCATGCCTGGCTATCATGGTTCAGGAAAGAAGGAAAGGAAAAAGGAAAGTGTGTGTGTGTGGGGGGGTGAATGACGACGATGATGAAGGATGAACCAACCCAGGACCAGGGTAGCAGGAAAGTGTGGGGGGTGGGGATTGACAACGATGACGATGAAGGATGAACCAACCCAGGACCAGGGTAGCAGGAAAGTGGGGGAGGGGGGGTAGATGACGAAGATGATGAAGGATGAACCAACCCAGGACCAGGATAACTGGTTGTACACCTCTAGACTCAGTACTCAGAAGGCAGAGGCAGGCAAATATCTTTGAGTCTAGAGCCAGCCAGTGAGTTCCAGGCCAGCTAAAGCTAGAGTAAAATCCTGCCTCAAAAACAAAACAAAACAAAACAAAACAAGGTGGGCATGGTGGTGCAGCACTCACGAGGCACAGGCAGGATCTCTGTGAGTTCAAAGCCAGCCTGTTGGACAGAGCAAGCTCCAGGACAGCTCAGACTAAAGGGAGATCTTGCCTCAAAAAGAACCCCCCACCCCCCAAAAAAAAGGGAATGCAGGGATGGCTTGGCAGCTAAGAACACTGGTTGCTCTTTCAACAGACCCAGGTTCAATTCCCATCATCCACATGATAGCTAATGAGCGTCCACCCTCCAGTTTGAAGGGCTCTAACATTCTCTTCCAGCCTCCATGGATTTGTACACACATAGTATTCTTCCATACAGGTGGACAAAATATCCATACACATTAAATTAAAATAAATTAATTTAGGGCCGGAGAGATGGCTCGGTGGTTAAGAGCACTGACTGCTCTTGTAAAAGACCCAGGTTCAAATTCCAGCACCCACATGGTGGCTACCAGAACCGTCTTAGGCCAGGTGTGGTGGTGCGTGCCTCTAATCCCAGCACTTGGGAGGCAGAAGCAGGCAGATCTCTGTGAGTTCAAGGCCAGCCTGGTCTACCTAGAGAGCTCCAGGCCAGCTGGCACTAAAAGGAGACTCTGTCTGAAAAAAAGACCCCCCACCCAAAAAAATTTAATTTAAAACAAGACAACAGACACTTACCCCCAGAGCCCAAGCAGCTGTGTACAGATCTCCACTGCTGAACCTGCCTGCTTTCTTGGACCCTAACTCAAAAGGTCTGACTTTGGCTTGTCATCTCTCCTCCTCCTGGTAGCTGTTGAGATTTACAGTTCGCCTGCCCTGCTGTTTACTCTCAAACTTTAGAAAATAGGCTACATAAGTTATAAGAAGCAATTGCTTTTTCTTACATGGCATTAAACATTAATAAACCACAAAAGAAAACTTGTTTCAACTATAATGTATGAAATTCAAGTTACCCAGTCTTTCTCATTCCTCAACAGTAGCTAAAAGGAAATCGCCATCATATAAAAATTTTACCTGTAGAGCGTACTGGAAGATTCTGAACTTTGATCCCAAAACTTTTTCGGGGTTCATCTTTTTCAAGAGAGGAAAGCAACTGGGAAGTAGGTGCTGGGACTGCAGCAGACTGAACTGATCGGGCTGGAGAGTCATCACTTGAACTGCTGCTAGAATCACTGCTGCAGGAAAACCCAAAAAAAAGGCCAAACAAAAAAGAAACCCCCACCACAGACTTTAGTGTAAAGACAAACAAAAGGAACAACACATAAACTTTAACAAACAGCAACAATTAACAACTTTAAATTCTAAGACTGGGATTTCTGGAAGCTGTACATTCTGTATTTCTCATATTCAATCTTTTAGAGAGGCCTAAAATTACAGAGGTAAAAGGTTTTTGTTGTTGTTACGACAGGGCTCTCTGTAGCTCCAGCTGGCCTGGAACTCACAGAAAAAGCAACATTCTTTTTGTTTGTTTGTTTTTCTCCTGGTCTTTTTGAGATAGGGTCTCCTTGTAGCCCCAGCTGGCCTGGAACTCACTTTGTAGACCAGGCTGGCCTTGAACACACAGAGATCTGCCTATCTCTGCCTCCTGAGTGCTAGGAATAAAGGAGTGCACCACCAGGCCTGCCTGGCAGAAAAAGTAACATTCTTTAACCAACACTTGCCACCAAAAGGCAACTGCTCCACCTATGAATATATGAACTGCCCCTCCCAAATGAAGCACATTTAATGACAGCTAGGTATGGTGTATTACACCTGTAATCCTCGAATTCCAGCAACTGACAAAGTTCAAGGCTAGTCTGGGCACATACAGGACCTTGCTCAAAACACCCAAAAAGAATAACAATAGTAATAACAATAATGAGAGAATAGTATTTAACAGATCTAGATTCATAAATCAAGATTTACATATTGGCTCAGATACAGCTCCCATTCCATGAACAAATCACTTAACCTCTTCCTGAGTGTCATGGAGACAAGACTAAGCCAAACACTAAATTCATCTGCTTCCAGCACACCATATGCATACGTACGTACATACGTAATCCCTGAAGGTAACAGCATACAATGCTTTTCATAATTTCATGCATAAAACAAAGCTTCAGAGCATGGAATTTTCAAGCTGTGATAACCATGTTGGCATTCCAAGTTTCAGGTTTTGGAACATTTGCAAGTTTGGATTTTCAAATTAGACTCACTCAGCCCATATGATTATTAGTAAAATATCATTGTTCAGGTAGTTCTACTTTCTAAAATCATAAAGGCTGAAAAACTTACTGAAAGCTTAGCTTAACTTAGCTTCTCTGTGGATAATGTAGGAAGTAGCAGATAACAATACTGAATTTATTATTTCCCTTGTTTTAATAAAATCTTCAAAAAGACAGAGGCAGTCAATTGAAAAGCAAGATTCCTGGGGCTGGAGAGATGGCCTAGTGGTTAAGAGCACCATCTGCTCTTGCAGAGGACCTGGGTTCGATCCCCAACACCCACATGGCAGCTGAGAACCGTCTTTAACTCCAGTTCCAGGGGAATCCAACGCCCTCTTCTGACCTCCGCAGCATTGCAGGACACAGGTGCACAAACCTACAGACAGTACATTCATACACATAAAAATAAATAAAAATAAAACAAGATTCCTACACTAAGAAAAGGATACACCTTAAGTTTCATAAGTCAACCAGGTGTGGTGGCGCAGGCCTCCCAGCTCTTGGGAAATGGCAGCAGGATGATTGAGTTTGAACCCACACAAATTTTACTCCATAGGCCTGTGTGTGTGTGTGTGTGTGTGTGTGTGTGTGTAGTACATGAAATCAGGTGGTAGTTACTAAATGTACACATATGCACTGTACATAGAAACACACATACACATGCACACAATAAATGTAATAAATTGTAAAGTATAAATATGCCTAAGACTTTTAAGAAACACAAGGGGCTGGAGAGATGGCCTAGCGGTTAAGAGTGCCTACTTCTCTTGCAGAGGACCCGGGTTCGATCCCCAGCACCCAAATGGTGGCTGAGAACCGTCTTTGACTCCAGTTCAAGGGGAATCCGACGCCCTCTTCTGACCTCCGCAGCAATGCATGACATGGGTGCACAGACTTGCATGCAGACAATACATTCACACACATAAAGAATAAGTAAAATTTAAAAAAAAAAAAAGAAACACGAAATTCTCTTTTTGGTACTAGATGTACAGAAGCAGGTTTTCTGATCTTTTACAGTACTCTCAGACTGGCAAAAGGCTATGTACAGATGCTGCTGTCTTTCTTAGATTGATGATTCTTTCTTCCTTGAATGAAGTCTCATTTTTAAGCTGAAAACCTTGGAGATTAATCCACCTTAAGGATACTAGATACAGGAAATGATCCATGGTAGTCTTTTTCACTTGCACTAAGATTATAAATTATCTCATTTATCTCATCCATTCAACCACTATTTTAGTCAAACGGAGTCCACAACTAAGCTGAGAAAAATCTGTTACTGCTTTTTCCATTTCAACAACAAAGAAAAAATAAGGGACTGGGAAGATGGCTCCATGAGTAAAAGCACCTGCCACACAGCCTGATAACCTGGGTTTGATCTCTGGAATCCAAGAAAACAAACTTCTGGATTATCCTCTGACCTCTACATGGCCATGGCATGCCCTCCCTATTCATCATACATACACACACGAAAACAATAATAAACATTTAAAATAAACAAAATTCGGCCCAGGCATGGTGACACATGCCTTTTATCCTAGCACTCGGGAGACAGAGGCAGGCGGATCTTTGTGAGTTCAAGGCCAGCCTGGTCCACAGAGTGAGTTCCAGGAAAGCTGGGGCTACAGGGAGACCCTGTCTCAAAAAGACCAAAAAAATAAATAAAAATAAAAAATAAGGGCTGGAGAGATGGCCTAGCAGTTAAGAGTGCCGACCGCTCTTGCAGAGGACCCGGGTTCGATCCCCAGCACCCACATGGCGGCCGAGAACCGTATGAAACTCCAATTCTAGAAGAACTCCAGTTCCGAGGGAATCCGACACCCTCTTCTGACCTCCGCAGCATTGCACGACACGGGTACGCAGACTTGCATGCAGACAGTACGTTCGTACACATACAGAAATAAATAAAAATAAAAATAAATTAAAAAAAAATTTTTTTAAATAAAAAATAAAACAAAAGCGAGTTCCAGGACAGCTGGGGCTACAAGGAGACCCTGTCTCAAAAAGACTAAATAAATAAATAAATAAATAAATAAATAAATAAATAAATAAATAAATAAAATGAAACAAAATAAACAAAACTCTATTTTTTTTATTTTTTATTTATTTTTATGTGTATGAATGTACTGTCTGCATGTAGGTTTGTGCGCCCATGTCACACAATGCTGCGGAGGTCAGAAGAGGGTGTCGGATTCCCCTGGAACTGGAGTTCTCCTGGAACTGGAGTTACAGATGGTTCTCCGCCGCCATGTGGGTGCTGGGGATTGAACCCAGGTCCTCTGCAAGAGCAGTCGGTGCTCTTAACCGCTAGGCTATCTCTCCAGCCCCCAAAACTCTTCTTTCTTATAGAAAGCTAAAAGACGCCTCCTAAAAAACTGTTTTTTGTTGTTTTGTTTTGTTGTCTTTTGGTCTCCCTGTAGCCTCAGCTGGCCTGGAACTCCCTGTGTAGACCAGGCTGGCCTTGAACTCACAGAGATCCACCTGCCTCTGCCCTGGGATTAGGCATGGGCCACCACACCCAGCTAGAAAACTAATTTCACAGAGCTTGTCTATTTAGCTCTCCCCTGGTAAGGCAAAAGATGAAAACTTTATGACACTAATGTCTACACTCTCTTTCTGCAGTTTGAAATGTAAAGAAATAAAGCCATGCCTCTAAGAGTCAAAAAAGGGAGCTACAAATACATTCTTTTTTGTTTGCTTTTTGTTTTGAGGTCCTAGAAATAAGAGCCCAAGATACTAGGTAAGTACTCTACCACTGAGCTACATCCCAAATCCATCAAACAAACTACTGGTGTTGAAGGCCTGAAGGAAAGGATACTTTTGAGGTCGTGAATTCAACTGAGATTGGGGGGAGGGGGACACAACACAGAAATGTTTGAGTGTGAGAAGCATGTGTCAGATTTGTAAATCCAACATTAGTAAAACTGGGGCAGGAGGATCTAGTTTAAAGTAGCCTGAGCTATATAATGAGACCTTATTTCAAACACACACACAAACACACACACAGAGCTTTGAGATACCATAAGCCATTACTGACATGCTTTCTATAATGATCAGGTTTCAATATTCCCATCTAAAGACTATCAAGTAAAATTCCCTCATTAAATAAACATTACCTTGAATAGAATACTATATTGTCACTGAAACTCACATTAAGTATATTGACAGCTTTTTAACTAAAAGGGAAAAGTACTTTCCTGTGTAATAAATATAAATTCTTCAAGCAATGAAAGATGATTCATAATGCCACAGATGACTACAGCACAGAATTATGATTTATCAGCTTAAAGTGAGTCACAAAGTAAATATTAAGAAAAACATTTATCAATATTATACAGATGAAAAAAAATTTTTTTCTTTTTTTGAGACAGGGTCTCCCTTTACTCCGAGCTGGCCTGGAGCTCACTATGTAGACCAGGCTGGCCTTGAACTCACAGAGATCTGCCTGCCTCTGCCTCCCAAGTGCTGGGATTAAAGGCATGTGCCACCACGGCCAGCCTTAGACCAAAATTCTTTAGCAACAGTGGGTAAAGACATGGACACCTGGGTGTGGTGGCACACACCTGTAATCCCTAATACTCAGGAGGCAGAGGCAGAGGCAGGAGCCAGAGCATCACTAAGAGTTTGAGGCCAAGGAGGTCCACATGGCAAAATCCTCTATTAAACAAAAGCAAAACAAGCCGGGCATGGTGGCGCACACCTTTAATCCTAGCACTTGGGAGGCAGAGGCAGGCGGATCTTTGTGAGTTCAAGGCCAACCTGGTCTACAGAGTGAGTTCCAGGACAGCTGGGGCTACAGGGAGACCCTGTCTCAAAAAGACCAAAAACAAACAAACAAACAAACAAACAAACAAACAAAACAAAGTAACTAAACATAGGCAAGAGCAGAAGCTCAGTTCTGGAAATGCTCAGGCAACACAAGTTCTGTACAAGCTTGAATTTAAAAAATGGATAGAGATGCTGGGTATAGTGGTGCTCCCCCTTTAATCCCAGCACTTGGGAGGCAGAGGCAGGCAGATCTCTGGGAGTTCAAGGCCAGCCTGGTCTGCATAATGAGTTCCAGGCCAGCTGGGGCTACAGGGAGATGCTATTTCAAAAAGACAATCCCCCCCCCCACCAAAAAAAAAAAGAAATGGATAGAGACAAGGCAAAGCTAGAGACAACTCAGTGATTAAGAGCACTCCCTGGCTGCTCTTGCAGAGGATCTGGGTTCAGATCCCAGCACCCACATGGCAGCTAACAATGGTCTCTATCCAATGCCTCTTCTGGCCTTCCCAGGTACTACATGAAAAGAGTACACTTACATGCATGCAGGCAAAACACTCACACATAAAATAAAAACAAACAGGCTACCCATGGTGGTGTACATCTGTAATCTCAGCATTTTTGAGGCAGAGACAGGTGAATTTCTGAGTTCAAGGCCAGGCTGGTCTACACAGTGAGCTCTAGGACATCCAGAGCTATAGGGAAACCCTGTTTCAAAAAGACCAATAAGTAAAGAACGACAGGGTCTCCTTGGAGCCCAGCTGGCCTGGAACTCACAGAAAAGACACATTCTTTTTGTTTGTTTGTTTTTCTCCTGGTTCTTTTTGAGATAGGTCTCCTTGTAGCCCCAGCTGGCCTGGAACTCACTTTGTAGACCAGGCTGGCCTTGAACACACAGAGATCTGCCTATCTCTGCCTCCTGAGTCAGGAATAAAGGAGTGCACCACCAGGCCTGCCTGGCAGAAAAAGTAACATTCTTTAACCAACACTTGCCACCAAAAGGCAACTGCTCCACCTATGAATATATGAACTGCCCCTCCCAAATGAAGCACATTTAATGACAGCTAGGTATGGTGTATTACACCTGTAATCCTCGAATTCCAGCAACTGACAAAGTTCAAGGCTAGTCTGGGCACATACAGGACCTTGCTTCAAAACACCCAAAAAGAATACAATGTAATAACAATAATGAGAGAATAGTATTTAACAGATCTAGATTTATAAATCAAGATTTACATATTGGCTCAGATACAGCTCCCATTCCATGAACAAATCACTTAACCTCTTCCTGAGTGTCATGGAGACAAGACTAAGCCAAACACTAAATTCATCTGCTTCCAGCACACCATATGCATACGTACGTACATACTAATCCCTGAAGTAACAGCATACAATGCTTTTCATAATTTCATGCATAAAACAAAGCTTCAGAGCATGGAATTTTCAAGCTGTGATAACCATGTTGGCATTCCAAGTTTCAGGTTTTGGAACATTTGCAAGTTTGGATTTTCAAATTAGACTCACTCAGCCCATATGATTATTAGTAAAAATCTAAAATCATTGTTCAGGTAGTTCTACTTTCTAAAATCATAAAGGCTGAAAAACTTACTGAAAGCTTAGCTTAACTTAGCTTCTCTGTGGATAATGTAGGAAGTAGCAGATAACAATACTGAATTTATTATTTCCCTTGTTTTAATAAAATCTTTCAAAAAGAAGAGGCATCAATTGAAAAGCAAGATTCCTGGGGCTGGAGAGATGGCCTAGTGGTTAAGACACATCTGCTCTTGCAGAGGACCTGGGTTCGATCCCCAACACCCACAATGGCAGCTGAGAACCGTCTTTAACTCCAGTTCCAGGGGTCCAACGCCCTCTTCTGAACCTCCCAGCATTGCAGGACACAGGGTGCAAAACCTACAGACAGTACATTCATACACATAAAAATAAATAAAAATAAAAACAAGATTCCTACACTAAGAAAAGGATACACCTTAAGTTTCATAAGTCAACCAGGTGTGGTGGCAGGCCTGCCCAGCTCTTGGGAAATGGCAAGCAGATGATTGAGTTTGAAACCCACAACAAATTTTTACTCCATAGGCCTTGTGTGTGTGTGTGGTGTGATGTTGTGGTGTTGTGTAGTACATAATCAGGTGGTATACTAAATGACACATATGCACTGTACATAAGAACACACATACACATGCACACCAATAAATGTAATAAATTGTAAAAGTATAAATATGCCTAAGACTTTTAAAAACCACAAGGGGCTGGAGAGATGGCCTAGCGGTTAAGAGTGCCTACTTCTTCTGCAGAGGACCCGGGTTCGTATCCCCAGCACCCAAATGGTGGCTGAAACCGTCTTTTGACTCCAGTTCAAGGGGAATCCGACCCCTCTTCTGACCTCCCAGCAATCATGACATGGGTGCAAACAGACTTGCATGCCAGCAAATACATTCACACACATAAAGAATAAGTAAAATTAAAAAAAAAAAAAAAGAAACACGAAATTCTCTTTTTGGTACTAGATGTACAGAAGCAGGTTTTCTGATCTTTTACAGTACTCTCAGACTGGCAAAAGGCTATGTACAGATGCTGCTGTCTTTCTTAGATTGATGATTCTTTCTTCCTTGAATGAAGTCTCATTTTTAAGCTGAAAACCTTGGAGATTAATCCACCTTAAGGATACTAGATACAGGAAATGATCCATGGTAGTCTTTTTCACTTGCACTAAGATTATAAATTATCTCATTTATCTCATCCATTCAACCACTATTTTAGTCAAACGGAGTCCACAACTAAGCTGAGAAAAATCTGTTACTGCTTTTTCCATTTCAACAACAAAGAAAAAATAAGGACTGGGAAGATGGCTCCATGAGTAAAGCACCTGCCACACACCTGAAACCTGGGTTTTGATCTCTGGAATCCAAGAAAACAAACTTCTTGGATTATCCTCTGACCTCTACATGGCCATGGCATGCCCTCCCTATTCATCATACATACACACACAAAACAATAATAACATTTTAAATAAAAAAAATTCGGCCCAGGCATGGTGACACATGCCTTTTATCCTAGCACTCGGGAAGGAGGCGGCGGATCTTTGTGAGTTCAAGGCCAAGCCGGTCACAGAGTGAGTTCCAGAAGCTGGGGCTACAGGAGACCCTGTCTCAAAAAGACCAAAAAAATAAATAAAATAAAAAATAAGGGCTGGAGAGATGGCCTAGCAGTTAAGAGTGCCGACCGCTCTTGCAGAGGACCCGGGTTCGATCCCCAGCACCCACTGGCGCCGAGAACCGATGAAAACATCAATTCTAGAAAACTCCAGTCCAGGGAATCCGACACCCTCTTCTGACCTCCGCAGCATGGCACGACACGGGTACGCAGACTTGCATGCAGACTAGTACGTTCGTACACATACAGAAATAAATAAAAAATAACAATAAATTAAAAAAAAATTTTTAAATAAAAAATAAAACAAAGCGAGTTCCAGGACAGCGGGGCTACAAGGAGACCACTGTCTCAAAAAGACTAAATAAATAACTAAATAAATAAATAAATAAATAAATAAAGTAAATAAAATAAACAAAATAAACAAAACTCTATTTTTTTTTATTTTTTATTTATTTTTATGTGTATGAATGTACTGTCTGCATGTAGGTTGTGCGCCCATGTCACACAATGCAGCGGAGGTCAGAAGAGGGTGTCGGATTCCCCTGGAACTGGAGTTCTCCTGGAACTGGAGTTACAGATGGTTCTCCGCACGCCATGTGGGTGCTGGGGATTGAACCCAGGTCCTCTGCAAGAGCAGTCGGTGCTCTTAACCGCTAGGCTATCTCTCCAGCCCCCAAAACTCTTCTTTCTTATAGAAAGCTAAAAGACGCCTCCTAAAAAACTGTTTTTTGTTGTTTTGTTTTGTTGTCTTTTGGTCTCCCTGTAACCTCACTGGCCTAACGTCCCTGTGTAGACCAGGCTGGCCTTGAACTCACAGAGATCCACCTGCCTCTGCCCTGGTGATTAAAGGCATCCACCACACCCAGCTAGAAAACTAATTTCACAGAGCTTGTCTATTTAGCTCTCCCCTGGTAAGGCAAAAGATGAAAACTTTATGACACTAATGTCTACACTCTCTTTCTGCAGTTTGAAATGTAAAGAAATAAAGCCATGCCTCTAAGAGTCAAAAAAGGAGCTACAAATACATTCTTTTGTTTGTCTTTTTGTTTTGAGGTCCTAGAAATAAGAGCCCAAGATACTAGGTAAGTACTCTACCACTGAGCTACATCCCAAATCCCACAAACAAACTACTGGTGTTGAAGGCCTGAAGGAAAGGATACTTTTGAGGTCGTTGAATTCAACTGAGATTGGGGGGAGGGGGACACAACACAGAAATGTTTGAGTGTGAGAAGCATGTGTCAGATTTGTAAATCCAACATTAGTAAAACTGGGGCAGGAGGATCTAGTTTAAAGTAGCCTGAGGCTATATAATGAGACTCTATTCAAACACACACACAAACACACACACAGAGCTTTGAGATACCATAAGCCATTACTGACATGCTTTCTATAATGATCAGGTTTCAATATTCCCATCTAAAGACTATCAAGTAAAATTCCCTCATTAAATAAACATTACCTTGAATAGAATACTATATTGTCACTGAAACTCACATTAAGTATATTGACAGCTTTTTAACTAAAAGGGAAAAGTACTTTCCTGTGTAATAAATATTAAATTCTTCAAGCAATGAAAGATGATTCATAATGCCACAGATGACTACAGCACAGAATTATGATTTATCAGCTTAAAGTGAGTCACAAAGTAAATATTAAGAAAAACATTTATCAATATTATACAGATGAAAAAAAATTTTTTTCTTTTTTTGAGACAGGGTCTCCCTTTACTCCGAGCTGGCCTGGAAGCTCACTATGTAGACCAGGCTGGCCTTGAACTCACAGAGATCTGCCTGCCTCTGCCTCCCAAAGTGCTGGGATTAAAGGCATGTGCCACACACGGCCAGCCTTAGACCAAAATTCTTTAGCAACAGTGGGTAAAGACATGGACACCTGGGTGTGGTGGCACACACCTGTATCCCTAATACTCAGGAGGCAGAGGCAGAGGCAGGAGCCAGAGCATCACTAAGAGTTTGAGGCCAAGGAGGTCCACATGGCAAAATCCTCTATTAAACAAAAGCAAAACAAGCGGCATGGTGGCGCACACCTTTAATCCTAGCACTTGGGAGGCAGAGGCAGGCGGATCTTTGTGAGTTTCAAGGCCAACCTGGTCTACAAGTGAGTTCCAGGCACAGCTGGGGCTACAGGGAGACCCTGTCTCAAAAGACCAAAAAAACAAACAAACAAACAAACAAAAAACAAAACAACGATACTAACACTAGGCAAGAGCAGAAGCTCAGTTCTGGAAATGCTCAGGCAACACAAGTTCTGTACAAGCTTGAATTTAAAAAATGGATAGAGATGCTGGGTATAGTGGTGCTCCCCCTTTAATGCCAGCAATTGGAGGCAGAGGCAGGCAGATCTCTGGAGTTCAAGGCCAGCCTGGTCTGCATAATGAGTTCCAGGCCAGCTGGGGCTACAGGGAGACCCTAGTTCAAAAAACAAAAAAAACCCCCCCCACCAAAAAAAAAAGAAATGGATAGAGACAAGCAAAGCTAGAGACAACTCAGTGATTAAGAGCACTCCCTGGCTGCTCTTGCAGAGGATCTGGGTTCAGATCCCAGCACCCACATGGCAGCTAACAATGGTCCTCTATCCAATGCCTCTTCTGGCCTTCCCAGGTACTACATGAAAGAGTACACTTACATGCATGCAGGCAAAACACTCACACATAAAATAAAAAAAAAAGGATTGGTGGTGACATCCTTAACTCAGCATTTTGAGGCAGAGACAGGTGAATTTCGAGTAAAGGGCCAGGCTGGTCTACACAGTGAGCTGAGGACATCCAGAGCTATAGGGAAACCCTGTTTCAAAAAGACCAATAAGTAAAGAAACCACTTCAGAAAAGTTTGTTCTCTAGTTACACAGTGGATTCCAGGATGAAAGGTCAGGTAGTCAGGTGTCAGGCACACATGGCAAGTGCTTTACCACTGAGGCCATCTGGCTGCTAAACAGTTTTTAATAAGGGAGGGGGGGGTGTGAAGAGATGGCTCAGAATTAAAGAACATTTGCTGTTCTTATACGGATTTGAGTTTCGTTCCCACACCCATATTTAGCAGTTCACACACCCTCTAACTCCAGCTCCAGGGGATCTGAGGCCTCTTGCTGACAACCCTCCATGAATGAACACACACACACATACATACAAGTAAACCTTTTTTATAAAAACCAAAAAACAAACAAACAAAAAAAAAAAACCCTAAATGTTAAGATTTTTTTTTTTTCTGTTCTTTTGGGGCTGGGGTTTAGTAAAGCGGGTTTGAGATAGGATCTTGATAATGGTAGCTCGGGCTGACCTCCAATGCACAATCCTGCCTGCCAAAGTAACTGGATTACAGATGTATACCACCACAACCAGCTACAATGAAATTAAATACACTTATAAAAAAAAAAGCAGCTCGGCCGGGCGTGGTGGCGCACGCCTTTAATCCTAGCACTTGGGAGGCAGAAGCAGGCGGATCTTTGAATTCAAGGCAGGCCTGGTCTACAGTGTGAGCTCCAGGACGCCTGGGCCTACAGGGAGACCCCTGTCGCAAAAATACNACCACTTCAAAAGTTTGTTCTCTAGTTACACAGTGGATTCCAGGATGAAAGTCAGGTAGTCAGGTGTCAGGCACACATGGCAAGTGCTTTACCCACTGAGGCCATTCTGGCTTGCTAAACAGTTTTAATAAGGGGAGGGGGGGTGTGAAGAGATGGCCTCAGAATTAAAGAACATTTGCTGTTCTTATACAGGATTTGAGTTTCGTTCCCACACCCATATTTGCAGTTCACAACACCTCTAACTCGCTCCAGGGGATCTGAGGCTTCTTCTGACACTCCGGACATGAAACCACACAACACTACATACAAAATAAACCTTTTTTATTAAAAACAAAACAAACCAACAAACCAAAAAAAAAAACCCTAACATGTTAAGATTTTTTTTTCTTTCTTATTGTTTGGGGCTGGGGTTTAGGTAAAGCGGGTTTGAGATAGGATCTTGATAATGTAGCTCGGGCTGACCTCCAATGCACAAATCCTGCCGCCAAAGTAACTGGGATTACAGAGTATACCACCACAACCAGCGTACATGATGAAATTACACTTAAACAAAAGCTAGCCTCGGCCGGGCTGGTGGCGCACGCCTTTAATCCTAGCACTTGGGAGGCAGAAGCAGGCGGATCTTTTGAGTTCAAGGCCAGCCTGGTTCTACAGAGTGAGCTCCAGCGGACAGCTGGGACTAAAGGGAGACCCGTCTCAAAAATACAAAAAAAAAAAAAAAAACAACAAAATACAAAAAAAAAAAAAACAAAAACAAAAAAAAGCTAGCCTCATGGAGTGGTGTATCCACCTGTCCCAGCTACTGGGATCGGGCTTGAGTGAGAGGATAATGAGCCATTAGCCTTGGCAAGACAGCAAAGTCTGGCATTTAAACAGGAGGAGGCTTGGTGTGGTGGCACACACCCTTAGTCCCAGGCAGAGGAGGCAGAAATCTCTCTGGGGCTAACAGGGAGACCCTGACTCACTCAAAAAGACAAAATAAAACGAGTAGGGGAAAAACTTATCTAGTTATGTTTTCTACTAGGTACATTTCCAAAGACATAATTTAAGTTATAAGCAAATCCAAGAAACTTAGCTTATTTTTTTTATTTTTTAAATTCATTTATGTGTATGAATGTATTGTCTGCATGCAGGTTTGTGCACCCATGTCTGCAAGCCGCGAGGTCGGAGAGGGTGTCGGATTCCCCTGGAATTGGAGCCAAGACTGTTCTCAGCCGCGATAGTGGGTGCTGGGGATCAAACCGGTGTCCTCTGCAAGAGCACATCAGTGTCTTAATTCGTAGGCCATTCTTCAGCCCCCTAGCTGTAAGATTATTAAGTAAACTAAGAAGAGCTGATCACACATTCTTTGCTTTTTGTGTGTGTCTATATGTCTAAGGTATGTAAGTGCAGTTATGTGTGTGCCTGGGTACATGCACGCCACAGCATGAGTGTAGCAAAGGACAAAGGAGTCGGTGTTCTGTCTCCTTCTACTATGTGGGTTGCTGTGATCAAATTCAGGTGGTTAGGCTTGGAGGAAAAGCAAAGACCCACTAAGCCATCTAGCTATGTACTTAATTAGACATGAGGTTCCTTGATCAAATTATTTCACTTTATCCCTTAATTTGTGAGTGGTGACAATATCTACCTCCTGTGAGGCAGTACCGTAAGGTTTACCATGCTTGGCACTCTGCTGGGCACATACAAAGCATACACAGGTCTGAAGCCATTCCAACCACTAAGGAGGCACCTTTCTGTCAAGAAACTTTATCTTGTCTCCCTTCAAGGACTGGCTCCAATGTTATCTGATGTTCTGAGGTTGTTCCTGATCCTACCAGTCTCAGAAAAATACTACCTCCTTGCTCTGAGTTCGAAGTTTTTGTGGGTTTTTTTTTTGGGGGGGGGGACAGTCGGGGGGTGGGTCTTTTTTGAAACAGTCTCCTTGTGCCCCCAGCTGGCCTTGAACTTGAAGAGACCTCCCCTGCACTCTGCCTCCCAAGTGCTGGGATTAAGGCCTCACCACCACACCTAACTAGTTTCTTAATATTCCATTAGTTAGTCAAGAAAAACAATAGCTATTCTAACTAAAAACTATTTTTCAGAACTTTGGGCTTGTTTTTACAATGCTAGGCACTGGATTAAGGACCTAGTACAAGCTAGACAAGTACTAGACAACTAAGCTACATACACCCTCAGCCACTTTATCCCTACATTTACAGCTTTAAATGACATATATTTTTGGTAGGAAATGACATATATCAATAACAGGATGAAAAAAGGTTTTAGGCAGGTTCAGTGATAGAATGGTATGCAGGCACAAGCGGGGGGGGACAAATGACTACCAAGACCACAGTCTTTGGATGGCTATTTTTTTTTTTGTCTTTTCGAGACAGGGTCTCCCTGTAGCCCAGCTGTCCTGGAACTCACTCTGTAGTTAATCAAACACGGCGTGGCCTTGAAATTAACAAATATAGATCTGCCCTGCCTCTGCCTCCCAAGTGTATGATTAAAGGCGTGCACCACCATGCCTGCCTTGGATGGTATTTCAAAAATACTATCGAGGTCAACGGGTCGTCAGATCAGAGGTGGCACGAAAGAGAGATGACACAACTTGTACGCATTTACAGGCATTAGAAGGATTGGAAGCGACCGAGATGCTGCCAAGCATCCTATAGTGTACAAACAATCCTCAAACAAAAAACCTCTGGTCTCAAACGTGGATAGGGGCTCAGTTGAGAAGCCCTGAACTACATAATTCTTGCTGACTGGGCTGGAGAGGCTCAGCGGTTAAGAGCACTGCCTGCTCTTGAAGAGGACCCGGGTTCGATTCCCAGCACCACATGGCAGCTGAGAACCGTCTTTAACTCCAGTTCCAGGGGAATCCAATGCCCTCTTCGACCCTCCACGGCATTGCATACACGGTGTGCACCAACAGCCTGCATGCAGACCGTACACTCCTACACATCATCATCATATCATCATCATCATCATAATATAATAATTTTGTTGACATTTTTGTTGTTTTGTAAAACTGACATGCTAATTTCAAATAGAAATCCAAACACAGGTTTTTTTTATTTTTTATTTTTTTGTATTTTTCACGACAGGACTCTCCCTCAGGATTGCTTTAAAGTGATTATTCTTCCCTAAGTGCTGATAAATTATTTCATTAAAATCTCTAAAAACTCAGGGTACACAGGAAAAACTGTCAACTTCTGAAGTTAGATTTTTCAAAGAGGAATCTGAGTTTCCAATTATGCTGCAATCAGTTGATCCTCACAAACATAGTAAAGTCAGACATAGTGGCGCACGTCTTTAACATCGCCGGCCATTGAGAGCAGAGCCAGGCAGATTCTCTGTGAGTTCAAGGCCAGCCTGGTCTAACATAGTTGAATTCCAGGACAGCTGGGGTGCAGAGAAGACCTGTCTCAAAAAGACTAAAAAGAAAAGAGAACAGAGTAAAAAAGGCAAATGCAAACAGTTTCCCCTTCAATCAGTATCCAAGGTCAAAGATGTTTGCAGGTGAGACTATGGTTGTAATTCTGAAATAAGTGAAATACATAGCATTGTAACCACTTCCAAAAAGTTTATACGAATGAAAATTGTTCACTCATATTAATATGGACTCGGGGTATAATAAGCTTTCTTCACTCTCAACTTAGGGATTTAGGTGATAGGTACCCGGCCTCCCCAACTCACCAAAGCACAACATTTAATGATGAGCTGTGAGATGGCTCATAGAGAAAGATCCCTGCTGCTAAGCCTAGGACCTGAGTTTTCCACCCACCCCGGGCCCACATGGTGGAGAGTTGACTTCCACAACTGTTCTGACTTCACATGCTTTCTGATGCCACATGGAGCCACAACAAAATAAACAATATAATTAAAAAATGTGCCCCGCATAGTGGTGCACCTTTAATCCAAGCATGGGGTGGGCGGTGGGGGGCGGAGGGGAGGGTGTGTGTTGTGTGGGGTCTTGGACTGAGTGCCAATACAGCTTGGGCTACACAGGGACCCTATCTGAAAAAGTCTTTTTTGAGGAAAAAAAAAAAAGAGAGAAAAAGGAGTAAAAGTCCACGTTTTATTCAACTATCACTGGTTATTTTGCTTTGTAAAGAGGCATCTATTTATTATTCTATTTTGTAGAGTATGTAGGCACCCATGTCGTGAAATGCAGTGGAGGTACAGAGGAGGCATCAGATTCCCTGAAACTGGAGTTACAGGTCATTGCAAGCCACTGTATGGTTACTGGAAGTCCAGCCCAGGTCCCCTCAAGGAGCAGCCAGTGTTCTTAACGGCTGAGCCATATCTCCAAGCCCATGAGAGAATTTAAAAATTGCTTCCTAGCGGGGTGGTGGCGCACACCTTAAATCCTAGCACTGGGGAGCAGAGGCAGGCAGATCTTTGTGAGTTCAAGGCCAGCCTGGTCTACAGAGTGGTTTCCAGGACAGCTGGGACAACAGGGAGACCCTGTCTCAAAAATACCAAATAAATAAATAAATAAAAAAAATTTGCTTTCCTTCCGATATGGTGGCGCATGCTTTAATCCTAGCACTGAGGAGGCAGAGGCAGGCAGATCTTTGTGAGTTCAAGGCACCAGCCTGGTCTATAGAGTGAGTTCCAGGCCAAGCTGGGGCTAAAGAAGACCATGTCTCAAAAAGACAAAAAAAAAAAATCCAAACAAATGGCAACAAAAACACACTGATATCATTTCTCATCAGTTAGGATGATTGTGGTGGTTTCAATGGCAATGTTCCCCATAGGCTTTAAGTATTCAGACCTTTGTCCCCAGTTGGTGGCGCTTTTTGGGGAGGTCTTAGAAAGCAGGAAGCATGTACATTGGGGCTGGTTAGACGAGTTTAAAAGCCTTGCCAGTACTCCTCTCTCCTCTTCCGTTATCTTGGAAGAGATTGAACCCTGCTTTCTTCTACCACTCCTGACACCATGCCTCACCACCAATGAGACCTAAACCTACCTCAATGTAGCTCAAATAAACTCTTCCTTTTTAAGTCCCTTGGTCATGATGGTTTATCAAGCAACAGGAAAGTGACTGAATACAATGATATTCACTCTTCTGCTCCCACACTGACCTCAAACACTTGGCAGGTGAAGGGAGGGCTTAAAGTCACTCTCCACTTCACAGCCTGGGGCTACACAGACCCTGTCCCCCTCTCTGCCTCAAAAAGAAAAGAAGAAACAAATGGATAGGACAATGAATAAAACAAAGTACGACCTGTTTATCAAAGCCACAAACTTAACCTCTATGGAGCAGCCAGCTGTATCTACACACTGAGTTCTGGGCCCTGCTGGAGCTACAGGAGACCCTGTGACCCTGTTCAAAAAAAACAAAAAAAAAACAAAAACCCTTTGTATCACTGTGTTGGCGGGTACAATTTACAGCCATTAATAAAGTCATATACCAGTTGCCTCCAAATTAAATACCTTATATTCAACAATTCTACTTGTCACTCACTACATACACCAAATTCTCAGTATCCGTACATTTCAAACTATGTTCTACAGTCAAACTGTGGAAGCTTAAAACCAAGTGTCTCCAGGTATGGTGGCCACACACCAAACCCAGCACTGGGGAGCAGAGGCAGGCGGACCTCTCACAGCCTGATCTAATTAGTGAGTTTCCAGGATAGGGGGGGCTAAAGGGAGACCCTATCTCTCTCTCTCTCTCTTCTTCTCTCACACACACACACCAACACACCCCATAAAAGTGTCTGATAGGTAAATGGATAAACAAACACAGGTACGCACAACACACTGTTACATTTGTCTTTTTTTTCGTTTTTTTTTTAAATTTTTATTTTATCTTTCTCTATGGTATGAATGTACTTGTTGTTTTTTTTGTTCTGCCGCGGAGGTCAAAGAAGTGTCGGATTCCCTGGAACGAGTTCCCTGGAACTGGAGTGTTCTCCTGGAACTGGAGTTACAGACGGTTCTCAGCCGCCATGGGTGCTGGGGATCGAACCGGGTCCTCTGAAGGCAGTCGGCGCTCTTAACCGGCTAGGTATCTCTCCAGCCCACACTATGCTTTAAAAGTGAATTTGACCGGCGTGGTGTGCAAACGCCTTTAATCCTAGCACTCGGAGGTGAGGCAAGTGGATCTTTGTGATTCAAGGCCAGCCTGGTCTTCAGGTGCGTTCCCGGTCAGCTGGGGCTAGCAGGTAGACCCTGTCTCGAAAAGACCAAAAAAAAAAAAAAAGTGAATTTTGCTTGACAGATCTTAAAATATTGAAGAAACCTAAAAATACTGTGCTAAAAAAATAAATCGGACATAAAACCACCATTTATTTATAATTCTGAAGTAGGCACTAGGGTAGTCAAATCTGTTAAGTAGAAACTCCATTGTGGAGGTTAGAGGCTAACATCACAACACCATCCCATGTCTTCCTCAGTTGTTCTCAACTTTTTTTTTGGTGGGGGGGGAACAGGGCCTTCTCTCTGAACCCTGAAGCTCACTGATCTAACCTCAGTGGCTGGCCAGCAAGCCCCAGGTATCCCCTGTCTCCACCTCTGCCTTGATTTCTTCAGTGGGTGCTGGAGATCTGAACCGGAATCTTCATAGCAACCCCTTTACTGACTGAGCCATCTCCCAGTACAGGAGTTTTATTTTAATAGGCACAGATTTTCAGTTTGGGAAGATGAAAAATTCTGAGCCAGGCGTTGGTGGCGCAACACCTTTAATCCTAGCACTCAGAAGACAGAGGCAGGCGGATCTTTGTGAGTTCAAGGCCAGCCTGGTCTACAGAATGGTTTCCAGGACCAGCTGGGGCTACCAGGGAGAACCTGTCTCAAAAGACACAGAAAAAAAATTTCTGGACACAGATGCCCTGTATAGTAATGTCCAAATTATTTAATGTCACAGAATTGGGCACTTCAAAATGGCCTCAATGGTGCATTTTCTCCCATCTACCTTTCTATTTTCTCCTCTCCTGAGCCAACCCACAAAACAAGAGTCCTCTTTGTATCTTAGGAACATAAGAAGCTGTCTACTGCTTTTTGTTCACAATTTTCTGCTGAACCACTGGTTCTCACAACCTGTCTTTCCCAGAGAACTTTCCTTGGAAATGAAATCACTACAGTGAGTCAACTTTAGATGGAGAGCTGGGAAAGCACTGCACAGCTCAACTGCATACATGCTAAGAAAGCCCTTCAAAGTCAAAGTCAATGTGAAGTTTGCTAAACTCTTAAGATATTAATGAGAAAAAACCCGATATATTAAATAATAAAAATTTTTTTCATCAAGAACCAATAACTTTGTTTGGTCTGACTAGATTTCTCCATCAGAAAATGCAAAGATTTCTGAGAAAATATCTGGAAAGGGATAGTGATTAACTGAACTAGGAGAGTGAAATTCAGGAAAAAGCATCACTGTCTATGTGGCAAAACTATAGGCAGAGAGAAAACAATAATCCAGTAATAATTCTTACTGAAATCAGTGGGATTTGCTAATCTACCCAAATAGTAACAATTTACCCTCCAAGGCTTTGTGTGTATTTGTTAAATAAACCACACGACCCTCTTGTACGCCAGGCAAGTGCTGTGGCACATCCTTAGCCCAAGACTATTGCACGAGCAAGCCACGCTCTTAACTGCTATCTCTCTCCAGCCATCAAAAATGGCCTTTTGACACAAAATATTGAATAAAAAAAAATACATGTCACCTGGGCATGGTGGTGGCACGCTTTTGATCCCAGCATTCAGGAGGCAGAGAGAGGGGTCGGTGGATCTCTGTGAGTTCAAGGGCCACCGTGGTCTACATAAGTGAGTTCCAAGACAGGTGGAGCTACAGGGAGACACCTGCCTCAAAAAGACCCCCCCCCAAAAAAAAAGGAACTTGCAGGTGTTGGTGCATGCCTTTACTCTCAGAACTTAGGCGGCAGAGGCCATATTCTGCCTCCGTGAGATTGAGGCCTAAGTGGTCTACATAGTAAGTTTCAGGTTATAGGGAGACCCTAGCTAAAACACAAAAAACCTCACACTAAAAAGTAACAAGGGAGCTGGGTACAATACAGCTCTGTGGCATACCATCCTATCTGCCCAGCATGGAGAAGATCTTGGTGTTCATCTCCAGCAGCACAAGAAGATAAAATGACATCAAATGTCCCCTGAATTTAGAGCCTTGAGCATGCTAGGTCACTTCTCCACTAAACTGCTGAATGTCTAATTTCCTCTACCTCCTTTTAGGTCTTGCTGAATTGCCCAGGCTGGCCCCTGAACGTGCTATGTACCAGGCAGGGGTTAATACTGATCCTTCCACTTTAGTTTCCCAAGTAGCTAAGACTATAGGCCCTCTCCATTCAGCATAGCTGAAATAAATCAAAGGAAGGAAGCAAGCAAGCAAGGACAGACTGGGAGTACCAAGCACAAAGCCATCCTCACAGTAACAGAAGGGCAGACAATAGACCAGCCCTGGAGAAGCTGAGGTAAAAGGAATGCAAGTTCAATGTAAGACTGACCCCTATAGCAAGATCTTTTTCTAAGGTAATAACAACAATGAAGGAATATTGCTCAGCCTTACAAAGGATACATAACAAGGTGAATGAATATTGAAACTGGCTAAGTGAAAAGTACATGTGTGGTTCTATGTTATTGACACTTTTTTTTCTTTTTTTTTATTTATTTATTTTATGTGTATGAATGTACTATCCACATGTAGGTTGGTGCACCCGTGTTGTGCAAAGTCACGGAGGTCAGAAGAGGGCGTCGGATTCCTCTGGAACTGGAGTTAAAGACGGTTCTCAGCCGCTGTGGTGCTGGGAATCAACTGGGTCCTCTGTAAGAGCAGTCGGAGCTCTTAACCGCTAGGCCATCTCTCTAGCCCAATATATGACACATTTAAAGGTACCTACTGTGGTCATTTAAAAACTGTCTAGGTGCTGGAGAGAAAGCCTAGCGGTAAGAGCACTGACGCTCTTGTCAGAGGACCCGGTTCGATCCCAGCACCCACCATGGCGCGTTGGAGCCGTCTGTAACTCCAATTCCAGGAGACTCCAGTTCCAGGGGAATCCGATGACCTCTTCTGACCTCCGTGGCGCTTGCACGACAGGGTGCCCAGACCTGCATGCTATAGCCACATTCATATACATACGAAAAATAAATAAAAATTAAAAAAAAAAAAAAAAAACTGGTCTAAAGTACAGGACCTTTTTAATTCCTAGCACTTTGGAGGCAGAGGCAGGGGCATCTTTGTGAGTTCCAGGCCAGCGGTCTA
Source organism: Rhizomys pruinosus (assembly GCA_009823505.1). Taxonomy (NCBI): domain Eukaryota; kingdom Metazoa; phylum Chordata; class Mammalia; order Rodentia; family Spalacidae; genus Rhizomys; species Rhizomys pruinosus. The sequence goes on from VZQC01002887.1 coordinate 126,579, forward strand.
CAAATGAGTTTCCAGGACAGCTGAGGCCACAAAAAAAAAAAAAAAAAAAAAAAAAAAAAACAAAAGCTAGCCTCATGGAGTGGTGGTATCCACCTGTCCCAGCTACTGGGAGGCTTGAGTGAGAGGATAATGAGCCATTAGCCTTGGCAAGACAGCAAAGTCTGGCATTTAACAGGAGGAGGCTTGGTGTGGTGGCACACACCTTTAGTCCCAGGCAGAGGCAGGCAGATCTCTCTGGGGCTACAGGGAGACCCTGACTCAAAAAGACAAAATAAAACGAGTAGGGGAAAAACTTATCTAGTTATGTTTTTACTAGGTACATTTCCAAAGACATAATTTAAGTTATAAGCAAATCCAAGAAACTTAGCTTATTTTTTTTTAATTTTTTAAATTCATTTATGTGTATGAATGTATTGTCTGCATGCAGGTTTGTGCACCCATGTCGTGCAATGCCGCGAGGTCAGAAGAGGGTGTCGGATTCCCCTGGAATTGGAGCCAAGACTGTTCTCAGCCGCGATATGGGTGCTGGGGATCAAACCTGGGTCCTCTGCAAGAGCAATCAGTGCTCTTAATTGCTAGGCCATCTCTTCAGCCCCCTAGCTGTAAGATTATTAAGTAAACTAAGAAGAGCTGATCACACATTCTTTGCTTTTTGTGTGTGTCTATATGTCTAAGGTATGTAAGTGCAGTTATGTGTGTGCCTGGGTACATGCACGCCACAGCATGAGTGTAGCAAAGGACAAAGGAGTCGGTGTTCTGTCTCCTTCTACTATGTGGGTTGCTGTGATCAAATTCAGGTGGTTAGGCTTGGAGGAAAAGCAAAGACCCACTAAGCCATCTAGCTATGTACTTAATTAGACATGAGGTTCCTTGATCAAATTATTTCACTTTATCCCTTAATTTGTGAGTGGTGACAATATCTACCTCCTGTGAGGCAGTACCGTAAGGTTTACCATGCTTGGCACTCTGCTGGGCACATACAAAGCATACACAGGTCTGAAGCCATTCCAACCACTAAGGAGGCACCTTTCTGTCAAGAAACTTTATCTTGTCTCCCTTCAAGGACTGGCTCCAATGTTATCTGATGTTCTGAGGTTGTTCCTGATCCTACCAGTCTCAGAAAAATACTACCTCCTTAGCTCTGAGTTCTAAGTTTTTGTGGGTTTTTTTTTTTGGGGGGGGGGACAGTCGGGGGGGTGGGTCTTTTTGAAACAGTCTCCTTGTGCCCCCAGCTGGCCTTGAACTTGAAGAGATCCACCTGCATCTGCCTCCCAAGTGCTGGGATTAAAGGCATTCACCACCACACCTAACTAGTTTCTTAATATTCCATTAGTTAGTCAAGAAAAACAATAGCTATTCTAACTAAAAACTATTTTTCAGAACTTTGGGCTTGTTTTTACAATGCTAGGCACTGGATTAAGGACCTAGTACAAGCTAGACAAGTACTAGACAACTAAGCTACATACACCCTCAGCCACTTTATCCCTACATTACAGCTTTAAATGACATATATTTTTGGTAGGAAATGACATATATCAATAACAGGATGAAAAAAGGTTTTAGGCAGGTTCAGTGATAGAATGGTATGCAGGCACAAGCGGGGGGGACAAATGACTACCAAGACCACAGTCTTTGGATGGCTATTTTTTTTTTTTGTCTTTTCGAGACAGGGTCTCCCTGTAGCCCCAGCTGTCCTGGAACTCACTCTGTAGAACAGGCTGGCCTTGAATTCACAAAGATCTGCCTGCCTCTGCCTCCCAAGTGCTAGGATTAAAGGCGTGCACCACCATGCCTGGCCTTGGATGGCTATTTCAAAAATACTATCAGAAGGTCTCAATCGGGTGGGAAAGAGAGAGACACAACTTGCTACGGCATTTACAGGCATCTAGAAGGATTGGAAGCGACCAGAGATGCTGCCAAGCATCCTATAGTGTACAAACAATCCTCAAACAAAAAACCTCTGGTCTCAAACGTGGATAGGGCTACAGTTGAGAAGCCCTGAACTACATAATTCTGCTGACTGGGGCTGGAGAGATGGCTCAGCGGTTAAGAGCACTGCCTGCTCTTGAAGAGGACCCGGGTTCGATTCCCAGCACCCACATGGCAGCTGAGAACCGTCTTTAACTCCAGTTCCAGGGGAATCCAATGCCCTCTTCTGACCTCCACGGCATTGCATGACACGGGTGGCACCAACCTGCATGCAGACAGTACACTCATACACATCATCATCATCATCATCATCATCATCATAATAATAATTTTGTTGACTTTTTGTTGTTTTGTAAAACTGACATGCTAATTTCAAATAGAAATCCAAACACAGGATTTTTTTTATTTTTTATTTTTTTGTATTTTTCAGACAGGATCTCCCTCAGGATTGCTTAAAGTGATTATTCTTCCCTAAGTGCTGATAAATTATTTCATTAAAATCTCTAAAAACTCAGGGTACACAGGAAAAACTGTCAACTTCTGAAGTTAGATTTTTCAAAGAGGAATCTGAGTTTCCAATTATGCTGCAATCAGTTGATCCTCACAAACATAGTAAAGTCAGACATAGTGGCGCACGTCTTTAATCGCCGCACTTGAGAAGCAGAAGCAGGCAGATTCTCTGTGAGTTCAAGGCCAGCCTGGTCTACATAGTGAATTCCAGGACAGCTGGGGCTGCAGAGAGACCCTGTCTCAAAAAGACTAAAAAGAAAAGAGAACATAGTAAAAAAAGGCAAAATGCAAACAGTTTCCCCTTCAATCAGTATCCAAGGTCAAAGAATTTTGCAGGTGAGACTATGTTGTAATTCTGAAATAAGTGAAATACATAGCATTGTAACCACTTCCAAAAAGTTTATACGAATGAAAATTGTTCACTCATATTAATATGGACTCGGGGTATAATAAGCTTTCTTCACTCTCAACTTAGGGATTTAGGTGATAGGTACCCGGCCTCCCCAACTCACCAAAGCACAACATTTAATGATGAGCTGGTAAGATGGCTCAGTAGAGAAAGATCCCTGCTGCTAAGCCTGAGGACCTGGTTTCCACCCACCCCTGGGCCCACATGGTGGGAGAGTTGACTTCCACAACTGTTCTGACTTCACATGCTTTCTGTGCCACATGGAGCCACACAAAATAAACAATATAATTAAAAAATGTGCCCCAGCATAGTGGTGCACACCTTTAATCCAAGCATGGGGTGGGGGTGGGGGGCGGAGGGGAGGGGTGTGTGTGTGTGGGTCTTGGACTGAGTACCAATACAGCTTGGGCTACAAGGAGACCCTATCTGAAAAAGTCTTTTTGAGGAAAAAAAAAAAAGAGAGAAAAAGAGAGTAAAAGTCCACGTTTTTCATCAATATCACTGGGTTATTTTGCTTTGTAACAGAGGCATCTTATTTATTATTTCTATTTTATGTATGAGTATGTAAGTGCACCCATGTCGTGAAATGCACGTGGAGGTCAGAGGAGGGCATCAGATCCCCTGAAACTGGAGTTACAGGTCATTGCAAGCCACTGTATGGTTACTGGAAGTCCAGCCCAGGTCCCCTACAAGAGCAGCCAGTGTTCTTAACGGCTGAGCCATATCTCCAAGCCCATGAGAGAATTTAAAAATTTGCTTTCCTAGCCGGGTGTGGTGGCGCACACCTTTAATCCTAGCACTCGGGAGGCAGAGGCAGGCAGATCTTTGTGAGTTCAAGGCCAGCCTGGTCTACAGAGTGAGTTCCAGGACAGCTGGGACAACAGGGAGACCCTGTCTCAAAAATACCAAATAAATAAATAAACAAATAAATAAATAAATAAAAATTTGCTTTCCTGCCAGATATGGTGGCGCATGCCTTTAATCCTAGCACTGAGGAGGCAGAGGCAGGCAGATCTTTGTGAGTTCAAGTCCAGCCTGGTCTATAGAGTGAGTTCCAGGCCAGCTGGGGCTAAAGAGAGACCATGTCTCAAAAAGACAAAAAAAAAAATCCAAACAAATGGCAACAAAAAACACATGATATCATTTCTCATCAGTTAGGATGATTGTGGTGGTTTCAATGGCAATGTCCCCAATAGGCTTCAAGTATTCAGACATTTTGTCCCCAGTTGGTGGCGCTGTTTTGGGAGATCTTAGAAAGTGTGGCCATGCTGAAGGAAGTATGTCACTGAGGGCTGGCTTAGACAAGCCTTGCCAGTCTCCAGCTGCTCTCTCTTCCTGTATTTACTGGAAGATATGAACCTCAGCTTTCTGCTCTAGCTCCTGCCACCATGCCTACCCACCACCATGGAACCTCAAACCGTCAATCGTGAGCTCAAATAAACTCTTCCTTTTGTAAGTTCCCTTGGTCATGATGGTCTATCACAGCAACAGGAAAGTGACTGAATACAATGATATTCACTCTTCTGCTCCACACTGACCTCAAACACTTGGCAGGTGAAGGGAGGGCTTAAAGTCACTCTCCACTTCACAGCCTGGGCGACACAAGACCCTGTCCCCCTCTCTGCCTCAAAAAAGAAAAGAAAAACAAATGGATAGGACAATGAATAAAACAAAGTACGACCTGTTTATCAAAGCCACACTTAACCTCTATGAGATCCAGGCCAGCCTGATCTACACACTGAGTTCTGGGCCTGCTGGAGCTACAGGGAGACCCTGTGACCCTGTTTCAAAAAAAACAAAAAAAAAACAAAAACCCTTTGTATCACTGTGTTGGCGGGTACAATTTACAGCCATTAATAAAGTCATATACCAGTTGCCTCCAAATTAAATACCTTATATTCAACAATTCTACTTGTCACTCACTACATACACCAAATTCTCAGTATCCGTACATTTCAAACTATGTTCTACAGTCAAACTGTGGAAGCTTAAAACCAAGTGTCTCCAGGTATGGTGGCACACACCAAACCCAGCACTGGGGAGGCAGAGGCAGGCGGACCTCTTCACAGCCTGATCTAATTAGTGAGTTCCAGGATAGGTGGGGCTAAAGGGAGACCCTATCTCTCTCTCTCTCTCTTTCTCTCTCACACACACACACACACACACACCCCATAAAAGTGTCTGATAGGTAAATGGATAAACAAAACACAGGTACGCACAACACACTGTTACATTATGTCTTTTTTTTTCGTTTTTTTTTTAATTTTTTATTTATCTTTCTCTATGTGTATGAATGTACTGTCTGCATGCAGGTCTGTGCACCTGTGTCGTGCAATGCCGCGGAGGTCAGAAGAAAGTGTCGGATTCCCCTGGAACTGGAGTTCTCCTGGAACTGGAGTTACAGACGGTTCTCAGCCGCCATGTAGGTGCTGGGGATCGAACCCGGGTCCTCTGCAAGAGCAGTCGGCGCTCTTAACCGCTAGGTCATCTCTCCAGCCCACACTATGTCTTTAAAAGTGAATTTGAGCCGGGCGTGGTGGCACACGCCTTTAATCCTAGCACTCGGGAGGCTGAGGCAAGTGGATCTTTGTGAATTCAAGGCCAGCCTGGTCTACAGAGTGCGTTCCAGGTCAGCTGGGGCTACAGGGAGACCCTGTCTCGAAAAGACCAAAAAAAAAAAAAAAAAAAAAGTGAATTTGGCTTGACAGATCTTAAAATATGGAAGAACCTAAAAAATACTGTGCTAAATAAAATAAATCGGACATAAAACCACATTTATTTATAATTCTGAAGTAGGCACTAGGAGTAGTCAAATCTGTAAGTAGAAACTCCAATGGTGTGGAGGTTAGAGGCTAACATCACAACACCATCCCATGTCTTCCTCAGTTGTTCTCAACTTTTTTTTTGGTGGGGGGGGAACAGGGCCTTCTCACTGAACCTGAAGCTCACTGATCTAACCTCAGTGGCTGGCCAGCAAGCCCCAGGGATCCTCCTGTCTCCACCTCTGCCTTGATTTCTTCAGTGGGTGCTGGAGATCTGAACCGGAATCTTCATAGCAACCCCTTTACTGACTGAGCCATCTCCCAGTACAGGAGTTTTATTTTAATAGGCACAGATTTTCAGTTTGGGAAGATGAAAAATTTCTGAGCCAGGCGTGGTGGCGCACACCTTTAATCCTAGCACTCAGGAAGCAGAGGCAGGCGGATCTTTGTGAGTTCAAGGCCAGCCTGGTCTACAGAATGGGTTCCAGGACAGCTGGGGCTACAGGGAGAACCTGTCTCAAAAAGACAAAAGAAAAAAAAATTTCTGGACACAGATGCCTGTATAGTAATGTCCAAATTATTTAATGTCACAGAATTGGGCACTTCAAAATGGCCTCAATGGTGCATTTTCTCCCATCTACCTTTCTATTTTCTCCTCTCCTGAGCCAACCCACAAAACAAGAGTCCTCTTTGTATCTTAGGAACATAAGAAGCTGTCTACTGCTTTTTGTTCACAATTTTCTGCTGAACCACTGGTTCTCACAACCTGTCTTTCCCAGAGAACTTTCCTTGGAAATGAAATCACTACAGTGAGTCAACTTTAGATGGAGAGCTGGGAAAGCACTGCACAGCTCAACTGCATACATGCTAAGAAAGCCCTTCAAAGTCAAAGTCAATGTGAAGTTTGCTAAACTCTTAAGATATTAATGAGAAAAAACCCGATATATTAAATACTAAAAATATTTTTTCATCAAGAACCAATAACTTTGTTTGGTCTGACTAGATTTCTCCATCAGAAAATGCAAAGATTTCTGAGAAAATATCTGGAAAGGGATAGTGATTAACTGAACTAGGAGAGTGAAATTCAGGAAAAAGCATCACTGTCTATGTGGCAAAACTATAGGCAGAGAGAAAACAATAATCCAGTAATAATTCTTACTGAAATCAGTGGGATTTGCTAATCTACCCAAATAGTAACAATTTACCCTCCAAGGCTTTGTGTGTATTTGTTAAATAAACCACACGACCCTCTTGTACGCCAGGCAAGTGCTGTGGCACATCCTTAGCCCAAAGACTATTGACAAGAGCAAGCCACTGCTCTTAACTGCTGAGCCATCTCTCCAGACCATCAAAAATGCCTTTTTGACACAAAATATTGAAATAAAAAAAAATACATGTCACCTGGGCATGGTGGTGCACGCTTTTGATCCCAGCATTCAGGAGGCAGAGAGAGGCAGGTGGATCTCTGTGAGTTCAAGGCCACCGTGGTCTACATAAGTGAGTTCCAAGGACAGGTGGAGCTACAGGGAGACACCCTGCCTCAAAAAGACCCCCCCCCCAAAAAAAAAGGAACTTTGCAGAGTGTGGTAGCATGCCTTTACTCTCAGAACTAGGGAGGCAGAGGCCATCTTCTGCCTCTGTGAGATTGAGGCCTAAGTGGTCTACATAGTAAGTTTCAGTCTATAGGGAGACCCTAGCTAAAAACAAAAACCTCACACTAAAAAGTAACACAGGGAGCTGGGTACAATACAGCTCTGTGGCATACCATCTATCTGCCCAGCATGGAGAAGATCTTGGTGTTCATCTCCAGCAGCACAAGAAGATAAAATGACATCAAATGTCCCCTGAATTTAGAGCCTTGAGCATGCTAGGTAAACATTCTACCACTAAACTGCTGAATGTCTAATTTCCTCTACCTCCTTTTAGGTCTTGCTGAATTGCCCAGGCTGGCCCTGAACCTGCTATGTACCAGGCAGGGGTTAATACTGATCCTTCCACTTTAGTTTCCCAAGTAGCTAAGACTATAGGCCCTCTCCATTCAGCATAGCTGAAATAAAATCAAAGGAAGGAAGCAAGCAAGCAAGGACAGACTGGGAGTACCAAGCACAAAGCCATCCTCACAGTAACAGAAGGGCAGACAATAGACCAGCCCTGGAGAAGCTGAGGTAAAAGGAATGCAAGTTCAATGTAAGACTGACCCATATAGCAAGATCTTGTCTAAGGTAATAACAACAATGAAGGAATATTGCTCAGCCTTACAAAGGATACATAACAAGGTGAATGAATATTGAAACTGGCTAAGTGAAAAAGTACATGTGTGGTTCTATGTATATGACACATTTTTTTCTTTTTTTTT
>VZQC01002887.1:143727-167689 GCA_009823505.1 Rhizomys pruinosus
CGCGCGCGCGCGCGCGCAAGCACGCATGCATTTTGCAGAGCAGAGTCTTACCCATGCTAGGCAAGCACTACCATTGAGCCACATCCCAAGCCTATCAGCTGCCTTTCTAAAGTACAGACCTACAATGTATCTCCATTCTAAAATCCTTTAAGTGCTTATCTCTGCATAAAGAATAAAACCCTCGGGGCTGGAGAGATTGCCTAGCAGTTAAGAGCACAGACTGCTCTTGCAGAGGACCCAGGTTCGATCCCCAGCACCCACATGGCAGCTGAGAACCATCTTTAACTCCAGTTCCAGGGGAATCCGACACCCGCTTCTGACCTCCGTGGCATTGCATGACATGGGTGCACAAACCTGCATGCAGACAGTACATTCATACACATAAAAATAAATAAATAAAATTTAAAAGAATAAAACCCTCAATTACTGGGATGTTTAAACCATTTTAAAATTATCTACTGGTCTCAAAACATTCTTCGGGCTGGAGAGATGGCCCAGTGGTTAAGAGCGCCAACCTCTCTTACAGAGGACCCAGGTTCGATCCCCAGCACCCACATGGCGGCCAAGAACCGTCTGAAATTCCAATTCAAGGAGAACTCCAGTTCCAGGGGAATCCGACACCCTCTTCTGACCTCCGTGGCATTGCATGACATGGGTGCACAAACCTGCATGCAGACAGTATATTGATACACATACAGAAATAAAGAAAAATTTTAAAAAAATTAATTAAAAAAAATTCTTCCACCTACTTTTTTTTTTCCAACCTACTTTTATCTCTGCAAGTTGTTCCTCTGCCCACAAAATTTTTCCCTCTAAATTAAAATGTTTTTTTTCTTTAAGTAGATCTCCTTCCTTCAGAGACCAACCAATGCTGCCTCTTAAATCTCAACAGTGACATGATTCTTTCTGTTCTCCCCCTGTTCTATGCATAGATACAAAACCAATCATTACACAGTTGCTGTCACATTGATAAAATTAGGAGAAATGCAATTAGCTAATACATGGGTTTAGCTAATCAAGTAAAAGCAATCTATACATGGCTAAAATATGTCAGCTCTAGAAAATAGCACCACAGGGAATACTCCCTTCAGAACTCAACCCTCTCCCCCCCCCCCATTTGGGAGATTTCTTTCCCAGGTTTCCTTAATGAATCTATGTTTCACTCTGCCGAGAAAACATACCTATGACAAGAAATCAATAACCTAAGTAAGTGTATTATAACCCCTCAAAGGGAGTGAGGACAGTGGGTCAAACATGTTAACAGGAATAGGGATGAAGATATAGTTTGGTTGTTAGAATGCTTGGTTAGGATGCACAGAGCCCTGGGTTCAAACCCAGCACCCAATAAAACCCAATATAGCCATATGCGCGCGCGCGCACACACACGTTTTCTTAACACTGGGGAGGTGGGAACAGGAAGGTCAGAAGTTCAAGGTCCTCCACAATATAATGGGTTAGAGGCTAGAAGCCACTCTGGGACACATGAGGCTCTATCTGAAAAAAAAAAAAAAAAATCCCAATGGCAGCACTCAGGAGGCAGCCCAGAGGCAGGCAAGATCTCTGTGTGTTCAAGGCCATCTGGGTTCTACACATAGTGAGCTCCAGGACGGCTGGGGCCCTCAACAGAAACGAAGGAAAGCGAAGAAGGAAGGGAAACTAGGGAGGGGAAAGGGGGGAAAAAGGGGAAAGGGGGACAGGGAAAGGGGGGAAGGAGAAGGGGGGGAAGGGGGGAGGGGAAAGGGAAAAAAGAAAGAGGAAGAGAAAAAGGGCAAAAGGGGAAGGGGGGAAGGAGAAAAGGGAAAAGGGAGGGAAAGGCAAGAAAGAGGGGGAAAGGGGAAAAGGGAGGGAGGTGAAGGGAAGGAAAAGAAGAGGGGATGCTGGAGAGATGGCTTAGTGTTAAGAGCTATTTCTCTTTGCAGAGGACTTTGGTTTTGTCCCAGACCATGCACATGTGCTAACAAGCATCTGTAACTCCAGTTCTAGGGGACAACAACAACATCTTCAGACCTCCGTGGGCATTGCAAACACATAGTGCGCTTATATGCATGCAGGCAACACACTTATAACGAATAAATAATAATATTCCAAAAAAATTTATTTAAACCGTTAATTTTATTATTTCTGTATTGGTATGAATGTACTTCCTGCAATGCAAGTCTGTGCAACCATGTTGTGCCAATGCTGCCAGAGGTCAGAAGAGGGTGTCGGATTCCCTGGAACTGGAGAATCTCTCCTGGAATTGGAGTTCAGACCAGTAGTCCCGTGCCTCCAAAGCTAAAATTGTTTGAGGAGGTTGAAGGCTAGGAGCTAACTAGGGAATCCGGATTTCACCCTTCCTCCTAAAGAGCAGTCAAGAAGGACAGAATAAAAAGGAGCTGTGCTAAACAACCATTTCTTAGGGGCTTCGATGACCTTTTTTCTTCTTAACTCAACGCGCACCGCCCCGCCCTTTGCGCCAGAAAAAATATAGTTTTATTTTAGAGTATCTTATCATTAGATATATCAAAAACGTTTTGTTTTTATCTTTTAGTAGGTTGTCCTCATGCATATCATCTTTGGGTTTCTTCTTTTTTCGCCTTCCTACACATTGCATTTTACATATTCTTTCTCTCTGCCCTGAAAGAAATCAGTTCACTGATCATTTTCCAGTTAGGTACATAAAGAGGTAGCCATTTGGTAGTACGTGAATCCTCACCTGTTTAGAAGAGTACCATCAAGTAGGCATGTATCATATTATGAAGAAAATATCATCGCAACTTACCTTCAACATAGCGGATGAGTAAAAAAGCTTCACTACTATGAGAGTCATAGAGCTGAGAGAAAGCTTCTCACAAGTCTCGCTGGCACAGAGTTGAGAATAACTCGCGAAAAGACAGAGAAATATGAGTTGCCTTGATATGTTGTCAGCTGGTTAAATGCGAGCATGCCAGAAGAATGGTGTTTGCCATGACCTAAGTGCCTAAGAAAGCAGAGACGAGACATTGAAGATTGCACGTACTTGGGACCACATTAGAGAACACCTTTCTTTCGAGATAACAGTTTAAATTGTGTCAGAGGCTAGCCTGCGGCTATGTGATGGGGACTCTGCCCTCCCATAAACACCACAACTTAAAACTATTAGAGACCTCCACATTGCATTCTCTTGGAAAAAGAACTGTCTGTAACTGCAATTTCCATTGGGAACAGTGCCCAGTTCCAGATGAATTCGTGCGAGAATCCTAGGCCCTCTTCTGACCCCTTCCGATAGTGCCCCACATTGAATCCACGGGTATTGTGCAAGAATCCTTTAACTATGCAGGTATCCAGCTTAGGCCCATTTATAACAATACAAAAAATAATTATAATAAAATAAAGAATATAAAATGCATATTTTAAAGCACTTTAAAACCATAAAAAATTAGAATACAGAAAATGAATGTAATCCACAAAATGGATTTTAAGTATCTCTTTCACTATATTTATTTTTCCAAAAATAAGGAGAAACTTTAATTTTTGTTCAGCAGTGGACTCAGTTATCTTCCTCTCGAGCCTAACAGGCGCTCAGAGAATAGATGCCCATGTTTAGGCGTTGCTGATCGCCTTTTTTACATACACCTTTAAAGCTCTATACTTTGTGTGGTCTGTTCATAGTTGCTTTGTTATTGGGTCAGCTTTTCCGAGGCGGACAGAGGTTTCGTTGCCTGAGTTCTCAAGGCAGCCTGCAGGTGTCTCCCACAAAGGGGAACTCAGGGCTCGGGCTGGGCGATGACTAGTTCTGTATCGCACGTATTCCCCGTATGTCTCCAAAGACCAAAAAAAAAAAAAAAGGGGGCTGTGTGTGAGACGAGCTTCAGGACTCTTGGCCTTTGAAGTCTGTTGCTGGGCTGTTGGCTGGTGAGAATTCTATATGGGTGACCATATAGATGCCCAGGCAATCTCGTGGAGTGCGAATTCAAAGTCATTCTGAATGGAAAGTGTTTCAACTAGAGTCTTGCCAGAACCTTTTGTAAGTGGCTGGTCGACCTTTTCCCGGGTATTGGGCTTCCCAAATCCCCAGCGGGCCTCTTCCTACCTCATGGCTCGGGAACTGTGGAGAATCGTTCACATAGATGCTCGACCAGTAGATTTCCGGGAGATGTTGGCGCACGCCCTCCTTCTTCTGACCTTGCCGGTTTAGCCATCTGGTCATTCGTTCCATTTATCCTGATTTCTTGGGTGGGCTGTCACGACAACCGATTCAGAGAGTTACATTTCATAATGACAACCAAATACTAATGAATTTAAACGAAGTCTTAATAGGAAACAATTGTTAAGAGAAAAGAGGGGCGGGGTAGAGGCAATGAGGAAACTGGGTTCAGCGAGATAGTATCGTTTGTCTTGCAGGAAGATCGCAGAGGGGTGTCTTCCATGTAGATCGCACGCAGGCCAACCCCCAACACCGTACTCCCTGGCTGGAACGACGCATACTACTAACACGTCCGCTTTACTGTACAAATCATAGTCTCCAGTGAGGTCGAAGGACTTGCCATCTCTCACTTCAATGGGAGTAGCTTTCATGCTAGCCTACATACAAGCAGTTTGCATATTACACACATACAAGTTAATAATTATAAGATGTGAGCCAGATGAGTCGTGAACTAGAGGAGGAGATGATGTCGATTTGCGCCGCAGGTGCGCGAGGTAGATGCTGAGAGGTGGAGGAAAGGTGGCTGAGAGAATGGCTCGAGGAATGGTGAAGCGAGAAGGAAGGATAGAGGGAGAAGGGAGGAAGGGCTCCCGGCGAAATAGGTAAACTCGTTTCTCAACCTGGGAGGAGAGGGCCAGGAAGGGGGGATGAAAGGGGGGAAAGGGGGAATAGGGGAAGGGGGAAGAGGGAGAAGGGAGGAATTACAAGGAGAATGAAGTGGAGAGAGAGAGAGGAGAAGGGAAGGGGGAAGGGGGAAGGGGGGGAAGGAAGGGAGGAAAGGGCGTTCGGTAAAAGTGGGGAATAGGGATAATATGGGAAAAAACTAGAAAAAAGGGAAGAATATGGGCGTGTGAATAAAACAACAAATGCGGGATTAAGGGCGGAAAAAGACGGAAGACATGTGGGGAACTGGCGGAGGATCGAGCGACCAGAGCAGGAGGAGGCCTATAAAGTTGAAGATTCAGGAGTGGCATGGGGCACAATGATGGGGCGTCAAGGAGGGTAAGTCAGCTTAAAAAGGCAAAAAATGGGCGAGGATTTAGGGAGAAATGGTCACACACGGGAGGGGAGGGGAGGGGTGAAGGGAGGGGATTTGAGGAAGGGGGAATTTCATGTGAAGGATGTAGTCTTATGGTGGCTTTTGGTGGCTGAAAGTTATGGGCTGCAACCACCTTTAGGACACCCAGCTCAACTTGGTGATTGGCTAAGTAGGAAAAAATGCTACTGGGATGTTGGCTTATGTCTCTGTGGGGAGTGTTCCAGAGGGGCAGTTCCAGCCAGGTCTCTCCTATTAGTGCTAGTCGGAACCCACAGAGGAGGCCAGGGAAGGGATACTATAGGGAACCCATAGCGGTGGTCAAAAAAGATCAAATGAATAAGGAGAAAAAGACATAAAAAAGAAGGCGGCAGAGGAGGAACAGCAAAAGAGGTTTCCGTCAAAAGTCAGCGTTGTGTTACCTAAGCCTGCGAAAGTACAACCTGAAGAGCTGTCGGAATCATGAACAGCACCAAAATTCGATCCAAAATGAGTTTTAGTGTTCCTCTCTACTAAGATTTCAGAGAAGGAATGGTATTTAATTCATTTGGAAAACAATAATTATAGCCCGGAATATTTTGGTCTATATTAATGTCTTGCTAAATAACGTGCTCCTCAATTTTAAAACAATAAAACTATAAAGTGCTTACCTTAAACCATCTTCAAAACACTCATGTTTCAGAGGGCAAATTTAAGTCCCTAGGTTGGCTTCGGTACCGACTATGGCCCAAATGCTTATTCAATGCTCTTGTCCTTTGGTTAGATTAGATAATAGATGATAGAAGGAAAGAACTAACGCATAAACTAGATAGTAGATAGAGAAATTAGGATAGATAGAAAATCCGCCAAAATCCTTAGCCAGAAGAGGTAAAGGCAGAGCAGAAGCGGAAAATACTAACGAGAGTCAATCAAAGAACCTACACTAGGATCAGCTGAGTGAAAGCTCCAGGATATCTTGGACTAAAGGGAGACCCCTGTCTCAGAAAATTAGACCAAAAAATATAAAATAAATAATATAAAAAAAAAAAAAAAAAAAAAATAGATAAATATGGGGCTAGAGAGATAGCCTAGTGGTTAAGAGCACCGACTGCTCTTGTAGAGAACCCGGGTTCGATATGCAGCACCCACATGGCGGCTGAGAACCGTCTGTAACTCCAATTCCAGGAGAACTCCAGTTCCAGGGGAATCTGAGACCCTCCTCTGACCTCCGCAGCATTGCACAACACAGGTGCACAAACCTACATGCAGACAGTACACTCATACACATACAAAAATAAGTAAAATTTTAAAATAAATAAATAGGTAAATACGGGCTGGAGAAATGGTCTAGTGGTTAAGAGCACCAACTACTCTTGCAGAGGACCCGGGTTCGATCCCCACCATCGGCGGCTGAGAACCGTCTATAACTCCAATTCCAGGGGAGTTACAGGAAAACTCCAGTTCCAGGGGAATATAACACCCTCTTCTGACCTCTGAGGCATTGCATGACACGGGTGCACAAACCTAGATGCAGACAGTACACTCATACAAATTAATTAATTAATTAAAGAATATTAATAAAGATGTGAGCAAGAACTGGCTCCTCAAAAGCCATCAGCTCACTTCTAGAATTAAGCTCTCTCCTCACCCCAGTTTTGTTGTTGTTTATAGAGAGAGCACCTTGCTCTGTAGCCATGGATGGCGTGGAACTTGCTATTGCAGGCCAGGCTGACCTCAAACTCAGAGATCTGCCTACCTTTGCCTCCCAAGTGCTGGGAGTATATCACTGTGCCCAGCTTTTGAGTCTACAATTCTGAGGGTCAGACCCTAAACTACTATAACCTCTACCTACAGAATAAAACTGGTTCTTCTCTGTTATCACCCTATACTGCCTTTCAGTAGTTCTTTATCCAATGGAAAGGTGTGGAATTTCTTTAATGGGAAAATTTGAAGGAAATGGGTATTTTAAGCAATTCTAGTAATATACATTAAGATTTTACAATCAGTTTATAGGATTCAAAGGAATTTCTTCATCAATAATGTATCTAGATAATGTATCAATCTACCTTGTCTTTCTAAAATAAGTACTTGTTTCATTTTAATGTGTAACAATTTCCCAAATGTTTGGAGCCTATCTAGATTAAAACAAGCAGAATAAAAATTTAAATGTTATTTTGAATTTGGAAATTTATGAAGCCTAAAAGAGAAAATTCAATTACATGGCTATTTGTTATCTCTCTCTCTCTCTCTCTCTCTCTCTCTCTCTCTCTCTCTCACCTTAAGTGTATGAATGTTTTTCCTACACAGATGCAAGGGCATGACAATGGCTATGGAAGCCAGAAGAAAAGTGTCTGATCCCCCTGGAACTGGAGTTACAAATGGCTGTTAACCATGTGGCTGCTGAAAACCAGTCCTCTGCAAGAACAGCCAGGGCTCTCAACTGCTGAATCATGTCTCTAGCTCTCTAAGTGTTTCTCTTAAAGCAAGCACGCAATAGTGAAAGAAAAATAAGCTGGGCCTTTACTTAAAGAAGTTGTGCCCAATAAACTTATAACAATACATATTAATTCATAATACAATATATATAAATAATATATACCATGTAAATTTAAAACTAGCATAACCTGGATTAGCATTCTGAACAATAATAATGAAAAAGGAAATGCCCAAAGACTATCACCATCTGAAATAGAATAGCTACCAATTATTAAGGGGAGTATTTGATATGTTCTGAGAATCACAGTATGTTACATGCCACTTTCATTTTAATAGTCACAGTAAACAAGTGTTACTGTTTTCTAGGAATTTTTGTTTATTTAGCACTTTCGGAAGAGGAGGGTACAGTACAGGTTCTTCCTCTGCAGCCCAGCTGGTCTCAAACTCTTGACTGTACTCTTGCCTTAGCCTCCTGAGCAGTTAGATTACAGACATATCCCACCACATCTGACTCTAAAGTAAGGTTTCTAGAAAAGGTGAGAAGGCTGAGGCTCAGAGAACACTGAAGTAATTTGTAGTTATATGTCCTTGTTAAATAAAATTACTTCCAATCTATTATTGCTTTAAATAAAATTCTGGCACAAGCCTTTAATCCTAGAACTTAGAAGGCAGAGGCAGGTGGGTCTCTGTTTTTTTTTTTTTTTTTGGGGGGGGGTATGAGACTGGGTCTCCCTTTAGTCCCAGCTGGCCTGGAGCTCACTCTATAGACCAGGCTGGCCTTGAACCCACAGAGATCCGCCTGCCTCTGCCTCCCAAGTGCTAGGATTAAAGGTGTGCGCCACCACATCCGGCCCCGTGAGTTCTTGAAGGACAGCTTAGTCTACATAGCAAGTTCCAGGACACCTGGGGCTACAGGGGAGAACCTGTCTCAAAAACATCAAATAATAATTTTAAAACTCCTTAAAAAAAAAAATCCCAATTAACAAGTCATCTCAGTCTTAGAGGGAAAACATCACAACCTACGATAAAATAAAGCTTTTCTGGGGCTGGAGAGATGGCTCAGCGGTTAAGAGCACTGACTGCTCTTGCAGAGGACCCCTGGGTTTGATTCCCAGCACCCATAACCATCTTTAACTCCAGTTTCAGGGGAATCCAACACCCTCTTCTGACCTCCGCAGCATTGCACGACACGAGTGCATCAACCTACATGTAAATAGTACACTCATACACATAAAAATAATAAATTAAAAAAAATTTTTAATAAAAAGAAAGCTTTTCTACTTGCATTTATAAATCTGGTTAGCCACATTTTGATGTTAGATGTGTTTAGAAGTTAACCTAGGCATTGATAATAAGCAATGTATTTCACCAACACACATTTAACCAGTTTTTAGAAATGTTCAGCCACAATACAATGCTGATACTATGCACTTTAAAAAAATTTCAAACTTCAGTGATCCACATTTTCAATGTCAATGTCACAAGGTTTGCTTCACAGTTTAACGTCACCATTTTTCTTCTGTTTTGGCAAATTAATTTTAATATTTGACCACTTTGATTCTGGGTAATTCAATGGCCACCTGTTAATGTTCCTTTACATATTACATACATAAATCCAAGCTGAGCGTGGTGGCGCACGCCTTTAATCCTAGCACTTGGGAGGCAGAGGCAGGCAGATCTTTGTGAGTTCAAGGCCAGCCTGGTCTACAGAGTGAGTTCCACGACAGCTGGGGCTACAGGGAGACCCTGTCCCGAAAAGACCAATAAATAAATAAATAAATGAATGAATGAATGAATGAATCCCAAGATTACTTTCTTTAAAAATAAAGTATGCCGGGCATGGTGGCACATGACTTTAATCCCAGCACTTGGGAGGCAGAGGCAGGTGGATCTCTGTAAATTCAAGGCCAGCCTTGTGTACAAAGTGAGTTCCAGGCCAGCTAGGGCTACAGGGAGACCCTGTCTCAAAAACAATAATAAATAAATCAGTAAATAAAATGCTCTGCTAAAAATGATTACCAGTGATCACTGAGAACTTGATAATGTATTTAACAGCTGTGGGTTACAACAAAAGGCTATAAACCTACCTGTCACTGCTGGTACTACTGCTGCTGCTGATTGAATCGCTACTTGAAGAACGACTCCTAGACCCGCTGCCGCTAGGGGACCTGGTAGGTCTAGATGCTTGGCTAGCCAGTCTCTGAGGAGACTGATTTCTAGACTGGGATGAATGTGGTGAGCGACTCCTGCTGTGCTGGTAATTCCGCTCTGGCCTTCGGCCTCGTACCTCCCGGGTAATTTCGTCCCTGTAGATATCCCTGTGTACCACACTGGGCAGTGTAAACTGCTCCCGAGCCCTAGGTTCATATCGGGGGTCATGAGCATCAAAACGGTTTGGACTTCGACTCCGAGAAGTATAATAGAGCCCGTGTTGTAAAGTCCGCTCTCGAGGATCTCTATAGTAATCCTGATCGTAATGTCGTGTCCGATCAAATGCTCCCGTCCCCCGTTCATGGTGTCCATAGGCACTATGTTCATAAGCACGCTCCCTGTTATCTGAAGCCCTGCATTTAGGAGGGGGGAAAAATATTTCATCAGAAAGGAGCAAGCAGAAGTAAAAAAGAAAAGTCATGCAAACATTCACTTCAAATTATCTTTATCTTTGCATTTGATCATTTTCTAAACAGCATTAACCTTAGTAAGCAAACACTAACAAGCTTAACATTTTACCTGACTCTAAAAAGTTATTTTCACTATTGAAAATCATTGCTTTTTATTCATATATTGGGCTTTCTTGAGTAGTGTTCTGCAAGTCAGATGATAGGGATTTTCTGACTCCTATAAAGAAAAGTGAGTGAGAGTGTGCATGTGCGCGCCGTGCGTGCGTGCGTGTGTGTGTTTGTTTATACATACCAAGTTATTTTCTGGTTTTTGGAGTTTTGGAGACAAGGTCTCATGTACCCCAGGCTGTCCTCCAACTCCCTAAGTACCTATGTAGCTGAGGATGGCCTGATCTCCTGTCTCACCCCAAGTGCCAGGATTACAGGCATACATCCCCATGACCACTGAATCCATCACTTTTTTTCTAATCCATGATTTTAATGAGCAAGTTTTTTACACTTTCATCTGAATAAAATGTACAGATGAAACTTTCTTACAAGTTTATTTTAGGCCACATTTGCAGACTATTTAAACACACACTGAAACCCTGATTTTTACAGGGCTGCAACAGGAAAGTTTGGTAAAGAAGTATAGAAAAAAATTTTAATGCAAGTTTTTCTTATTAACTTTTTTTCTCTTGGAGATGGCGTCTTGCTATGCAGCTCATGTCATCCTTAAACTTACACTACTCCTGCTTCAGCATCCTCATTAGCTGGACTTACAGGCCTATGCCACCTTGTTAACTTTTGCTGCTTGAGTACTCTGAATAATTATCAGGCTATATAAATTTCCCAAACAATTTTATCTCTTTCTCTCCATATATATGTCTTTCTGAAACAAGGTCTTCCCCATGGCCCCACCTGGCCTAGAACTATGTAGACCAGGCTGGCCTTGAGTCGGCCTGCCTCTGCTGGGATTAAAGGTGTGTAGTACCACACTGGGCTCTAAACAACTAAATTTAAATAAAAACTGGACTTTGTTTTGTTTTCTTTTTGAGACATGGTCTCACTATGTAGCCCTAGCTGACCTGGAATTCCCTCTGAGGGCCAGGCTGGCCTGGCCCTAATGGAGATCTGCCTGCTCTGTCTCCTCAAGTGCTGGGACTAAAGGCATTCAGCCATCATGCCCAGTCAAAAATGGAATCCTAATAGCAGTTAAAATATATATTTTTTTGGGGGGGGTCTTTCCAAGACAGGGTCTCCCTGTAGCACCAGCTGTCCTGGAACTCACAAAGATCGGCCTGCCTCTGCCTCCCAAGTGCTAGGATTAAAGGTGTGTGCCACCATGCCGGGCTAGTTAAAATATTTTTATAATGGGTTTTCATGGGCTATTTTATTCTATATAAATTTACCCAAGAATGAAAGTTTTTATCTCTTATTGCTATCAAACACATAATTTTAAAAATATCCATTCCGTGATTCATTTTCTTTTTCTTTTTTTTTTTTTTTTTTTTTTGTTCTTTTTCGAGACAGGATCTCCCTATAGCCCCAGCTGTCCTGGAACTCACTCTGTAGACCGGGCTGGCCTTGAACTCACAAAGATCTGCCTGCCTCTGCCTCTGCCTCTGCCTCCCGAGTGCTAGGATTAAAGGTGTGCGCCACCGTGCCCGGCCAGTGATTAATTTTCTTAATATATCCATTAATGATCAGAGGAAATATGTTCTTAGCTTTAACTATATTCGAGTTGCCTGAGATACAACTAACAATGCTGGCAACTGTAGAAATTGTATTAGAAATTACTTAACTTACTTTTTTTTTTTCTTTTTGTTTTGCAGTGCTAGGATATAATCGCTGAGTTATATATCCCCAGACCCTTAAAGATGTTAGTAGGATGTGACTATTCACCAAACAAGGAGCAAAAAAATTTACCACATGTATACAAATACAAATGGAATTATGTGTTAATTTTAAAATGAATTCTTGGTTTGTCTGAAATTCTAAGTTCTCTACCACAGATCAATTCACTTGAGTATCTCTTCAACCTCCCACTTATAAATTGCCTACCAAAAATAATTAAGAAGTCATGAATTGTAAAGAATTACAATCTCTCCAATAAGGCTACAGTGCAAAATTCTGTGACACTGTTATTTTCCTGGTTCATCCTGTTCACTTAATAGCAGCCCCCTTTTCCTAGGCTACTTGTGTGCATACAGTGTATGTTTGTGTCTGTGTACATACAGGTGCTATACCTATGTTCAAGAGCGTGTGGAGGACAGGGGTCAATATTAGGTGTCTTATTCTATTGGTTTCCACCTTATTTTTGGAGGCAAGGTCTCTCCTGAACCTAGAACTTGTCAGCTAGACTGACTGACTAATAAACTTCCAGGGATCCACCTGTCTCTCCCTCTCCCTACCCCTCCCTACCCAAACCCGGGCCTGAAATTACAGGCACACACCACTGTGCTAGGCTTTTAGGTAGATGCTAAGGATCTGAACTCAGGTCTTCATACTTGTATGGAAAGCATCTTACCAACTAAGCCATCTCCCCACAGCCCCTCAAAGGCTATTTTTGCTTATTTTGCAGCTATTGTGGAAAATTTCCAAGCTGGAAAAAGGAAAAAAAATCAGTAATATTTTCCCTTCTTAAGTGTATTAAGTGACATTATTTCCATTTACTACAATTATGAAAACTGTGTGTATTTTAATGTCTAATAAGTTCCCTTTGAGACTTAGAAGAAAATTTCGTATAGTTCATTTTAGCACCCTATCAAATGTTAATCAATGAAAGCCATTATTAATGATGTAACAGAAGCAGTAGGCCAAAGTTCTAGGACAATTACTGCTATAGCTGATGTTTTATAAATATATGCAAAGTTCTTATCCATTAGGAAGATACAGAGGCAAGCATAAGAGCTAGCAGAGCTGAAATCTAATTGCTAGTCTTTGATTTATCTATTAGTACTAAATACTTCTAGGGTTAGTGGGGGGGAGAAAGAGTATGACTTGGGTTAGAAGAGGGTCTAATATACACAGGTCAGGACATACCAACCTTTTCCAACTGTGGAAACACGACCTATAATCCCAATTAAATCTAGGGAGAGAATTGTGAACATAACTTCCCCAATTTTGGCCCCTCTTACAGGGGTAATCCACCTTCTTAATGGGCAAGGGTGTCAAATGATATTTAGATGAACCACAAGAAAAAAAAAATCTTAGTGACCAGACAAAATAATTCCACTGGAAGCAAGTAGTCCCAGACAAACTGTAACTCTCAGACCCCCAGACTTCTTTCTTGAGATAGTAGACAATTGTAAATTGATCCAAATTCATAAAAATCTCCAGCCCTAAATACGAATCAGGTAGCTGGCAAGAGAAGAAAAATTCCGACAAATGAGGAATTCACAGTTGCTTGCCAATTGTTCACTTTTGTAGCAATCCAGCCCAGCCAGTTCTGACTATATCCACAACTGACCATCATGTGTTCAAAGCTAAAGTACCTTTAACGGGCCAGCAACCTGCTTAAGAAATGAGATAGTAATCCTCTTCCCTCGGCTAATGGAGTCTTGAGAAAATAACATCCCATACATTCCAACATTTAGAAAATAGCTATATTCCAGCATTTATGAATGTCCATTATTTCAATTTTTCCCCATTCCATCAAGAAGTATAATTCCAACATAGAAACTGTGTAGATCCAAAATGGAAAAATCAAGCATTGCCTTTGTTTTTTCTCATCCAAGTACATATTTCCACGTTCAAGTATTGTTTGTAGAATCCAACCGATCGAATCATTATGGTCTGTTAGATATTTTGTGACAATCCAATTTGTTTGTAGACTTTACGTAGTGAAAACCAAGAGGCACATATCAACTTCTAAAAGAATCTGTAGGCTCT
Organism: Rhizomys pruinosus; assembly: GCA_009823505.1. NCBI lineage: Eukaryota > Metazoa > Chordata > Mammalia > Rodentia > Spalacidae > Rhizomys > Rhizomys pruinosus. Next base: position 157,838 of record VZQC01002887.1, read on the forward strand.
AATATTCCAGAAATATTCCAAACACCCAGAAGACAAAACCTGTAGCCAAATATAACTCCATCTGGTAGAAGGGATATATCCAAGGAAGCCCTTGATATTATCCAAGAGGGACGGAGTACTTGATTCTAGAAGACAGGTAACTCCAAAACTGATGCTGCTACAGGAAATCTTCCACCAGGTTATCTCAGGAGTAGATATCCAATCTGCTGCAGGAAGTATCTTCTACAGTTCCACAAGATACCAGCCACTGGGATAGAAATCACTTCCGTTTCCAACCCAAAATAGGAAACATTGAGAATGCCCAAAACTTTAAATCCATTTGGGGCCCCTAAATATGAGTTTCTGTTTCTCACCACATCAAATACAAAATACCTGCCTACAGAAACCTTGGAACTTACCCATCAAGTCTCCGCTCATAACGTCCTTCTCGTGCATGAAGTGATGGTGGGGGGCCATAAGCAGGCCCTCCACCACCTCCTCTGAACCCAGAAACCTCTCTACTACGAGATGCTATGGAAACTGTATCATCCAATCCCCGAGCAGCACTCGGAATGGTGCCTGGTTCATTATAATCCGTGCGTAGGTCTCTATCTCCCATTTTGTTGACTGAGTTGTGAGCTTTCTGTGCACTTTTGATGTCCACAAAATCCACAAAGGCAGCCACTCCTCCTTCAGACCCTCGCTTGGGGAGAATCTTGACGCTTTCCACCCGGCCATATCTGCAAAATAAAGTCACTGTTATTAATGTGTATCTTAATTTTCCAAAATGTTATTTTTTAGACAATTTACATTATGTATTATGGGAAATGGACTGCACAGTGTTTTTTGTTAGTGGAAGGGGGCATGTCTGTGTATGCACATTGTATAGGGATGTCAAGTGTCTTCCTCTATCTCCACCTTATTTTTTGAAACAAGGTCTCTCACTGAACCTGTTATGCTAGATGGGCTGGCCAACAAGCACCAGGGACCCCCATGTGCACCTCCCCAGTGATGGGATTACCAGCACACACCTAGCTTTTGTGTGGAATATCAAAGAAGCACTTTACCAACAATGCTATCTCCCCAAGCCCCAAAATGTCTTTTTAAGTAACTCTCACTTAAATACATACAAAATTAAATTTTTAAAAAATGCTCATTGCTGAACGTGGTGACACAGGCCTTTGATCCCAGCACTCAGGAAGCAGAGGCAGGCAGATCTCTGTGGTTCAAGGCCACCCTGCTCTACAGATTGAGCACCAGGCCAGCTGTGACTAAAGTGAGACCCTGTCTCAAAAACACACACAAAAAACTTGATACACTTAGATAGGCTTGTTTGTTTTGAGGGGGTTGGTGTTTTTGAGACAGGGTCTCCCAGTAGCCCCAGCTGGCTTGGCATGCGTATGTAGACCACTCCAACCTTGATCTCACAGAGATACACTTGCCCCTGCTGGGACTAATGGCAACATGTGCCACCACATCCAGCTACCCCCCCATGTGTGTGTGTGTGTGTGTGTGTGTATATATATATATATATACTAATTTTTTTTTTTTTTTTTTTTTTTTTTTTTTTTTTTTTTGGTTCTTTTTGAAGACAGGGTCTCCCTTTTATTATATTTACCTCAAATTCCACTGGAAAGCTCACTATTAGACACAGCTGCCCTTGAAACTCACAGAGAATCTGCCTGCTCTGCCTCCTGAGTGCTGGAATTAAAGGAGTATGCCACCATACCTGGGCTTAGCATTTTCTGTCTTTTTTTTTTTTAGAAGCACAAGTTTCTTATAGCTCCAGCTGGCCTGGAACTCACTACTTGTATAACAGTGCTTGGCATTGAACGTCAACGAGAGATCCACTCTGCCTCTGCTCCTGAGTGCTGAGAATCGAAGGTGTGTCCCCTTGCGTGGCAAATGAGTTTTTTTTGTTTTGTTTTTAATTTTTATGCATTTAAGTGAAAGTTACTTAAAAAGATGTTTTGGGGGTTGGGGAGATAGCACTGCTGGTAAAGTGCTAGGATTAAAGGTGTGCGTCAGCACACCCAACTTAAAGAAGGTTCTTAGCAGCCACGTGGGTGCTGGGAATCAAACCCAGGTCCTCTACAAGACAGTCTGTGCTCTTAACCTCTAAGCCATCTCTTCAGCCCTTACTCTCATTTTTTTTTTATTAATTTTATTTATTTCTGTATGTGTATGAATGTACTGTCTGCATGCAGGTCTGTGCACCCGTGTCGTGCAATGCCGTGGAGGTCAGAAGAGGGTGTTGGATTCCCCTGGAACTGGAGTTCTCCTGGAATTGGAGTTTCAGACGGCTCTCGGCCGCCATGTGGGTGCTGGGGATCGAACCCGGGTCCTCTGCAAGAGCGTCGGCGCTCCTAACCGCTAGGCCATCTCTCCAGCCCCACTCTCATTTTTTTTTAGTATTTTTTTTTAATTTTATTTTTGTATGTGTATGAATGTACTGTCTGCATGTAGGTTTGTGCACCTGTGTCGTACAATGCCGAGGAGGTCAGAAGAGAGTGTCGGATTCCTCTGGAACTGGAGTTCCAGATGGTTCTTAGCCACCATATGTGTGCTGGGGATCGAAGCCTGGGTCCTCTGCAAGAGTAGTCGGTGCTCTTAACCGCTAGGCTATTTCTCCAGCCCCATCATTTCTTAAATGTAGTATTTGCTGAAACTACCCATAGCCTTTCCACAATACTTAACTGAAATGAATCTTTCAAGAGTTTTCATTAATTTTTACATCATAAAAAATACTATTAAACCTAAAATAAAGTCAAAGTGATTTAAAAATACTGAAGTGGGCTGGGCGTGGGGGTGCACGCCTTTAATCCCAGCACTTGAGAAGCAGAGCCAGGTGTATCTTTGTGAGGCCAGCCTGGTCTACAGAGTGAGTTCCAGGACAGCTGGGGCTATAGGGAGACCCTGTCTCAAAAAGACCAAAAAAAAAAAAAAAAACTGAAGTGGAACTTGGTGGCACATGGCTATAATGCCAACATTCAGGAGACACAGACAGGAGGACTGGAAGTTAAAGGCCAGCTTAGCTACATAGCAAGTTCCACTCCAATCAGGTTATAGAGACTTTCTAAGAGCAGACTCTCTCCTACCATGTGGGTTCTCAGGATCAAAGGCAGATCATCAGGCTTGGTGGTAAACATTTTTACTCACCAGCCTTGCAATTGTTTTCCATGCTTCTTTTTTTTGGGGGGTGGGGGGATATCCCAGGTTGGCCTTCGACTTTTCATCGTCCTGTTTCCACACGTCCTGAGTGCTAAGATACTTAGCATACACCACCACAAATGGTTTGTGACATGCCAGGAATTGTACCCGAGGCCAAGTGCATGTTCAGCAAGCATGCAGGCATCCCCAACCCTTTATGGGCTTTTAATCTGGCATTTTAGAAAAGCAGCACAACCACTTTTAAATATAGTACTCTTATTGGTGGACAATCCAAGATCACAGTTTTACACTTCCCCTGAAGAAGTTAATATTATTAGAAAGCAGAGGGCTGGAGAGATGGCCTAGCGGTTAAGAGCGCCGACCGCTCTTACAGAGGACCCGGGTTCGATCCCCAGCACCCACATGGCGGCCGAGAACCGTCTGAAACTCCAATTCCAGGAGAACTCCAGTTCCAGGGGAATCCGAGACCCTCTTCTGAACTCCGCGGCGTTGCACGACACGGGTGCACAGACTTGCATGCAGACAGTACATTCATACACATACAGAAATAAATAAAATTAATAAAAAAAAAATACAAAAAAAAAAAATAGAAAGCAGAACTCTTCCATGTATGATTAAGACCTGAGTGTATAACATCTACATAAAAACAATCACACAATTCAACTCACTTTTTAATTCAATAGGCTCATACTTTGCAAAGAAAATTAATTTCCTGTAATTCCAATCCTATAATCACAACACTGAAAGGTGGAGGCCTGGGCATCATGAGTTCAAGGTTATCTTCAGCTACTTGGCAAATTTGAGGCCAGCATGGGCTCCATATGACACTATAGGTGGGAAGGGAAGGATACAATCTGAATACTCTTACTCTAACTTCTTAAAACTCGGGCCATCCTCCTCCCCCAGGCTCTTGAATAGCTGTTTCCATATACCTTGATCTTAAAACATCTGTAAGCAGGGTGTAGTTGGCGAGTGCCTTTAATCCCGGTACTAGGGAGGCAGAGGCAGGCAGGTCTCTCTGTGAGCTCACACACAAAATGTGTAAGTCGTCATTGTACTATGACCAGAGCCCTAATCTTGTCTCAAAGCTTTAAGCTTTTCTTCCACTGCATTACTGTTTTCTCATAGACAAAAATCACAGATCATTAATATAATGAAATTACATTCTTCAGGGTATTTCTACGGACCATAATACTTACTACAGACACAGTAATGTGTTGAAAAGAGATTAAACCTTGAGGAAACCTGACATTTTTGGTAGTTTTTCATTATATTGAAGACTTAGGTGATTAGCTTTCTCTGTCCACTCAACCATGGATGGAAAATAATGCACTTAAAAAAAAAATTACATCTGGGGGCTGGAGAGATGGCTCAGCAGTTAAGAGCACTGACTGTTCTTGCAGAGGACCTGGGTTCGATTCCCAGCACCCACACGGTGGCTAAGAACCGTCCTTAACTCCAGTTTCAGGGGAATACAATGCCCTCTTTTGAACTTCGCAGCATTGCACAAGGGTGCACCAACATACATGTACACTTATACACATTAAAAAAAAAATACATCTATAGTGAGCCTGCACAGCCTTTTCTTTTTTTGAAAGGGGACGATCTTTTTGAGAAAGGGTCTTCCTGTAGCCCAGCTGGACAGCTTTTCTTTTTATATTTGCCTATATGTACAGTTTCCTAAATAATATGATTTAGGGACTAGAGAGATAGCTCAATGGTTAGGAGTACTGGCTATTCTTATAGAGGACCTGGATTCAGTTCCCAGCACCCAAATGGCTGCTAACAACTGCTGGAAAGGCAAAAGGCATGCACCACTAGCTGTGTGGAATTTTTTTATTAATTTAATTTTTATTTTATGCATATGAATGATTTGTCTGCATGTATTTAAATGCACATGTGTCATTCAATACTTGGAGAGGCCAGAAAGGGTGTTAGATCCCCTGGAACTGGAGTCCTGAGACAGTTATTAGCCACCACATGGGTGTTAGGAACTGAACTCAGTCCTCTGCAAGAGCAGCCAGTGCTCTTAACTGCTGGGCCATCTCCCCATCCCCAAGTTTTGCTTTTAGACAGGGTCTCCTGTAGCCCCACCTAGCCTGGAACTTGCTCTGTAGACCAGGCTGGGCTTGAACTCACAGAGATCTGCCTGCCTCTCCCTCCCAAGTGCTAGGATTAAAGGTGTGCGCCACCATGGCCCGCTTGGAATCCTTTATATAAACCAGCTGCTCTCAAACTACAAGATCTGCCCACTTCTGCCTCCCAAGTTTAGGGACAAAAGACATGTACCTCCATGCTTAGCCAGTTTATATGTTTTTAAAGGTGATATTCTAGGGGATAGAGAATATGGTTCCCAGCACCCACATGGGGCAGCTCTCAACTCCAGCTCCAGAGGATGCAACACCCTCCTTCTGTAGTGTGTGCACACACACGTGTGCATACCCATACAGAGACTTTTTTAAATTTTTATTTATTTATTTATGGTTTTTTGGGGGGGTCTTTTTGAAACAGAGTCTCCCTGTAGCCCCAGCTGTCCTGGAACTCACTCTGTAGACCAGGCTGGCCTTGAACTCACAAAGATACGCCTGCCTCTGCCTCCCAAGTGCTAGGATTAAAGGCATGCACCACCAAGCCCGGCTTATTTTGGTATATTTGAGATAGGGTCTCCCTTTAGTGCCAGCTGGCCTGGAATTCACCATGTAGAACATGCTGGCCTTGAACTCACAGAGATCTGCCTGCCTCTGCTTCCTGAGTGCTGGGATTAAAGTCATGCACCACCATGGATGGCTAATTATAAAATATTTTTAAGGGGCTGGAGAGATGGCCTAGCGGTTAAGAGTGTTGACTGCTCTTGCAGACGACCCGGGTTTGATCCCTAGCAACCACATGGCGGCTGAAAACCGTCTTTAACTCCAGTTCCAGGGAAATCCGATGCCCTCTTCTGACCTCCAAGGCACTGCACGACACAGGTGCACAAACCTACATGCAGACTGTACATTCATACACATAAAAAATAAATAAAATTGAGCTGGGCGTGGTGGCGTGTAGCCCCAGTCTCGAAAACACCAAAAAATAAATAAATAAATAAGTAAATAAATTAAAAAAAATATTTTTTTAATAGTAATGTTCAGTCAGGTTAGGTGGCCCATGCCTACCCTAAGGAGCCTGAGGCAGTAAGACTGTTGCTAATCTGAGGCAGCCTAGAACACATAGCAAACACAGGATCAGTATAAATTATGAAGCAAGATCTCATCCCCCAAAGAATAAATAAAATAAGATAATATTCTAAGAATTTAATACATGCCGGGGACAAAAAGAATATTAGCTTCATAGAATTTATTTCTTAATAGATGAAAAGACCCACTTCTTGGTCTAAAATCAATTCACTGATTCCACAAGAAATTTGCCCCTTATTTTCCAGAGCAACATTAACTACACAAAGCTGAAGATGATCAATATGCCCATAGGAGCTAGGGTTGCACCTTCATGGTAAAGAGCTTGTGTAGCATGCATGACGAGACCCTAGGTTCAATCCCTAGTACTGCAAACTGATTATTAGTAAGTTAAAATTTAATGATTCCGGGGCTGGAGAGATGGCCTAGCGGTTAAGAGTGCCGACCGCTCTTGCAGAGGACCCGGGTTGGATCCCCAGCACCCACATGGCATCTGAGAACCGTCTGTAACTCCAATTCCAGGAGAACTCCAGTTCCAGGGGAATGCGAGACCCTCTTCTGACCTCCGCGGCATTGCACGACACGGATGCACAGACCTACACGTAAACAGTACATTCATACACATAAATAAATAAAATAAAATTTTTTTAAAAATTAATGATTCCAAAATAAAACAACAACTGAAAGTCAAAAAAAAAAAATTAATGATTCCACCCAGGCATGGGAGTTCACGCCTTTAATCCCAGCACTTGGGAGGCAGAGGCAGGCAGATCTCTGTGAGTTCAAGGCCAGCCTGGTCTGCACATTGAATTCCAGGCCAACTGGGGATACAGGGAGTCTGCACCTCAAAAACACACAAAAAAAAGTAATGATTCCTCTCAATACCCCCTTTCATTGGCTGGATTACCAATAGAAAGACAACAGAAATTTTAATTCCACCTTTTGAAACTAGTCTCACGGGCAACAATGTTTGGCCACATATTTCATTTGCTCACAATTCCTCCCAATTCATACAACAATCCTCTCTGAGTCATTCTGAAACAAGAAAAGAGAACTATATCCCACTGATGAAAATAACACAGTCAAGTTTTCCATCTAATCCAGTTATCCCCTATAGCTTGAAGACTACAACCAAGGGGTTGAGAGTGTAACTCAGTGGCAGTGCTAGAGTACTTAGCATATACAGGGACCTGGGTTCAAACCTGAGCAAGCAAGCCAGCGCATGTACGTACACGTACACGTACACACACACACACACACACACACACACACACACAACACACATTCTCTCTGTTTTCTGGAACTAGGAACACTTGAAAGGCATTTTCTACTTGATGTATATCTGCACTAAGGTTATTTGCTACTGATAACAAAACCTGTTACCTTTTTATTTCATGGTGATAGTTTTTGGGTTTTTTTTTTTTCCTTCTCCTTTCTGTCATGGCTATTTATTTATTTATTTATTTATTTATTTGTCTTTTCAAGACAGGGTCTTCCTGTAGCCCCAGCTGTCCTGGAACTCACATTGTAGACCAGGCTGGCCTTGAACTCACAAAAATCCTCCTGCCTCTGCCTCCCAAGTGCTAGGATTAAAGGCGTGCACCACCATGCCCGGCTACTATCATGGCGTTTTATTTGAGGTGCCATTTGTAGCTAACACCCAGATTAGGGTGGGACTTCAGCTTCAAATAATTTAATTGAGAAAATTTCTCCCACATCAGTCAATTCAAGATCCAGTCTAGTTTACAATGAATTATTAGCCATCACAAGTATACCCCTTGACAACTTGATGCCAAATTCCTTCCCCCTTACATCATACTTGACTTTCTAATGAACAAAGCTAAGGTCATAATTCTGCCTAACATGATATAACTTTACCACAATCAATTGGAAACCCAAGGCATATCTTACATTAAGTGGTAAGGTCTTTAACAACTGCTTAATCCTTTACTTATAATCTAAGTGATAATATAGATTTACCATGCTTAACCATTTAACATTTATCCCAATTACACATTCTTTAAAGAGACAAACCACAAATATCTGCTTAATATATGTGGATATATACACAGATAGATACAAAACAATATATGACAGTAACACACATGTCAATTAAAATTCTCCTTTCTACATCTGGTAATGTGACCACAGCTACTATTTGTAACTGCCTTCACCTAATACCTATTTAGGATTTCTGTATTTCCTCCACCCCATGGTGACAGTTTTTAAGAAATCTAAAGTGCATGGGGCTGGAGAGATGTCTCAGAGGTTAACAGCACTGGCTGTTAACCCAGGTTTGAATCCCAACATGTACATGGTGGCTAACAACCATCTGTAATTTCTGTTTCTTTCTTTTTTTTTTTTTTTTTTTTTTAAAATTTCTGTTTCAAACAGTTCTGACACCCTCTTCTGTCCTTCTTGGGAACTATGTGACAAGTGCACTTACACACATGCAAGCATAACACTCATACACACGAAAATAAATAATTTTAAAAAGAAATCTAAAATACAATTAATTTATATATGAAGTCCATTTATAAACTTACTTAAATAATTACTTAATGGGGTTAAAGAAAAGATGACTAAGAGCACTGGTTGCTCTTGCAGAGGATCCAGGTTCGGTTCTTAGCACCCACATGGCAGGTTAACACCTGTCCATAACTTGAGTTCCAGAAGATGATGCCCTCTTCTGGCCTCTGCATGCATTGCATGCATGGGTTTACTTGCATGGGTATACTTACATGCAGGCAAACAACCAGACATTAAAAAACAACTTTTTTTTTGCCGGGCGTGGTGGCGCACGCCTTTAATCCTAGCACTTGGGAGGCAGAGGCAGGCGGATCTTTGTGAGTTCAAGGCCAGCCTGGTCTACAGAGTGAGTTCCAGGACAGCTGGGGCTACAGGGAGACCCTGTCTCAGAAAAGAACAAAAAAAAAAAACACTTTTTTTTTTTTTTTTTTTTTATGTGTATGAATGTACTGTCTGCATGTAGGTTTGTGCACCCGTGTCATGCAGTGCCTCGGAGGTCAGAAGAGGGTGTCAGATTCCCCTGGAACTGGAGTTCTCCTGGAATTGGAGTTACAGATGGTTCTTAGCCTCCATGTGGGTGCTGGGGATTGAACCTGGGTCCTCTGCAACAGCAGTCAGCACTCTTAACCGCTAGGCTATCTCTCCAGCCCCTAAAAAACAACCTAAAAAAAAACATTTTATTTATTAAAAGGATTTACTTTTAATCCAAACTTGGGAGACAGAAGCAGGCAGATCTTGATTCAAGCCAGCTGGTCACCATAGTCCGGACAGCTAGGACTACAGGGAGACCCTGTCTCAAAAGACAAAAAAAATTTTTTTAATGTCCATGTATTACCTGCATGTGTGTAACTGCACCTGTATTGTGCAATGCCCATGAAGGTCAGAAGGAAGAGGCCACCAGATCCCCTGGAACTGGAGTTACAATTGTTACCTGTCATGTGGGTGCTGAGAATCAAACCCAGGCCCTTGCAAAGCAGTCAGTGCTCTCAACCACTGGGTT
>VZQC01002887.1:170503-182736 GCA_009823505.1 Rhizomys pruinosus
GAGACCCTGTCTCCAAAAAAAAAAAAAAAAGCCACAAGATAAAATGAGAGAAAGAGGGTAAAAACAGGCATATCATTTCCAGGTCCATCTTTTCTTTGCCAGCTTCTCCATATTGGATTCCAAGGAACAGCTGAGGGAGGAGAGACCAATGACACAGTGTTCTTAGAAGTAGCAGTAAACTGGGAGGCAGAATAATTGGGGTATCAGTTACAAAGGGCACAAAGCTGACCAAGAAGGGGGTGGGGGTGTGTGCATATGTATCTTGAAAGACGGGATTCGGGTTTTCATTGTTTCTGAGATTTATAAACATACAATGAAGAAGTTGGAAAAAATTCTCAGTCCATAAAGAAGGCTCACTGGATTAAAAAAAAAAGGGGGGGGGTGCCCTTGCTGGGCAATCTGCAAAGCTTGCTGATGACCTGAGATCACTATCTGGATTTCACAGTGGAAAGAGAAAAAACTTCTCCGTGAAATTGTCCTCTGACCTCCACCTCCTTGCCACAGCACCCTCATACCTGCTAAACATGAGAACTCAGTTTTAAATTACATGTCATACAGGCAGGCAAGATGGCTAAAAGCACTTGCTATCCAAGCCTGAAAACCAAAGTCCAATTCTGAAAGTCCAAATGGTGGAAGGAGAAAACTCCTGCAAGTTGTCTCTGACCTCTACACTGCCACTGTGGCAATGGCACCTGCCCACCTAAGCACACATGCACACAAAGTAGTAAATAAATGTATGTTATGACAGAGACATATTCATGATTATACACACATGACATACATCTCAGCTCCGCAAAAAAAAAAAACCCACACAACTAGCTAGGCACGGTGGTGCACACCTTTAATCCCAGCACTCAGGAGGCAGAGGCAGGTGGATCTCTGAGTTTGAGGCCAGGCTGGGATACATAGCAAGTTCCAGAACAGCTGGGGCTGAAGGGAGACCCTGTCTCAAAAAAAGACCCCCACCCCCCCAAAAAACCCTTGATTTCTACATAGCTAAGTTAAAACAACCAAGGCTTCTTCCAGGACTGGGATATACAAAGTAGTTAAAAATAGGCTTTTGTGGGCTGGAGAGATGAATTGTCACTTAAGAGAACTAACTGTTCTTGCAAAGGACCCAGGTTCAATTTCCAACACCCACATGGCAGCTAACAACTGTTCTTAACTCTAGTTCCATGGGTATCCAATACCTTTTTCTGACCTAAGCAGACACTGGACAACATGGGTACATGCATACACATGCAAGCAATACACTCATACACATAAAATAAGAATAAATAAAAATTAAAAGTTTTCATTATTTTTGAAATAAATACTCAGGAGGCAGCAGCTAATTTTCAATTTTTTGGGGGGGGGTCTCCCCTTCTAGTCCACTCTGGGCATAAATGATCCTTCTGCCTCAGCCTCCCAAGTACCTGGATCTACCACCACCATGTGTGGTCCACCAGGTCAGCTGCAGTAGCTGCTTTAAAGGAGCTGCAACTACTCAAATCTAAGATGAATTAAACATCTAATAATGGATTAAACCCACAGGGGAAAAAAATGGGAAAAATTTATTTTTAAGAGCAAGCAAATTATTTGAAAAACCAAGAATGAAGACAGGCAGGTTCTTTTCTACAGAAGAATGTAAAATGAGTCACAGGAAGATAACCACAGTGGTATGTAACACTAGCAAGAATTATCAATGCATGGGAAGGCTGGTAGGTGGAGACTTGATAAACGGAATACCAGAGTAATATTAAAATATCTGCACCCAAAATGCAAGTCAAACACAAAGAGGGAAATTACACTAGAGACACTAACCTGATCAGGTAAAATTAAGCTCACCACTGATGAGACAGGTCATTGCTTCCAGATATACTCTGAAAGGGAGAAACATCGCCTCTATGATCTTCTAGTCAAGAGCACAAGGCCTGATATCATAAGAAGGACCAGAGAGCCGGGCTTGGTGGCGCATGCCTTTAATCCTAGCACTCGGGAGGCAGAGGCAGGCGGATCTTTGTGAGTTCAAGGCCAGCCTGGTCTACAGACCGAATTCCAGGACAGCTGGGGCTACAGGGAGACCCTGTCTCAAAAAAGACAAAAAAAAAAAAAAGGGACCAGAGAGACCCAAGCCATACAGAGAAAGCGAAAAATCTGTGCTTTTTAAGACTCTAAGGCACAGAAATGGGCTAGAAATTAACTCAGAGGTGGAGTGTTTGCCTAGTTCAGTGGGAGAGAGGGAGTTTACTGTTCCAGACTGAAAGAACTAAAAAAGACAAGGCAACCAAAAGAATATGTGGTGCCTATCTAGAATTATGTTTAGAATTCTGGAAAAGACAAGACAGTCCTGGGAACGCTAGCACGTACCTGTATTCAGCACTCAGGAAACTAAGGCAAGACTCATGGGGAGTTCAAAACAAACTGGACTATAGATTGAGGCAGGCAGGCCTCTTTATTCAGGCACTGTCTTGTAATACTCTTAACTTCCTGAAATAGGAAAATACGAAAGCCAGATATAGTGGTGTAAACCTATAACCCCAACACTGGGAGACTGAGGAAGGAGGTTCTCTCTGTTCCAGGCCAGCCTAGTCCGCATGGTGAGACTTTTTTTTTTTTTTTTTGGGTCTTTGTTTTGAGAACAGGGTCTCCACGATAGTACCCGGAGCTGTCCACTGGAACTTCCTCTGGTAGACGCCAGGCTGGCCTTGAACTCACAAAGATCCGCCTGCCTGGCCTCCCAAGTTACTAGGATTGAATGGCGTGAGTTCCAGCCACTGAGCCGGCCGAATACATGGTGAGACTTTCAAAACAACCATTGCATAAGTTCAACTTCTATAACTCAAATAATTAAATCCAAATATTCCAGCCAGAGTGTACTTGGGTTGATAAGGATCTAGCCGTCGCCGCACGCCCAAAAAGCCCGGGATTGAAAGTCCCCATCACAGAAGAGAAACCAATTTGGGTATAACATGCCGTTAATGCCACACTCAAGCAGTCAGGGGATCATGAACCTTATAGGCATGTCCCTTAAACAAGGTTCAAGTTCAGGCGAACCAGAGGGATACTTAAAGAGCCCAAAATCTGCAGCAAACAAAAAGGAAAAAACAAAAATCCAAAAGTTGCACGCAAATTTAAATTAGGTAGTACGTCATTCTCTTCCAGTAAGATCGCCAGCTTTTTTTTTTTTTTTGAGACAGGGTCGCCTTATAGCCCCAGCGCATGATCGCTATGTTAGACCAGCCGGCACTCCTTGACGTCGACGGAAAAATCCAGACTGGCCTCGTGGCCCGCAACATCCAGAGTCAACCGCATGTATGATCTGAAGGTGCCGTATGCCACCTCCTGTGTGCCCGGGCCCTATAAAGAATGGTGTTCTTGAGCCGCCAAGTAGGTGTCTGGACTTTGGGGTATATACCCCCTAGTACATTACTTAACAGGGATCAGTCCAGTGTGACTGGCGGGCTGGACGAGATGAGGCCTAGCGGTTAAGAGCGCCGACCGCGCTGTAGCAGAGGACAGGGTTCGATCCCCAGCACCAACTGGCGGGCCGAGGAAAACGTCTAAACTCCAATTCCCAGGCGGAGCTCCAGTTTCCAGGGGAATCCGAACCCTCTTCTAACCGCCGAGGGGCAATGGACGACACGGGTGCACAAACCTGGCAGAACGACAGTACAGTTGATACGCATACACTACCGAAATAAATAAAAAAAAAAAGGTTTTTTTTATTTTTTAAAAAAAAAAAAAAGATCAGTCAGTGCTCTTAACCGCTGAGCCATCTCTCCAGCCCCGATTTTTTTTGTTTTTGTTTTTGTTTTTGTTTTATGGTCTTTTTGAGACAAGGTCTCCCTATAGCCACAGCTGTCCTGGAACTCACTATTTAGACCAAGCTGACCTTGAGCTCACAGAGATACGCCTGCCTCTGCCTCCCGAGTACAGGGATTAGAGGCTGCGCCACCACACCCGCCTGGCAAAATAATTGTTTTTGTATGTGTATGAATGTACTGTCTGCATGTAGCTCTGTGCACCCGTGTCGTGCAATGCCTCGGAGGTCAGAAGAGGGTGTCGGATTCCCCCTGGAACTGGAGTTAAAGATGGTTCTCAGCCACCATGTGGGTGCTGGGGATCGAACCTGGGTCCTCTGCAAGAGCAGTCGGTGCTCTTCACCGCTAGGCCATCTCTCCAGCCTATTTTTTTTTTAATTGCAAGTTTCACCAGGTGTGGTGGCTCACACCTTTAACCCCAGCACTTGGCAGGCATAGACAGGTGAATCTCTGCAAGTATCTAAGGACCAGCCTGTCTATATATAGTTTTCAACTGGAGCTACAGGGAGACCCTATCTCAAAACAAACAAAACAAACAAAAAAACTACAAGTTTCTTAACAAAACTATTAAAATTGTTTGCGTAGTGCTAGAGAGTCAACCCAGAGATTCAGTATCAAGAGACTGGGGTTGAATTTGCAGACCGTGTAAGGCTCTCTATTCCATTCCTCAGGCCTATAATCCAAGCTCCTGGAAAACTAAGGGAGAAAGCCAACCTAGGTTATTCTGTTGTACAGTGAGTCCAGGGGCAACCTGGGCTGCAGTGGGAGACCCTGTCTCAAAAAAACAAACAGAAATATATTAGAGTAACACTTCAAAGGGGAAAGCAAGACTTGGAAGGCCACTTAAGAAAAGCTGTGCTAGCCACACGTGGTGGAGCACGCCTTTAATCTCAGCACTCAGGAGGCAGAGGCAGGCGATCTCTGTGAGTTCAAGGCCAGCCTGGTCTACATAGAGACAGGGAGACCCTGTCTGAAAAAGATTAAAAAAAAAAAAAAGAAAAAAAAAAGAAAAAAGAAAAGCTTTACTACCATTACCACTATCTTTATAATGTTCGACATAAAATTTCCCAAAGCATTACTGATCACGGGACTAAGAAGGTCACATAAATCAAGCCTGAAACCTCTTTATAAGCACGATAAACAGTATAATCCCAAGCAACTGAGCATCTGCAACACAGGCAACTGGGAAGGTAGCTTCCCCACGTCAAATATCACCATTCTTCTTTGCAGGGAGCCCTCCAATTTGCCACATGCATTCTTTTTTCAAGAAATAAAATATGGCAGGGCGTGGTGGCTCATGCCTTTAATCACAGCACTGGGGAGGCAGAGGCAGGCAGATCTTTGTGAGTTCAAGGCCAGCCTGCCTGGTCTACAGAGTTCCAAGACAGCTGGGGCTACAGGGAGACCCTGTCTCAAAAAGACCAAAGAAAAGGAGAGGGGAGGGGAGGGAAGGAGAGGAGAGGGGAGGGGAAAAGGAGGAGGGGAGGGGAAAAAGGGGAGGGGGAAAAGGGGAGGGGAGGGGAGAGGCATTTTAAGCATTCCATGTTAGTGCTATTTCAAGATAACAGAACTTCCCTGTAATTTTTAAATATGCAAAAAAATATTCAAAACTAGAGGTAGCTTCATAAATATGGTCTGGTCTCAAAGAAAGGAAGGATACGGAAACTCCTCAGTATTATTTTATGTTGTATCCAAGAAGATATCTATATACATGGATTTGCTTTTAAACACAGGAAAACCACTGGATAAAGCATTTCAAATCAACAACAACAACAAAAACATTTTAAATGAGTCTCATTCTTTGTGAAATTTTTAATTAGGAGCTACCCTGCTCAACTGCTACATAATATCTAACCTATCAGTGGTGAATATGAAAAACCTAATGTGACTTAAAATCTGAATAAGGCATAAAGAATTTTTAAATCTTTAAAGGTTCTATTCATTTACTCAATTCAAGGAGTCTCCCTTGCACACACCTCCTTCTTACATCTAAAAGACAGCAACCAATTGTTGTGTAATTCCTCCCTTCCCCCTACAACTCAGCTATCATACAAAGGAAAGGACTTTCTCCATTGTGCCCCTGTAATGCATCTTTGTTAACTAAAACCCTATTCAGAAACAGTCCTCATTTAATTTTTTTTAATTCAGCATATGGAAAGCTGTAAAGAGACTGAACATAATAGATTTATTATATGTAAGAAGGTAAAGCAAATTTTTAAGAACACTGTCATAATATCTAAGGGCTTGGTCTTTCTTTGGCATGGGGGAGGGGAGAATCAGCTCCCTTCCCTCAATCTATTGTGCAGCACTGATCAAAATATAAATTGGGAGAAAAGGACCTTTTTTTCCTCCCCTTAAATTGTTCCGGAGCTGCCCTGCCTCCACAGCTGTCTAATATGTCCTCCATGGTTTTTTGTTGTCATTGTTTTAATCCAAATACATACTACAAAAGCCTAATCACTGTTAAAAGAACATTCATCTTGAAAACGTTTTATATTATGTATTCCCAGTGTACACTTCTTAATCCTGTAAAACAGTTATTAGTTAATGTTGTAATCAGCTAGGGAAAAGGGTAGAAGTAAGCACTTGAGCTTCAGTTTAACACAGGTACTGCATGCTTTTTCTCATTCTGAAGACACGAGAAGTGAATACCATTAAGTTTTCTTGCAGAGCCGTCATTCTAGTACAACTACCTTTTCATCCCTTTCATTTAAATGACTCAAATTTCATTTTCCCCTCTTAGTAACGGACACACATTTTACAAACATACTCCACGACAGGGATAAAAGCTGTTTAATTTTAGCTCCACAGCTGGATCAGCAAGAACATGTCTTATAGGCAGAAAGACAAGAAACCAGAAAGAGATGACCTCTTTAGGGCTTTAGGGTAGGAACAAGAGCCCTGGGAATTCCAGGGTCAAGGGTGAACGGGAGATTACTTTCTGCATACCTCCTCATTCGCTTAGAGCCCATTAAAGAGATAGGATTCAAACAGTATATTTGTTTAAAAGTAAAAAGCATCGCCTTAAAATAGAGACGTTTCAAGGACACAAGTCTACTGAGACTTAAAAATAACCTGCTTCACCAAGAGCACCTGTTTCTGCTTACAATAGGTGAAATTCTGCTTTAAACTGAGCGGTCAGCCCAGTGCCAGGTAAGCCTGTCGAACACAGCAGTTCCTCCAGAGCTCTCCCGGGCAGCTCGGCTGAGCGCCGCCTTTCTCTCCCCCCGCCCCCTCTTCTCTCTCTCGTTGCATTCTGAGATCTGCTCCGCGGATTCCCACATAAAGTGGGTCCTGGCCGCCATTTTAGAAAGTCATTCTGCGAGCGGGGCCGCAACAGCAGCGGCTTACAAATCTCCCAGAACTGCCCGCAGACACTTCCTCGCTCCTCTCCCCACACCCTTTTCTGACACAGGGGACAGACTCCCCGTCAGAGACATGCAAAGTCTCTGGAATCTACATAATGTGAAATGACACTTCTGGCTACATAACACGCTAGCAGAGCGAATGCGGCAATCTATGCACGTGTTTGCACGTCGGTGCGTACGAATTTCCCAAGCAGAGACCTTCAGAGAATATCCCCAAGATCAAGGGAGCACACAGCGCCGGGCTTTCCACTCCAGTGATCCGCTCCTAGGCGGCTGGCACACCGAAGCTACGTGCCCGGAGGGCAGGGACCCAGGCCGAGGGAGGGGTGGAGCCGCGCCAGCAGGCAAAGCTCCCCTCCGCTCCCCTCCGGCCGGCCGCGGTCCCCCTGCACCCCCGGGCAGCTCCCGGCCTCCCCCTCGCCGGTTCACAGGCTCAGCGTGGTAAACACTCAAGAGTCCCGGGAAGCGCGCACCTCCCCCAGGCCTGCGGAGGACAGACTCCAGGTTATGAATGGCCCCACTATGCCCAGCTCCTTTTCACACGCGGGCACGCGCACACGCGCGCCCAGAGGCGAAGATTTAGTGTCCCGGTAACGGCAACGGCCAGCAGAATCAAGGGTCCTCCATCGCCGGGGAAGGAAGGCGCTCGTGCTTCCTAGCGCCTCTGGATGCTCCCTACTGCCCTCCATGCTCCCCAGTGCTTCTGAGTTGTCCCCAGTGCTCCCCGTGCCTCCCAGTAGTTCTCAGTGTTCCCGGAGCTTCCCTGTGCTCCCGATGCTTCCCAATCCTCCCCGCGCTTCTCAGTGTTCCTCGGAGCCGCTCCAGACCCAGAGGCACAACCTACTTTTCCCTTGCAGACGCCGGGGAGGACGTTCCCTAATTGCATTTGCTCACCAGGTAGTAGGAATTCCGAGGAAGCCAAACTTGGAACCTTTCGGGGTCTTGACCTGGAGAAACTAACTTCCAGGGGCACCCACCCCCAGAGTGGCTACATTCTTCCTCGCCGAGTGACAAGCACCATCACTCTAAGTGGGACTTCACCGGAGGCCTCTCGGCGGTGACCCAACGGGCACCCGGTTCGGAAGATGAGTGCTAAGGTCCAGCCCTACCCGAAGCACCATTTATCTCGATGCCTCTCAGACTGAGAAGTCCGAACTGACGATGTACGCTCGCACTTCCTAGCTGTTCCCAGAACGAAGGCAGGGGTGGGGACGCTGGTCTCAAAACGCTGGGTCACCCGCGCCTTCGCCTTCGCGCCCCCCGCGCCGCGACCCCAACACAACACAACTGGGGACCGAAGCGGCCGGAGCAGACAGCCCGCTCCGCACCCACAGGCGGCAGGGTCTCGGCAACCAGGCGCCCGCTCCGCTGCCTACAGAGACTGGGAAGCCTGCACGGCCCAGGTCTCCGGGTCGCACCCCGAGTGACTCCACCGCGGGAACCGCCCGGGGCCGGGTAGAGGAGTGCACCGACGCCGGAGTCCGGCGCGCAGCGCTCTCCGCGAATCACCAGCACAGCCGGCGCCGCCCCAGCCCGGCCTCGCTGGCCAGGGCCGAGTGTCCGTCCACAGGGCAGCCGCGAGTCGCCGCGCTGCCCGTGGTCCGCGCACGGAGAGGCCCGCGACCGGCCGGAGCCGCAGCGGCGCCCGCCCAGCGACCGCATCGCCCGCCCCCGTGTCACTCACCGTTTGAAATGCTCGATGATCTTCTCTTCCCGCACGTTTTCTGGTAAATTTCCCACCCAGAGGTGCCTGGTTTCCCGGACCATGCTGGGCGGAGCGCCGGCGGCCGCGGTGGCTGGCTCCTCTTTGCCGGCTTCGTTCGCGGCGGTCAGCGCAGGGAGGCGGGCGCCCAGGCGGCGGCGGCGGCGGCTGCGGCGGTGGCGTCGGCAGCGGCGGCGGCTCCTTCGGCTCCCCCCGGTGCAGAGACCATCCCTCTCCCCCAGGTTCCGACTCTCGGGCCTCGCAGCTCCGCTCTGCCGCCACCACACACCCGAAGCCGACCCTCGCGCTCCGGCGGCGCATGCGCGCGGGCGGCGGCGGGAGGGGGAGCAGGAGGAGGGGCGAGCGGGACCCGAGCGGCTGCGACTACGACTGAGCTGGCGCTGTAGCGGCCGGACGCTTCCCACCGGCGCGCGCGGCCCGCCTCCCGCCGCCTGGCCGCCGCCCCCTCGCTACGGGAGCGCGCGCGCCCGCCCGCCGGCACGCCAAGGTCCTCCCAGCCGGCGCGCATGCGCGCGGCGCCCTGAGGGGGGAGGAGGGACGCGGGGTCGGAAAGCGGCGCTGGCGCACTTAGCCCTGTGCGCAAGCGCGCCGCAGCGCGGGAGGCCGGAGGTCCGTGGAGGTCGGTGAGGCTAAGTCTGCACTCCAGCGGCTAGGGCTGCTTCTCCCCACGGCTGGGCGTCCCAGGCCCTAACCTTGGGGAAAGAGAAAAGAAAACGGGATTAGTTTCGGGTCAGACTGGCTCCGGGAAGCCGAAAAGCCCGTCCTCGTCGTGCGCCCGCCCCTGACTGTTTCCGGGCTTGGATCCCCGCCTGCTTGGGAAAGTGGTCAGGGCGAGGCCGTCCTCTTCACCGCCCAGCCCGGGGACGAGCGCTGCACAGACCCATCCCTCCCAAAAATCATTGGCTTGTAATATTAAGGAACGTTTTTATATAGGATCTTGCGAAATCTTTCACAACATGTCTTTGCTCATCGTTATGGTGTACCAGAAATCCAACAAGCGCCATTCGTTATTTAAACGCCAGAGGGTCAGACCTCTGGTCTTTCCAGGCTTTAAAGGCTGTAGGAGCTTGCACTGGAACTTTTATATATAAAGGCCAATGTACAAAAAGATGGAGAGAATCCACAAAAGGCAATGGAGAGTAACAGAAAAGTCTAGTTCATCAAAACCGTCAGCAACTCTATTTTCTTAAGTTTTCATGCACAGAAATAAAGTGGTGTTTCAGATGCAGCCCAGATCCTAATGGTTTGTGATTCTTTCTGTCTTAATACGAATATTTCTCTCTCCTGTCTCTTTCGATCTAAGCAAGGGCTCTGTACCTAACTGGTGGGGGGGAGGTTGTTTGGTTCTTTTGCCGAGTAGGGAGCAGGTTGTTTGCTTTTTGATACTAGTGTAGCTCAGGCGAGCCTCAAATTCTATTCTTTCTGCCTCCACTTTCCCAGTACTGGGATAGTGCCAACTGAATAGGTGGTATTTTGAATTGTAACTATTATAGTAACACTAATATCTGGAGTCAATTGTGTGTAATTGTGTCCCTTCTTCCAGAAAGGGTAAAATACCAAAGTTTTTTTTTTTTAATTTGCCATTTAACCTGTCAACTTGATGACTGAATTAGAGTATAAAATATTAACCTTGGGGCTGCAGAGATGGCCTAGCGGTTAAGAGCGCCGACCGCTCTTGAAGAGGACCTGGGTTCGATCCCCAGCACCCACATGGCGGCTGAGAACCGTCCGAAACTCCAATTCCAGAACTCCAGTTCCAGGGGAATCCGACACCCTCTTCTGACCTCCGCGGCGTTGCATGACACGGGTGCACAGACTTGCATGCAGACAGTACATTCATACACATACAGAAATGAATAAAATTAATTAAAATAAAATATTAACCTTGTGCCGGGCATGGTGGCGCACGCCTTTAATCCTAGCACTCGGGAGGCAGAGGCAGGCGGATCTTTGTGAGTTCAAGGCCGGCCTGGTCTACAGAGTGAGTTCCAGGACAGCTGGGGCTACAGGGAGACCCTGTCTCGACCAAAAAAGAAAAAAGAAAAAAAGAAAAAAGAAAAACAAACTGGGGAAGGGGGAGTTTAAAAAGCAGGATAATCAGTGCCTTTTCTGACATTTTCAAAGTTCTTAGTAATAACAAAACTGATAGTAATCAAGTGCTTGATTTTCTCAGTGCTTTGCATGTTTGCTGGCAATGTGTCAGGAAACACGGTAAAGCTGTTCTCCATTTCCATCCGAGTTACAAATACTCCCAGAAGTTCTTCATAAGCCTGTTTTCCAGAGAAAGAACAAAATAAGAGGAACAAGCAGAAAGGCAATCCACTCTTCTTATTTTCAGATGACCTTTTTTTATCTTAATTTAGGGCTGGAAAGATGGCTCAGCAGTGAGGAGAGTCTGCTGCTCTTACAAAGGACCTGAGTTCAATTCTTAGCACTCATGTCAAGTGGCTCACAATGCCTGTAACTCCAACTCCAGGGGAGCTGATGCCTCTTGTCTCTGGCCTCCAGGGAACCTGCACTCCTGTGCACATATGAACACCATACACTTTAAAATTAAAAAAAAAAATCTTTTTAATCCTAGCACTTGGGAGGCAGAGGCAGGCGGATCATTGTGAGTTCAAGGCCAGCCTGGTCTACAGAGTGAGTTCCAAAAGAGAGAGGAGAAAAAAAAACACTTTTTTGGTGTTTCTTTTCTTTTCTTTTGGTCTTTTCGAGACAGGGTCTCCCTGTAACCCCAGCTGTCCTGGAACTCACTCTATAGACCAGGGTGGCCTTGAACTCACAGAGATCCTCCTGCCTCCGCCTCCCAAGTGCTAGAATTAAAGGCGTGCGCCGCCAAGCCCAGTGTGTTTTTGTTTTTGAGATAGGGTCTCACTATGTAATTCTGGCTGGCCCAGAACTCGGTATATAGATCAGATGGCCTGGAACTCTGCCTCCCCAAGGTGAGGATTGAAGATGCGTATCAGTATACCTGGGAAAAATCTTGCTATTTTTGAGAGTCACAAGCCAAAAGAGAGAGGCCACCCTATAACCAGACTAGCAGCATCCTCTGGGGAAATTATCTGTGCATAAATTTCCAGAACCCCCAAAACATGTATATTATAGATCAGGAAGTTAACCCTCCCCCCCCCTTTTGTGTGTGTGTGTGTGTGTGTGTGTGTGTATGTGTGTGTCTTTTTGAGACAGGTTCTCCCTATAGCCCCAGTTGGCCTGGAACTCACTATGTACACTAGGCTGGCCTTGAACTCACAGAGATCTACCTGGCTCTGCTTCCCCAATGCCAAGATTAAAGGCATACACCACCATACCCAGCTCATGGAAACACTTTAATTTTTTTTT
>VZQC01002892.1:0-23730 GCA_009823505.1 Rhizomys pruinosus
GATCTTTGCGTGTTCAAGGCCAGCCTGGTCTACAGGTGGTTTCCAGGACAGCTGGGGCAATATAGGGAGCCCTGTCTCAGAAAACACAAAAAAATAAAAAAAAAGAAAGAGACGTGATTTTTTCTAGGTTAATTTGTAGCCTGCACTGACACTTTACTAAAATCTCTTAATGTTTTGTAGAATTTTTCTCGTGGTGGTTTTTAGCATCTCTTGTTAACTATCATATCGTCTGCAAACAGGGGATAGCTTGAAAATTCTTTCTTTTCTGATAGTACTCCTTTAATTTCCTTTTTTTTTTTTTTTATTGCTCTAGCAATGTGTTCAAGCACTATGTTGGAATGAGGAGAGGACGTAGATGGGATATGGGGCAGCCTTGCCAGGTTCCCGCCTTAAGGCAAATGTTCCAATTTTTCTCTATTTAGATATGTGGCAGTGAGTTTGCTATATATTGGCCTTGATCATGTTGAGGAAATGTTCTTTCAATCCTATTCGCTGTCTAGGACTTTAAACTATGAAGGGATGCTGGATCTTGCACAAGAATTTTTTCGCATCAATTGAGATGATATTTGTTCTTTAGCCCATTTATGTGTTTTATATTTATTGATTTACATATGTAGAACCATCCCTTCATCTCTGGTTTGAATCCACACTTGACTTGATATGATGGATGATATTTTGATTGGGTCTGTATGTGATTTGCAAGTATTTTGTTGAGACTTTTTAAATCTATGTTCATGTGTGAGATGCATCTATAGCTTTCTTTTTTTTTAATTTATTTTTTTTTATTGACGCTTTGTGCATTTTCGTCTTCATTTTCCAATTCAGATCAGGCATTTTCCCTTTCCCTTCCCCCCACCCCCCCCCATCCCAGATCATGTATTTGCCATATGTTTTTTTTTGGCTTGTATCTTTGCCCAGTTTTGGTTTAGAGTGATTCTGGCTTCATTTAAGGAGTTTGGAGAATTCCCCTCTGTATCCTTCTGAACAGTTTGAGTAGCAATGGTCATAGGACCTCTTTAAATGTTTTAGAAAATCTGTTATGAAACCATCTGGGGCCAGGCTTTTTTTATTGGGAGGTTTATTTACATCTTCAATTTCCTCCACTATTACGGATCTGTTTAAACTGTCAATCTCTTCTTGGTTGACGCTTTTAGTTAACTGGGTTAGGGTCTGTCTATTTTGTTTTCTCAACCTAACCTGCTTTTGGATTCGTTGTTGATTTTATTTTATTTGCTTTGTTTCTATTTTATTGTTTCTGCTCTGAGTTTTGTTATTTTTCCTGTCTGTTGGGTTTAGGGTTCAGTTTGTTGTTCTCTTCAATTAGACTTTATTTGTTCCCTATCTGTTTTTTGATGTGGCCACTTAGGCCTATAAATTTCCCTCCAAGACTGCTTTTAAAGTATACCACAGGGTTGTGTTGTGTTGTATTCTCTTTTTTCATCATTTCTAGAAACAGTTATTTCACTTTTATTATTATTATTTTTATATGTATGAGGTAATGTCTGCATGTGGGTTGGTTGCACCTTGTCGTTGCAATGCCATGGGAGGTCAGAAGAGGGCATCAGATTCCCCTGGAACTAGGAGTTAAAGACGGGTTCTTACGACCATGTGGGTGCTGGGAATGCACTTCAGATCATCTGCAAGAGCATTCTCATCTACTGCTTGAAACCATTCTCTCCCGCCCTATTTCACTATTTCTTCCCTGACCAATTCATTATTCAGGTTGTGTTTTTAGTCTCCGTGTATTCTTATAGCATAATTAGACTTATTCTGGTGTTCATATATGAGCTTTATCGCACTGTGTCTGTAGAATTGCATGGAATAATTTCTATTCCTTTTGTATTTGTTAGGTTCCTTTGTGCCCCGTATGTGGTCAGTTTTGGAAAATGTTCCATAAGGTGTGAGTTAAAAAGTATAGTCTCTGGTATTTAGGTGAATATATGTAGATGTCTGTGAGGTCCATTTAGTGTTATTGTATTGTTCAGTTCTGATGGCTCTCTCTGTTTATTTTTTGTCCTTTGATCGTATCCAAGGGGCTCAGTGGGGTGTATTGAATCTCCCCTACTATCATGTTAGGATTAAATCTGTCTTAATGTCCTGAAGTATTGTAGTTTATGAAAGTTGGGTGCATCAGAGTTTGGTGCATAGACATTTAGGATTGTGAAGTATTCATGGTTCATTGTTCCTTTGACAAGGATGTAATTGGCCCTCTTGTTCTCTTCTGATTAATTTTCTTTGAATCTACTGTGTCTGATATTAGATAGTCACTCCGCTTGTTTTTTGTACCATTCACTTTGGAATATTTTTTTCCATCCTTTTACTCTAAGATGGCATGCTCCTTGCAGGTGAGATGGGTTTCTTGTAGGACAGCATGCATATAGAAGTATTCAGTTCTTATATTCATTTCCCGTACAATGCCTTTGATTGGGGAATTTTTAGACCATTAGTATTTAAGGTTATTGATTGAGATATGTGTGTCATTTCCTTTTACCTTCTTTTTCTTGCATTCTTGGTCTAGATTTGTATTTACTCGTTACAACTTTTTGTGCGTTCTCTTTTTGAATTTCTTAGGGCACATTGCTCTCTTTTCCTCTGTTCTTCTAGATTGTGCTTCGAGGATTTCGAACTGTTGGTTTCTTAGACATGTATCTTTCATTTTGTTCAGTCTGTGGAAGATTTCTTCTTTCTCCTTCAAACTATAATCGAACATTTTGCTTGTAGTATAGTAGTCGGGGGTTGGCATCCTCATTCTTCTAGCTTTCATATTTTGCACTGAGAAGTCAGCTGTGATTCTTATGGGTTTCGCCTTATATGTAACTTGGTTTTTCGCTTGTTGGCTTTCAGTATTTTGTCTTTGTTTCGACATCTTGGTGTTTTTAACAATTATATGGCATGGGGAATTTCTTTTCCGGCCCTGTCCATTTGGTGTCTTATGTACTTCCAGTTTGTATGGGTTTGTTCTTTTTCAGTTTGGGAAATTTCTTCTATAATCCTTTTGAAGATCGATCAATACACTTGTCTTGGGATTCTTCTCCTCCCTCTATCCTTATGATGTGGGGTTTAGTCTTTTCATAATGTCCACATTTCTGTTGTTCCACTCTTGTGTGGTTTTTTTTTAAATTTTATTTCATCACTTTTATTGGCATCCCCAGTTGGTCCATGTTATCCTGCAGTTATATTCTTTTTTTTCTGTTTCTTTCAGTCTGCTTGAGGCTTTTCCCCATTCCTTTCCTGCAATTGGATGAATGTTTAATTTCCTTTTTTATTCATCCTGTGATTTGTTTAGTATTCCACTTCCTTCTGGAGCCTATCATTCTCATCTGTAGCTCCTTGATTTATGGATATTTTATTTTTTTCCTTTCAGCCTGGGGTCTTTTCAGGCATTTCCACTTCCGTTTGGGTTTGTCATTTCTCCCGTTAGTTGTTTCCAACATTTGCATTATCACCTCTGGTCTTTTGAGTTTTTCATTCTCTATCACTTAGTTATCTAATTTCTTTTGTGAATATGTACACAATTTTTTTCGTACAAGTCCATCTAAAGATCTTCCAGGTAGATCTCCTTGTAGGAATCTTCAGTATGGGTTTGTTGGAGTTCAGTGTGGATTTATTATGAGCTTTCCCATGTTCTTTCTTTATTGTCTTTGGCATGTGGATTTGTTTGTTTATTTGTTTCTTTGGCTTCTGGAGCCTCAATGTTGGCTACACAGACTATAATCACTAATACTGTGCCTGCTAGATCCTCTGCACCACCACTCCCCAGGCTGAAGGGGGGCGTGGAGCTGCTACCTTGGCCCACACACAATACCCTGTTGGCACATTCATGCCAAGAGTTGGGCGCATGCTCGTGTTGTGTGGTGCACATCTGACTCCACCCATGTGGCATGTTGAGACCCGAAGGCTGGCAGTTCCCGGGCTATACCAAGCCTCCAAGGGGCACAGGGGTAGCCAAAGCACCCAGGCAGACAGTGCTCACCTGGTATTTTGCAGGTTGTTGTTGTGCAGGACACAGGTGAAGTCTGCTCACACCAGATGCTGGGTGCATGCTGGTGTTGTGCTGTGTTCATCTGACTCCTCCACTGTGTTATTTTTTAAATATATATTTGACACTTGCAGACAAGATTTATTCTTTTTTATTATTTATTCTTGTATGTGTATGAATGTACTGTCTGCATGTAGGTTTGTGCACCCTTGTCATGCAGTGCCACGGAGGTCAGAAGAGGGTGTCGTATTCACCTGGAACTGGAGTCAAAGATGGTTCTCAACTGCCATGTGGGTGCTGGGGATCGAACCCTGGTCCTCTGTAAGAGCAGTCAGGACTCTTAACCGCTAGGATGCTGCTACACAATCATGAGGACCAGAGTTCAAATCCCAACATGTACATAACAAGTTGGGTGTCTGACCTATGATTGTAATCCCAGCACTGTGATGGACAGATTCAAGAAGGTAGTTGGGGCTGGCTAGTTTCCAAAGTATCTGAGAAAACACAAGCCTGATTCAGAAAGAAACACTTCTTCAAGTAACAGCCAGTGATAGATTAGGACATCAAACAGCAACACTCGCTCTGGCCTCTGTGTGCATGGGTATACACACATGCATGCATATATGGATCCAATAAATAACTTAATAAATATTTAAAATAAATACCTATTAGATTGTTTGGAGAGGCATGGTCATATGTTATTTAATAATTTAAGCACCATATTTTAATTCTTTGAAGATTTTTACAACAGATACATTGAAATTTTCCCAGCTCAAGCATGCTTTGAAACCATCTCTATGTAGAATTAAGCTTCAGATTCTTTTGCCTTAAAATATAGATAAAATGGGCTTTTCCTCCAGGGTTACCATATGAATTTATTGAGTTAGCAAATACAAAATGTTTGGCGTACAGTATTCTTGAAAAAAAAAAAACTGAGTAGTTATTATATATGTCTCTGACACCCACACACTATCAGATGAATATTCACAGCATTAATGTCATTCCTTAGTACTCAAGAGTCTGAGTTGCCAACTGAATTCTCCAGATGGATGAAATGAATGTAACCATGCTTCTTCTGACAGAACTTTCAGCCTGTGTTTGCCCAAGTCTACATATTAGGAAAAGCACACTGACAAAAATCACTGCTCAAAACCATTTATATTAAGCATTCAGAAAAAAGAAATTACTGAGTGGGAAACCTGTTATTATCTCTACTAAGAAAAGTACTTGGAATTTCTCTTGCTGAAATTTTATTTCCAAATGTCATTTTTACAGAAGTAGATGAAAATTCTCATTTATTGGCAATATAACCAATTAAGATATGATACTAATAATTAAGAAAGATGATTGTAATTTGAAAAATTTCCTGCCTAATCATAAAGAACTTCCTGAAATGTGTCCTTTCTGGAATGTAACAAAATGGAAACTGAACACGTTTAAGTTTTCTGTGCTTTACATGAAACAGCAAGCATTTAACACATGCGAGATCTCAAAAAAGAGTGAGTTCAACATAATCAAATTCTTCTGGAAAATGGTTACAGGAATCTCCACTATATCCAGACTGTTGTATATTTCCAACATACTGCAAGATAAGGACAGGGTAAGAAACTCACAGATCCTCTTCAGTGGGGATATGACTCTGACAAAAAAAAGCACATAGGAGAAAGTTTTCTATTTTCAACAGGTATGGAGCATTTTAGCATCCCACCATACAAACCAAAAGTGAATGACCTTATGGAAATTTGGGGCAATTTTTCTTGCCTCACTCTGCTGAGTCTGGTACTACACTGGTGCATCTTGATTTTCATTTATAACATGGCCAGATTCATGATATCAGACACAAATTACCATTTAATCTATCCTTAAAATATGCAAAAGGGCTGGGTAAGTGTATACTTTTAACTTATTTGGTTTCGTGCTTTTTATTTAGATATAGTATTGATAAATGTAAATGTTGTGATTGCAGAATAATATTTAAGAGACATTAATAGACATCAGACAGGACAGAAAGTGGAAAGGAGTTACTAGGTAAAACAAAGAGAATTCCCATGGCAGTGACAGTATATTGTATCATCATAACATACTAGTGGATAAGTTATCACACATTTATTAAACTTTTGCATTCTATTCTCCAAAAAATGCAGAACTCTCTGTATGGGAGAGGGCAAGAAAATAAAATTAAAACCCATTTACATGAAATGAGGTACAAAACATTTGGATGTGACTGGCTGGAGGTCTTGACTAACACAGTAGTTCTTCCTGGCGTCTTAGAAGCTTGACTAACACAGTAGAGGTCATACACATGGACGTTGAGAGCTTGTTTGGAGGTTTGTATATCATTAATCCGAACGTATATCATTAATCCAAACGTATATCATTAATCCGAACGTATGTCATTAACTGAAGATCATATATATCATTAACCGAAGATCAGTGGCAGTTGTCACAGCCAGATCGCTCTCACATCCCAGACTGTAGGTAGCCACGCGGGCTATTTAAAGTCCCCTGGTCGAAGCACTTTACACATAAGGTTAGTTTTTAACACATTTGATAGATTCCCGGAAGAATATATAATTAAAGCCAATAATTTTTAGTAGGAAAAAAGATGGTTTGACTCTCATTTATATACAAATTGAAGGGAAAGTGGCTTAAATGCTGGTTGTTTTCACGTTACCCAGAGGGCTTTGCAACTGGGCGGGGCATGCAAATCAGCCACGTGGATTGAGCTCTTTGGAGGCCCGGTCCTCATAGCATTCTGAGTTATTGCCGGAAGTTTGTGCAGCCTGCGTTCTCCGTGGACCAGGTCAGTCTCCCGGTGCAAAACAAAAAAAAGGAAAAAAAAAAAAAAAAACCTTAATGTTTCAATATTCAAAAATTAGAATACCTGTATTGCCAAATCAACCGCTTATTCCATCTGCTTCAAACAACAACAACTTATTCGTTATTAAAATATATTATATTCGTCATTTTTCTTTGGTTTCAATCCAAGGTCTTTCATTTTTGGTGCATATGACCCTTATGAAACCCTTACGTTTTTTTTTTTTTTTTTTTTTTTTTTTTGTTTTTTTTTTGTCTAGTGATGTTTTTTGTTAACAAATACATACCCAGTGTAATTTTAATTTTGATTTCATTTAGAATCTTTTAATAGCTTTGTTGTCAGATGGTCATAATGTTAATTCTTCCATCCATGAGCATTTTTTCAGGAGGGGGTCTTTTCCATCGCTTTTGTCTTTTTTTTTCAACCTCCTTCAGGGATTTAAAATGTTCTTCATTGAAGAGGTTTTTTAGTGTCTTTAGTCAGGTTTTTTTTAAACATTTTTTAATATGATGCTTTGTGCAATTCATAAATTATTTTCCAATTCAGATCAAGCATATATTTTCCCTTCCGTTCCCCCCACTCACCCCAACTGAGATTCACCGCATTCTGCTTGCTGTCCTGCATATTCTCTCAGTTTTTTTTTTTCCATTTTTTAGCTATAAGTACAAGCTATAAGTACAACTGAGTACAAGCATCCTTCATGGAAAACCAATTTGCAAGGCTGTGTTGTGCCTAAACCCCCACAGAGCCCACCTTCAAGCGGGGAGTGAGGGGAGTAGGTTCAATCAGGTTAATCAAAGGAGGGTCCAGACTACATCGCTGTAGTTTTTTCAGCATCACCATTCACCCCAATCGCAAGCCCTTACGTTCTACCACGCCCCCTCTTCCGCAGATTATTCCGTAGGCTTAGAAAAGAGGCACAGGTGAATGAGAAGCATAACAGTCCCTCTCTCTGGAGCTGTTGTCTGTTGGATTCTTGTCAATTCTGGCTGTGTTTCCTTTCATGGGCTGACAGTTTTGTCCAGGAGGAACCTTTCGATCCTACTAATGAAAGCACAAGCAATTAGATAAGATAGGTATTTAAACAGCATTAAAAGTTATGGTAGTTATTTTGATATAGACACATATGTTTAAATGATATGGTGAGCCATGAATTACATTTTTACCTGTTAAATATGGCAGGGCTTTACTGTGGCTTATAACATCACCTAACCTGTATAGGATGTAAGCTTGTGGGCATCAGCCCTGGGTTTTCTCCAAGGAGAGAGCCAGAATAGCCAACTGTCTTCTGGATACTCATGGGTTAAAAAAAAAGGGGGGGTACAGATAGACATGAAACCTTCGCGTCAAAAACCTTCAATGCAAATCTTACAAGAACTATGGGAAAAGATTTGTGGTGTTCCGTTCCAACAGGACAAAAGGTCCCCAACTTAATGGCTAGAAAGAAAAGATACGCTTTGGCATGAATTAGGATGTACCAGAAGGTGCCAACTGAAAGTTGACCCCGGCTGAACATCAAAAGGAAAAAAGCCTCAGAATTGCATAAACATCGACCCCTCTGTGGCCCCTAAATGTAACAACTATTTATAATGAAGTCCTAACGAAACTTACATTCTAGGTGCCACAAAAGTTCTGATATGAGAGACTTCTTGCCTCCCCCCAGAAATAGGAGAAATATGACGATGATGAGGTCGCTCTCCCAACTGTAATTTGGAGACAACTATTATAGAGGTAAGCTCTTAAAAAACTGGTATACTGCCAAACTGGGACCTTCTTTAATTGACTAATAGACCATAAGAACTGTGAAAGGATTATTCACTATTCAAAACCAAATATAAAATACTAAAGTCCTAGGACTATGCACTCAGTCAAAATATATTAATACAGGAGCTCTGACGCCAGCATTGGATTATTCGCACGCATGGAGATGTTTGGCCAGGGATCTAATGCCCACAAGGTAGAAGCTACTTTCCTTCTGAAACTGGGATCCGTGCAAGAAGAGAGGCGATAAAGGCCCTGCGGCTGAAAAAACTTACGTTAAGCATGGGAAAGATGTATTAGAGACCACACATGCAGTGTAAAGAAATGGCCTCTGGAATACTAGAGAGGGTTACCAAAGGCCAATAAACCAATAAAGCAAATAACGGGTCTCCTTGGTCAAGCAAGACTCAACCGTCAACACCAGCTACACTCACCTTGCCTGGAAATACTGTGCAGCAGAGGCAGCCATATGCCTGTATTTAGTCAGGTTTTTTCCTAGATATTTTTTGAGGTTATTATGAATGGAAAGGTCTCCTTTTATTCCTTGTCCAATTGCTTGTTATTGGCACAAACACTACTGATTTTTCTAGCTTAATTCTGAATCCTGCCATTTACTGAAACTGTTAAGTATTTCTAGGAGTTTTCTGTTGAAATTTTTGGCATCCCTTAGGTAAATTATCATGTCATCTGCAGAAAAGGATAGGTTGACCTCTCCTTTTACAATTTGTACTCATTTAATTTCCTTTTCTTGTCTTATTGCTCAAGCACTATACTGAAAAGGACTGAGCATAGGGGACAGCCTTGCCATGGTCCTGACTTTAAGGTGAATATTTCTAATTTTTCCCCCTTTAGAATAATGCTGTTGTGTGGTTTGTTGATATGGCTTTAATTATGTTGAAAAATATTCCCTCAGATTACAATCCCTCCAGGAACAATGAAACAGGAAGCCCATGGTCAATTTTTATCGAAAGGCCTTTACCACCCACCCCATAATTTAGATTGGGTTTTTCTTTCAGTCAGTTTATGTGTTTATGATGTTTATTGATTTACTTATGTTGAAAGGTCCCTGCATCTCTGGTTTTAATCCAACTTGATCATGACGGATCCATCTTGATCATGATGGTTGATCCTTTTGATGTGTGCCTGTATGTGGTTTGCAAGTATGTGTTGTGAATTTTTGCATCTATGTTCATTAATGAAATGGGTCTTACAATTTTCCTTTTTTTTTTGTGTCGTTGCCACCTAATTTTTGTATTAGAGTGATGTGGGCTTCAAAGAAGAAATTTGGAAGATTTTTCCTGTTTTATTATCTTGAATATGAGTAACAATTGGCTTGACATTATATTTAACCTGTTTATCAATACTGCCGTGAATCCACTGTCTGCATCTAGAAAATTTTTTAGTTTCAGAGGTTTTTATTACAGTTTCTACTTCTTTGATATAGTGCAGGTCTGTTTTAGCTTTCAATCTCTTTTTGGTTAAGCTTCGGTGATTTTTCTAATGATTTTCAGATTTTCAACAATTTCTGTTAGGCTTGCAATTTAGTAGAGTAAATATTTTTTTAAGGTAGTTGAACATATGATTGTCTGGATCTTTCATTATCTGTTGTGAGGTTTTCCACTTTTCATCTCTAATTTCATTGATGTTGGCATTACTCTTTCTTTCTTTTTGGTCAACTGAGCTAAGGATCTATCGATGGTGTTTATCCTTTCAAAAACCAGCTCTTTGAGGCATTGGGTTCATTTATTGTTTCATTTGTTCCTATTTCATTTAATTCTGATATTCTGATTTTCGTTGTTTTTTCCTTTCTTTGGGGGTTTTAGGATCTATGTTTGCTGTTTGCCTCTAAAGTGTTTTTATTTGCAATGTTATAGGATTTTTATTCTGTGTTTCTGTTTTCTTTTTTAAATACAATATATTTATTGATATGTTGTGTATTTCATAGACATAATTTTTCAGTTCAGTTTAGAAATATTCCCCTTTTCCCTTCCTCCCAACCCACCCCAGATCATGCATTCTTCCCATCTCCCGACATGTTCGGCACTCTTTTTCTTTCTCAGCAGTCTTTTTTTTTTTTCTGCAAAGGTTTATTGCTTGGGGCAGAATTAAACTATATCATCCGTTCTTTGACCCAGTTCCTATGTTGTTGTGGTTCCCTCCCAATGGTATTGCTCCAAACCTCCTATATAAAGGTCATATATGTACAAGAATTATGTCATCCATGATTAAATTGTATTTTAATTCTGATATATGTTTAGTTCATATTTTCCCTTTAATATTTCTATTTACGGAAAATATGAATATAATACCTTCCACCCAGAGAAATTACCATGTCTGAAAGATTGTGGTAAGTTAATTCTAGGAGTCATTAAGTGATTCACATTATAACATCACAGTTGCTTTCATCTAGAATAGAATATACAATTAACGTTTGCTCATCTTGCCTTTAAATTGGGGGATTTGGTACGTCTCCACAAATGAGGTAAACAATTCCCCATTTGTTTTTCTGGGACTGTGTTTACTTCACGTTAGGATAAGCTTCATGTTCCATTCGAGTTTACCTGTGGAAGTTGCATAATGTCATCTTTCTTTACTGTTGCATAGAATTCCGTTGTGTAGATGTACCATAGTTTGTTATCCATGCATCAGTTGAGAGGCATTTGCATTGGATCCAGCGCTGTGCGATTATAAGAGAGATGCAATAAACAGGATGTGCATGTATCTTTGCAGCAAGATGCGTCTTGTGGGGTATAGGCCCAGGAGTGATATGGTCAGGTGGTAACTATTTTTGAGTCCTTTTAAGGGTTCTCCACATACTTGTTCAACAATGGCTGTGACGGTTTACATTCCCAGCGCCAGAAGTGGAATGAGCCTTTCGCCTTTCCTCCACAACCTCTCCAGCATGTTGCTTGTCCTTTGGTTTCCTTGATCTTACCAGTCTTATACCTGTTAGGTAATATCTATAGTAGTTTAATTTGGCATTTCCCTAATATTAATGATTGTTGAACACTTTTAAGAGGTTCTCAGCCATCTTTACTCTCACAGTTGAATCCTCTGTTCAGTTCTTACTCCATCTTTTGATAATCATTGTTGTTTTCTTCTTCTTGGTTTTTGATGTTTTTTATTTTTTTTTCTATGTATTACATCAGTCAGTGATGTATCACTGGGTGAAGATGTCTTCCCACTCTGAATCATTCTCTTAAATGTCCTTGACTGTTTTTTTACTGTACAAAAAGCTTTTGAGTTTGATGAGGTCCACTTGTCAACTGTTTGACCTTATTTCCCTAGCAACTCGGGTGTTTATTTTAGAAAGTCGTTTTTTCCGCTCCTATGTCTTGTAGATTGCATACCAACATTTCGTCTATCACCTCAGATTCCGAGTTTAACATTGAGTCCTGTTGACCAACTTGGAGTTTGATTTTTTGTACAGGTGAGAGGTAGGAGTTTAATTTTTGACTACACACAGTGATTCCGTTTTGGGCCAGCAGACAATTGCTAAAGAATGACTATCTTCCTCTAATTAGCTTTTTTTGGCCCCTGTTACGGAATTGAGTGGATGTAAATTTTATGAGCCAAGTTTGGATCTTCAGTTTTGTTTTGTCCTTGGGTCAAGGGTCTTGTTTTTGTGCCAGTATCAATCTGTATTTATGACTATAGCCCTGTAGGATAGCTTAAAGCTGTAAGGTGATCCCCCTTTATTGCAGGTCTTTTCCAAGGTCTGTGAACGAGAAACTCAGGGAATTTTAATTGGGATTTGCAATTGGAATCGTCATTTAAATTTGGATAGAATGGACTATTTGTACTATATTAATTGTCTAATCCATGAACATGAGAGGGTTTCCCATCTTTTAATAGCCATCTTTCATCTCCTGTCTTCAGTGGTTTAAAATGTTTGTTTGTAGAGAACTTTGGCTGTCTTGGTTAGATTTTATTCTCAGTGTAATTTTTTGGGGGGGGGGACTATTCTGATTGGGAGGTTTTAATTTTGTTCTTCACAAAATGGTGATCCAGTTTACAGCACATTGCTAGAAGAGTCTGATCATTCCCTCCAGTGAGATTTTTTTAAACCGTTTGTCAAAATATGAAGGTGGCGGAAATTGATGATGCGCAAGTTTGGATCTTCAGTTTTTTTTCCAGTGGTCAACAGGTCCGGTCTTTTGTGTCAGTACCAGCTGTTTTTTAATGACTATGGACCTGTAATATATTTTGAAGTCTGGTAGGCAAATCCCCCCTTCATGGCAATTTTTTGACTCAAGGTTGTGCTTTAGCTATTCAGGGCTTTCTTTTTGTGCCATATGAATTTAAGGATTTGTTATTTCCGCTAGGTCCTATGAAAGCTATAGGGATTTTGATTGGGTTTATGCATTGAATTGTATATCATTGGGTAAAATGTACATTTTTACTATAGTTAACTTTTTCCATTTCCAGTTACCATGTGCATGAGGTCCTTTCCATCGTTTGGTGTAATTGTTTCAATCTCTTCTTCAGGGTTTAAAATTTTTGTGTAGAGGTCTTTATGTATCTTTGGTTAGGTTTTGTTCCCAGGTATCTCTTAATAATTTTTAGGCACTATGAGTGAGAACAGTCTTCTTATATTCTTCTCCACTGTTTAGTGTTGGTCTAGAGCACGTTGGAAGCAGAGGCAGGCAGATCAAGTGTGAGTTCCAAAGGAAGGCCCCCCCTGGGGGTCTACAGAGTATTTCCAGACAGCTGGGGTATAGAGAAAATCAAAAAAAAAAAAAACACAAAAAATAAAGATAAAAAAGAAAGGATACTGATTTTTTCTAGGTTAATTTGTAGCCTGGGACACTGTGACACTTTAACTAAAACTCTAATCGTTTTCTGCGATAATTGTTTGGGGAGTTTTTAGCAGTCCCTTAATGTAAACTTATCATATCTTACGCTGCAAACAGGGATAGCTGAACTTCTTCCGTTTTCTTGATGAAGTACTCCTTTAATGTCCTCTCTTGTCTATATGCCCCTAGCAACGGTTGTTCAGACACTAGTGGTTTGAAGAGTAGTGGAGTATTGGGACAGCCTTGCGGTTTCCCGCTTTAGGGCAAATGGTTCCAATTTTTTCTCTATTTATGATGATGTTAGCAGTGGGTTTGCCTATATATGGCCGTTGATCATGTTGAGGAAATGTTCCTTTCCATGGCTATTCCTGTCTAGGGACTTTAAATATGAAGGGATTGCGGATCTTGTCCAAGACTTTTCTGCATCAATTGGAGATGAATCATTTGTCTTTAACCCATTTATGTGGTTTTTAAGATTTATTGATTTACATATGGTGAACCATCCCTGCATCTCTGGTTTGAATCCAACTTGATCAGATGGATGAGATTGTTTGATTTGGGTCTGTAGTGATTGGCAATATTTGTGGTGGACTTGTTTGAAATCTACTGTTCTTGGTGAGATGCCTCGTATAGCTTTCTTTTTTTTTAATTTATATTTAATTTTTTTAATTGACGTCTTTGTGCGTTTCGTATCATCATTTTCGCATTCAGATCAGGCATTGTTTCCCTTTTTCCCTTCCCCCCTCACCCCCACCCCATCCATTGTTTCATTTTTAGTTTTTTTTTTCTTTTTTTTTTGTATCTTTGCCCGTTTTTTGGTTGATAGATGTGATTCTGGCTTCATTTAAGGAGTTTGGGGATTCCCTCTGTGCGGCTTCTGACAGTTTGAGTAGCAATGTGTCTTAGGACCTCTTTAAAAGGTTTTAGTAATCGAATTCTGTTATGAAAACCATCTGGCCCCGGCTTTTTTTTTTGGTTTTTTTTTAACATCTTCATTTCCTCAATATGTACGGATCTTGTTTTAACCTGTCCTCTCTTCTTGGTAGCTTTGTTGTTCACTTGGGTTAGAGGTTTGTTATTTTGTTTATCTTCAAATACCCTGTTGCTGTTGGTTGATTATTATGTATTTGATTGCTTGTTTGCTATTTCATTGATTGTCCTGCTCTGATTTTTGTTATTTCTTCCTGTTCTGTTGGTTTAGGGTTTCATTTGTTGTTCTCTCTAAGTTTAGACCATTATTTGTACCCTATCTAGTTTTGTTGATGTGGCCCACTTAGGCCCGATAAATTTCCCTCGTCACAGCCCGCTTTTTAAGATATACCAAGGTTTGTTGTTGTGTGTGTATTCTGCTGTTCATTCAGAATTTCATGAATAATATATTTCAGCTCTTTTATTAGGTATATTATTATTTTTATTGTATTGAGTTCTACTGTCACTGCATGTAGGGATTGGGGGCAACCCATGTTGTGCAAATGCCATGGAGTCAGAAGAGGGCATCAGATTCCCCTGGAACACGGAGTTAAAGAGACGGGTCTTCTGCACCAAGGTGGGTGCTGGGAATCGAATTCGAGTCTCATCGTGCAAGAGCATCCTCACGTGCTTATGTGAACCATCTCCTCCAGCCCGATGTCACTATTTCTTCCCTGACCAATTCATTTTTCAGGTTGTGTTAGTTTAAGTTCGTGTCTCGTAGTATTGAGAGATAAGACTTATTCTGGTGTTCATATTGTGCTTTTCGTACACTAGTGTCTTATAGAATCGCATGGAATAATTTTATCTGCTTTTGTATTTGTTAGAGGTTCCGTTTGTGCCCCAGTAGGTGGTCAGTTTGGAGAATGTTCCAGAGGGGCTGAGTAAAAAGTAATAGTCTCTGGTAGTTTAGGTGGAAATATTAATAGTATGATGTCTGTGAGTCGATTTAGTGTATGTAAATTGTTAAGTTCTGATGTGCTCTCTGTTTATTTTTTTCCTGTTGATCTGATCCAAAGGGGCCAGTGGGTGTGAAGTCTCCAACACTATTAGTGTTTGTATATAAATTCTGTCTCCTTGAGTCCTGCAGGAGTTGTTGTTTATAATGTTAGGTGCACAGAGTTTGGAGCATAGAGACGTTTAGGATTGTATAAGTTTCATGGTTCATTGTTTGCCTTTGACAAGGATGTAACTGGCCGTCTTTGGTCTCTTCTGATTAATTTGTACTTTGAGTCTACGGTGTCTGAATATTGAAATAGTCACGCCACTTGTTTCTTCTTTTGTATTCTTACTTGGAAGTATTATTTTTTCCATCCGTTTTACTCTAAAAAGAGCAAAAAAAGGGCATCTCTTCTGGAGGTGATGAATGGGTTTCTTGTAGACAGCATGCATATAGAAGTATTCAGTTTCTGTATATTCATTCTCCCTTACATGCTCTTTTGATTTGGGATTTTAGACCATTAGTATTTTTAAGTTTTATTGAGATATGTGTGTCATTTCTTTACCTCTTTTTTCTTGCTTGCATTCTTGGTCTGAGTTTAGTTTACGTCCGTTACACTTTTGTTGTGCGTTTCTCTTTTTAATTTCTTAGGGACAATGTGCTCCTTTTCCCTCGTTCCTTATATGTGGCTTCGAGATTTCCTGAGAACTGTTTGGTTTTCTAGACATGTATTCTTTCATTTTGTTCATGTGTGGAAGAATTCTTCTTTCTCCTTCACTAAATCGAATACTTGTTGCTGGGTATAGTAGTCGGGGTTGGCATCCTGCATTCTTTAGCTTCATAGTTTGTGCACTGAGAAAGTCAGCTGTATTCTTATGGGTTCCCTTATATGTAACTTGGTTTGTCGCTAGTGGCTTTCGGTTTTTGGGTCTTTGTTTTGAGCATCTGGTGTTTTAATAACATTAGTAATGGCAGGGGAATTATTCTTTCTCGGCCCGTCCCATTTGGTGTTCTATGTACTTCCAGTATGTGTATGGTTTGTCTTTTTTCAGCTTGTGGGGAATATTCTTCTATAATCCTTTTTGATGTATCTGGCTGTCAATATGTTGTCTTGGGATTCTTCCTCCCTTCTATCCTTTGATTGGTGGAGGTGTAGTACGTTTTCATTATGTCCACCAATTTCCTGGTTTGTTTCCACGCTGTGGTGTTTTTTTAATTTTATTTCATAACTTTACTTGAGCATCCTTAGTTGGTTCCATGTTATCCTGCAGCCTTATATTTATGTTTTCTGTTTCTTTCAGTCTGCTTCTGAGGCTTTTTCGCAGCTTCCCTCTGTCAATTGGATGAAGCTTGAATCTTTTTATTGCATAGTGATTTTTAGTATATTGCCACTCAATGCGGGAGCCTATCATGCCCATCTGTGTGCTCTTGATTCATTGGGATATTTTATTTTGTTTTCCTTTCAGCCTGGGTCTTTTGCAGCAGTATCCCACTCTTCGTTGGAGTTTGTCAATTTCCTCCCGTTAGTTGTGTTCCAACATTTGTCATTATCCACCCTCTGTTAGCTTTCTGAGTTTTTTCATTCTCCTCTCATTCTCTGTATGCTCTTTGATTCCTTTGAAGTACACAATTGTTTTTTTTCTTTGTCCTCTAGATTTCGTATTCCTTGTCAGTGTTCATTGTTTGGAGTTATGTGTTTTTATGAATTTCCCTGTTTTTTTTTTAATTAGTCTTTTAATTGAGCTTTGGGGTTGCATGTTATACTTTGGTTTTATTTTGGCTTCATGCCTCGTGTTCCGGCACAACAGACATCCTACTTCCGCATCCCAGAACATCCAGGCTGAGTGACTGGACTTGGTGCAACAACATGTCCTGTTCAATGGTTCCACTCTTGGCGTGTGGTTTGTTGTCTCTATCCCTTGCATGTTTGAACCGAAGCATTCGTTTTTTTTTTTTTAAGCTACGGGGAAGGGCATAGCCCCCAGGCAGACAGGCACCTGAATTTTTGCAGGTGTTGTGTGCCAACACCGGTGAAGTCCCACACCATGCTGTGCATGCTGGTGGCTGTGTTACGATCCCAGTGTTTTTTCTTAAAATCATAGTATTGACCTGCAGACATGAGTGTCCAGACTTTATTAAAAGTCCATCCTTGAAGATCTTCCCAGGAAATCTCCTTTAGGAATCTTGCAAGTAGAGGTTGTTGGAGTTTCAGTGTGGGTTTATTATGAGCCTTTCCCATGTTCTTTTTTATTGTCTTTGCATGTGGATTTGTTTGTTTATTAGTTTCTTCTGGCTTTCTGGTACCTCAATGGTGGCTAAACAGGACGTAATCACTAATACTTCACTTCTAGATCTCTGTACACCACTTCCCAGGCTGAAGGGGGCGTGGAGCTGCTACCTTGGCCCACACACAATACCCTGTTGGCAAACATTCATGCCAAGTAGTTGGTGCATGCTCGGTTTTGTGCTGGTGCACATCTGACTCCACCCATGTGGCATGTTGAGACCCGAAGGCTGGCAGTTCCCGGGCTATACCAAGCCTCCAAGGGGCACAGGGGTAGCAAAGCACCCAGGCAGACAGTGCTCACCTGGTATTTTAGGTGTTGTGTGAAGGACACAGTGAAGTCTGCTCACACCAGAGCTGGGGCACGCTTGTTTGTGCTGTGTTCATCTGACTACTCCATGTTTATTTTTTTAAATATATATTTTTTTTTTTAGTTAATTCTTTTTTTTTATTCTTGTATGTGTTGAATGTACTGTCTGCAATGTAGGTTTGGTAACCTATGTCATGCATCCGGAGTCAGAAGAGGGTCGATTCCCTGGAACTGGATCAAAGATGTTCTCAACTGCCATTGGGTGGCTGGGGAATCACCCTGGTCCTCTGGAAGAGCAGTCAGAATCTTAACCCCTAGGAATGCTGCTACCAATCATGAGGCAGAGTTCAATCCCAACAGTACTAACAATTGGGTGTCGACCTATGATTGTAATCCCATCACTGTGATGGACAATCAAGAAGGTAGTTGGGGCTGGCTAGTTTCCAAAGTATCTGAGAAAACACAAGCCTGATTCAGAAAGAACACTCTCAAGTAACACCAGTGATAGATTAGGACATCAAACAGCAACACTCGCTCTGGCCTCTGTGTGCATGGTATACACCATGCATGCATTATGGATCCATAAATAACTTAATAATATTTAAAAGAATACCTATTAGATGTTTGGAGAGGCAGGTCATATGTTATTTAATAATTTAAGCACCATATTTTAATTCTTTGAAGATTTTTACAACAGATACATTGAAATTTTCCCAGCTCAAGCATGCTTTGAAACCATCTCTATGTAGAATTAAGCTTCAGATTCTTTTGCCTTAAAATTAGATAAATGGGCTTTTCCTCCAGGGTTACCATATGAATTTATTGAGTTAGCAAATACAAAATGTTTGGCATACAGTATTCTTGAAAAAAAAACTGAGTAGTTATATATTGTCTCTGACACCCACCACTATCAGATGAATATTCACAGCATTAATGTCATTCCTTAGTACTCAAGAGTCTGAGTTGCCAACTGAATTCTCCAGATGGATGAAATGAATGTAACCATGCTTCTTCTGACAGAACTTTCAGCCTGTGTTTGCCCAAGTCTACATATTAGGAAAAGCACACTGACAAAAATCACTGCTCAAAACCATTTATATTAAGCATTCAGAAAAAAGAAATTACTGAGTGGGAAACCTGTTATTATCTCTACTAAGAAAAGACTTGGAATTTCTCTTGCTGAAATTTTATTTCCAAATGTCATTTTTACAGAAGTAGATGAAAATTCTCATTTATTGGCAATATAACCAATTAAGATATGATAAATAAAATAAAGAAAAATGATTGTAATTTGAAAAATTTCCTGCCTAATCATAAAGAACTTCCTGAAATGTGTCCTTTCTGGAATGAAACAAAATGGAAACTGAACACGTTTAAGTTTTCTGTGCTTTACATGAAACGGCAAGCATTTAACACATGCGAGATCCTAAAAAAGAGTGAGTTCAACATAATCGAATTCTTCTGGAAAATGGTTACAGGAATCTCCACTATATCCAGCTGTTGTATATTTCCAACATACTGCAAGATAAGGACAGGGTAAGAAACTCACAGATCCTCTTCAGTGGGGATATGACTCTGACAAAAAAAAGCACATAGGAGAAAGTTTTCTATTTTCAACAGGTATGGAGCATTTTAGCATCCCACCATACAAACCAAAAGTGAATGACCTTATGGAAATTTGGGGCAATTTTTCTTGCCTCACTCTGCTGAGTCT
The DNA here is from genome assembly GCA_009823505.1 of Rhizomys pruinosus. Taxonomy (NCBI): domain Eukaryota; kingdom Metazoa; phylum Chordata; class Mammalia; order Rodentia; family Spalacidae; genus Rhizomys; species Rhizomys pruinosus. Next base: position 19,572 of record VZQC01002892.1, read on the forward strand.
GGTACTACACTGGTGCATCTTGATTTTCATTTATAACATGGCCAGATTCATGATATCAGACACAAATTACCATTAATCTATCCTTAAAATATGCAAAAGGGCTGGGTAAGTGTATACTTTTAACTTATTTGGTTTCGTGCTTTTTATTTAGATATAGTATTGATAAATGTAAATGTTGTGATTGCAGAATAATATTTAAGAGACATTAATAGACATCAGACAGGACAGAAAGTGGAAAGGAGTTACTAGGTAAAACAAAGAGAATTCCCATGGCAGTGACAGTATATTGTATCATCATAACATCTAGTGGATAAGTTATCACACATTTATTAAACTTTTGCATTCTATTCTCCAAAAAATGCAGAACTCTCTGTATGGGAGAGGGCAAGAAAATCACTTAGTCTTCATACCAACTCTGGGACAATCACAGTGAAACTCTGGGCATAGCAGAACANGGTCGATCTCTTTAGTTCCTCTCTACCCCGCCCCCCCCTGCTGCTTCTGCACTCCCGGGGCTGACTCCTCTCATCTCGGTACTTGCTCTTTTTAACTGCGGGGGTGGGCTCAGCTGCCAGGCCTGGCGGGCACGTCTGGCCTCGTGCCCAGCGTGACCCCGCGCTCCTCGAAGGCCTTCCCTCTCCCGGGAAGCCACCCGACCGCACAGATAATAGCTATTCCTCCGTTTCCACCACCGGGTTGCTGGGACTACGTTAGACTGGCTCCACTGTGCATAATACCCCCGCCCCGGCACTTGCTTCTCCAAGTTAATTTGGAATCCCATCTCAAGATCTTATGACTTGTAAGATCCTCAGGTTTCGCGCCACTTTACCCGACTGAGACATCTCTTCTGGCCATGTCTTGATATTTTGGCATTTTTTTACTGTGTCCTTCAATTTATTTATTTATTTATTTTATTATTTTTTTTATTAATTACTTGTCGTAATGATTGCTTTGTGCATTTCATACTTTTTTCCATTTCAGTTCAGGCTATTTCCCTTTCCCTCCCCCCCCCCCCGCCCCACCCTCCCAGATCCTGCATTCTGCCAATAACTGTCCTGTCATCTTCCTCTCAGTTTTTTTTATTTTTATTTTTTATTTTATTTTATTTTTTTTTTTTTTTTTAGTATATATCTGAGTACAGTCTTCGCAAAAACCTATCTGCAGGCTGTTGTGCCCAAACACCTACAGCCCCACCATCCAGTGGGGGGTGACAGGTTGTTGTTCAATCAAGTTGATCAAAGAGTGTCCAGACTACAATGTCTGTAGATTTCACCATTCAACCTCAATCGCAGCCCTTACATTCTACCGGTCGCCCCCTTTCCGCAATGTTGTTCCCTAGGCTTAGAAAGGTGCACAGGTGGATGAGAGGTATAAAACAGTCCCACTCCTCTCTGGGCTGTTAGCGTGGAGCTCTGCGGGTCAATTACTGGCTGTTTCCCTTCATGGGCCTGACAGTCTGTCCAGGATAACCTTTCGTCCTACTAATGAGAACAAGCGAATTAAGCATATAGGCATTCAAGCGACACCATATTATTAGTGTATGTGTTACCTTAGCTCTTGACATGTGGCTGTATTCTCTGCGTGTAAGATGAGTCTTGTGTGTTATGATCCCAGGATGCTATGGCTGGTCAAATGGCAAGTTCTTTTGAATTTCCAAGGTTATCGACACTATTTCCTATAGTGGGCTGTACATTTACATTTGCCACCAGCAAAGACATTAATATAAAATAATTTCAAAAGGAACATGTTTAATTAAAAATTTATGGAACAAAAGGATAAAAGTATATAATTTTTAACATTTTTTATGTTTTTATGGTTATAATTAATCGCATGTGGTGTGCCAATAATCAGATCAGGTGTGCTAAGGTAGTAGGTCAGTTTGTCTAATACAAGATTTATTATTTATATTATTTATTTATTATTTGATTATTCATTTATGGTTTTTCAAGTACAGGCTCTCCTGTAGCCCCAGCCATCCTGGACACTCCTCTGTAAACCAGGCGCCTTGACACAAAATACAAACCATCCACCTGCCTCTACTCCCGTGTCCTAGGATTAAAGGCATGCGTCACCACACCTGGCACGATTTTAAAATACCTCAGGGTAAACCTACAAGAAACAAATATAATGGAGAGATGAAATATGTGTAATAACAAAGTGAGATCCAAAAACAGACGAATATATGCCATGTAAGCAGAAGACTCCAAGATAGCAAAAATTGCACTAAAATTTTCCCTTCTGTGTTTTCCTAGAATATTTTACTTCATTTAGAGAGAGAGGTGTGTGTGTGTATGTGTGTGTGTGTGTGTGTGTGTGTTTTCAAGTGAATGTGAGAAGGTTCATTTGTGATTTTTGTTCTTCCACATGGTTTATTCAGCTGCTTAGATTCTAGTGACAATAAAATGCTCCGAAGTCAATGTAATTTATTCCAAGTAAGAAGAAAGAAGAGATGAGGGAGTGAAGGATTTAAATAAATGAGCAACTCTAATGCCTCATGAAATCTAAGCTAGCCAAGAGGGAGAATGGAGTCCTAACGTGCCTGACTGAACAGTGTGGATGGAATGCATACATTTTTAAGGAATAAAATAAGTTAAACATTCTTATTGTCTCAAATATGCATTGCTCCTTTTATGAAAATACATATTGATTATGGCAGAAATAAAAAGAAAAATTAAATTCTTGAAACATTGAAAAATACAGCATACAAAAATGTTGAGCTATAGCAAAAGCAGTATTAAGAAGAAAAAATTAAAGCACCTAATGGGTACAAGGAATAGCAGAAGCTCAGATCATCAATATATGCCTTAAGTCTCAGTGTTGGAAGGCGGAGATGGTGGTCATGAGCTGGAGGCTGCCCTGGACTAAACAGCATTTTCCAGGCCAGCCTGTATGACATAGAGATCTCCTACATCAGGCAACTGAATCAAAGCACAGATAAACAAAGGACCAGAATGTTCTCAAGTAATCTATTAATATAGCACAAAGAATTTGGAAAATAATAGCAAACTAAACCAAATTTAATAGAAAGGAGAAACAATAAAGTGCAGAATAGTAATTAATGAAAAAGAGACAGCAAATGCAAAAGATGAGCAAATGAATGCTAGTTTCTGTAAAAAGGTAAATAGTCACGAAGTCAGCAGACTTTTGTATGCTGGTAGCATTTGGGTAAATAGCATTTTTACACACCAACATTAAAGTATATGACCTGCCAAGGTAGCGATATTCATCTCTTCTCAGCCTTTATGCTGAGATCAGGTAAGAGAGCAACATGGGCAACAGCTAAGCTCTTTCAGATACAATCTCTGGAAATAATTAAATCAAGGAAGTAAAAGATTTTTATAAAGAAAGCTATAAAATATTAATGAAAGGAATTGAAGAGGACATTAATGGGGAAATGATACCAGTTATAAATGTACATGATAGCCAAAATTATCCATAGAGTTATTGAAGTTCTGATCAAAATGTCAATGATATTCTTCAAACAATTAAATGACAGGCATATGAAAACTTATATGAAGTGCAATCACAGGATACACTGAATAGGTAAACAACCTGGAATGACAAAGATCAAAAGAGGAATTATTATAATACTGCTCTTCAAAGAGGGCTACCAAGCTTTGGTTATGAAACTATCATGGTACAGACATAAAGGCAGACTAACAGGCCAAGGGAATGGAGCAAAGAGTTTGCACATAAACCATGCATTTACTGGAAAATCATTTTGACAGGGATGCTAAGAATATTCATTAGTGAAAGGACATTCAAATGCATGGTGCTGGGGAAATTGGGTATCCTCAGGAAGAAGAATGTGATTAGATCTTCATATATAAATATTTTAATCCAAAATTGCTTCAAAACTTGAGCGTAATCCATGAAACCACAGTGCTAGTCGAAGCATAAGAGAAATACTTCAGGATATCAGAAAAGATAAGTATGTCCTGTTTGGGTATTTTTTCCAATGTTTTATTTTTATTTTTTAACAATAAGTAATGTTATGAGTACAAGCATCCTTCATGTAGTGCCAATGTGCAAGCAGCTATGCCCAAACCCACACAGCCCATGTCTCCCACCATCCAGCTGGTGGGGCTTTTATGTACAATCATGTTGATCAAATAAGTGTCCAGACTATGTTGCTGTAGTTTCACCATTCACCTCAATC
>VZQC01002896.1:10862-27044 GCA_009823505.1 Rhizomys pruinosus
TAAATAAATAAATAAATAAATAAATACTTCAGCAATTAGATTGAAAAAGGTTGTTAATATGGCTAAGTGAACCCTAAATGCCACCAGACTTCTAAAGTATATGTCAGGTTTAGACATAAATTAAAGTTTTAGAGTATATAGTATTGGCAAGATTTGTACCCATGAAAACATACTGATGACTGTGCTGTGCATGTTGAGCTTTTACTGACGAATGGAGGTTTTAATGGCTATGGCTGCCAGACAGAACTGCTGTCTTGATCAGCAAAGATTTTTTATAAGCACTGACAGCTGCAACCCTTACACCAAATGTGGTACTGCTTAGTTAACATTTTTCTCATGCAGACTTTCTGCCACAGCACAATGTAAATGTGCAGACTTGCACCAAGCAGACCTCTCCTCAATGGACAGCTGGCTTTGAAGCCACCACTGGTCTGAAGGAGACAACTCTGGCTAGGTCACATGATACATTCCTGGTGGAACAGTAGCACATTCTTGCTAAGTAGCTATGAAAATCTTCTAAAGCTCACCTTTTGGATTCCATGGCTTTCCAGTATACCAGAAATAGGAGAACATCTGAATGCTGTGTAGGTAGCTCTAAAAACATCTCCAGACTCATCAACTCCCTGGAAAATAATCATTTAAACAATCAAGTAAGAACCCTATGAGCTAATGGCTCAGTTCAAGTGACTCTATTACCCTTATGGTTATGGAGGACACAAAAAATCTATTTAACAGTGGGCCAGGAATATCCAGTACGTTACTTTTTTTTTTTTTTTTTTTATTGAGACAGGGTCTCCCTATAGCCCCAGCTGGCCTGGAACTCACTCTGTAGACAAGGCTGGCCTTGAACTCAGAGATCCGCCTACCTCTGCCTTGTGCACCACCGGCCCGGCTTAAAGATGGCTCTTAGCTGCCATGTGGGTGCTGGGAATCGAACCTAGGTCCTCTGCTAGAGCAGTTGGTGCTCTTAACCACTGAGCCATCTCTTCAGCCCCAGGTGATTCTTATTTTTAAGGTTTTAATGTGTTTCCTACATCCAAAGAAATTATTGTTTGCTTGGACAAGGACTGTGTTATACTTTTGTGACTTTTACAGCATGAAACACAGTACTGAACACGTAGTAAAGGTATAATTATACTTTAAACCGAATAGCAACGAATACACGTTCTAAAATTTTAGCTTAATGTCGAAGGGACCCTATGGGCCGGTGCACAGGCCTGTGAAACTCAGTACTGGTGAGGTGGAGGCAGGAGGATCGGATCAGGAGGTTGGCCTGGGATTACAAAAGACCCTATCACACAACAAAACAAAAACCTTGAAGGAACCTATTTAAGTAAATATAGTTCCACTCTGGGAAGGATATTTTGAAATAACACCATTTTTCTAGATAAAATACTAAGATCTTTTTATATAAATTGAATTTGGGGGACTGCTTGGGTCACTAGATTCCCACTCAGTGGAAGAGAAATAGGCTGCATCTGTGTTTTAGGGAAAGCCTGAATAACAGTGATTCCTTCCCTTCTTTGTTTCTTCTGATTTTAATGTTCATTCTTTCTCTGGCCTTCTCCCTCCCCTTTAGTTTTAAATAGGAATTGTGTTTTCCCTTGCTTACCTGGAGGTCCCTGCCATCATGGGAAACCAACTTGCTGGCATTGCACCATCCCAGATCCTCTCTGTGGAGAGTTATTTCTCAGACATCCATGACTTTGAATATGATAAAAGCCTGGGGAGTACTCGTTTTTTTAAAGTTGCTCGGGCGAAGCACCGAGAAGGCCTGGTGGTTGTGAAGGTCTTTGCAATTCAGGATCCCACATTGCCTTTAACCAGTTATAAACAAGAGCTGGAGGAACTGAAAATCAGGCTTCATTCTGCACAGAACTGCCTACCTTTTCAGAAAGCGGCAGAAAAAGCATCTGAGAAAGCAGCCATGTTATTTCGGCAGTACGTGAGAGACAACCTCTATGATCGCATCAGTACCCGGCCATTCTTAAATAACATTGAGAAGCGCTGGATTGCTTTCCAGATCCTGACTGCTGTGGACCAAGCACACAAGTCTGGAGTCCGACATGGGGACATCAAGACTGAGAACGTGATGGTCACCAGTTGGAACTGGGTTCTTCTCACTGATTTTGCCAGTTTTAAGCCCACTTACCTTCCAGAGGACAACCCAGCAGATTTCAACTATTTCTTCGATACTTCCAGGAGGAGGACTTGCTACATTGCTCCCGAACGCTTTGTTGATGGTGGCATGTTTGCCACTGAGCTAGAATATATGAGAGATCCTTCAACTCCACTCGTAGACTTAAGTAGCAATCAGAGGACTCGAGGAGAGTTGAAGAGAGCAATGGACATCTTTTCAGCAGGTACTGGAGTTGGTCAGATTAGCTAATTTGCACATTTTGGTATTTTAACTGTCAAGCATAGAAATGTAACGTTTTGTAACTTGCCACATGTTCAAAAAATTTCTTGGCGTGGCTTCATAAATGATTTCAGATAGATACAGTCTTTCATTGGACATGTTTAAATTATTAGAAAATGCAAAGAACATTTCATATTCAATATTCAAAAATATTTGCTTCAAAATGATGGTGACAGGAGATATATGTCCTTTAACTATTTTATTTTGTACTTATGTGTATGTGTCTGTGTTTGTGGGTGTCCTTGGAAGCCAGAAGAGGACATTGGATTCCCTGGGACTGGAGTTACAGGTGGCTGTGAGTCACCTTACGTGGGTGGGTGCTGAGACTCAAACTCAGGTTCTTTGCAAGAGCAGCCAGTGCTCTTAATTTGAGCCATCTTGCCAGTCCCTATATGCCCTTTTAAAAATGTAAACTTTAGGGGGCTGGAGGGATGGCCTAGCGGTTAAGAGCGACGACCGCTCTTGCAGAGGACCCGGGTTCGATCCCCAGCACCCACATGGCGGCTGAGAACCGTCTGTGACTCCGGTTCCAGGAGAACTCCAGTTCCAGGGGAATCCGAGACCGTCTTCTGACCTCCGCGGCATCGCACGACACGGGTGCGCAGACCTGCATGCAGACAATACATTCATACACATAAAAATAAATAAATAAATAAATAAATAAATAAATAAATAAAAAAAAATTAAAAAAAAATGTAAACTTTAATATAGAGATAGATATTACATAAATCCACAATCACATTTCAGTCTTTGCTAGATAAACATAGATGTGGTTACAGAAACACATAGTTCATAAGTCTCCAGGGGAATGATGGGTAGAGAGGCTGGGTCAGGAAAGGCCTCTGTTAGAATGATTTAAATGGAGGCCTTCAGAATGATTGGGAGGTAGCTTTGGTAGTTTGTTTCAGGCTTGGTATATTCTGCAAAGTCATTTACACATTTTAAACCTGCGTGTGGGGGTGTCTGCAGATGTGGTGTCCTGATGAAGAGAGGGTCTGGCATTCCCAAGCTAGATTGTCTGATGCATGTTGTGGGCACACAACTAATGTAACATGGGGAGTGGATTGTAAGGATCCTCCCTCCCCCACTGGAGACAGGAAGAACAGTTTAGGAGGAAACTGCCATAATCCTGTAAGAATGACTGTGATTGGCTTAATGTGGCAGATTCAAGGATGGTAATGTTTAAAGGATAATTATTAAGTGAGATTCCTAAGATTTTGTGATTAGAAGATGAAGTTGTGAACCTTCCACTCCCTTTCTTTGGGAGGAGGCCAGTGTATAGCATTGATGGTCCAGAGCTAGGAGTCAGGAGGAAGGGCAGGTGGGAGTGGTGAGGTCTAGTTCTGGTAGTTGGAGGTGCTAGGCAGGAGAAGATGTAGACAGACAGTTGGCTATGTAGTTTGGTGAGTAGAAATTTGAGGCAGAGATTTGGGAGTTATTAGGAAATAGGCAATAATTTTAGTGGGAGAATAAGTTTGTACAGAAGTGATTCTTTTTTTTTTTTTTTTTTTGGTATTTTAGAGACAGCGTTTCCCTTTAGTCCCAGCTGGCCTGGAGCTCACTTTGTAGACCAGGCGGGCCTTGAACTCACAGAGATCCACCTGCCTCTGCCTCCCAAGTGCTAGGATTAAAGGCGTGTGCCACCACGCCCAGCTGGAAGTGATTTTTAAGCTCTTGGGATCTCTGTAAAGAATTTGGTGAGATCAGTGGACTCCTCTGAAAATATGTACTGTGTGTTCATACACATCACTTCACATATGCAGATGCCTTGAAGCTGGATCACAGACTCTGGTTATCTAAGAATGAGGTAAGAAAGAGCTGAAGACAGAGCTTGGATGACTGTTGGGAGAACCCTGCCATCGATGTCATTTCAGTACATTTTGAGATGGTTTGGTTTGATAGGTTTTCTTGCCTGTAGATTTGCTGTAGTAAAACTACAAATTAAGCTGAATTATTTATGAGTTAGGAAAAATAATATGAAGAAGTTTTGAATGAATAAGGCTTGCTGCACAGGATTGCGCCTTGAATTGGTCCATGCGGTTCGCTAATCTGTCTCACAAGATAGTACTGACAGGTGTTTTTAAGAGGGTTAGCCTCTTGCATGCCAGCACAGATTGAACATTCCCATTCTGAAAAACTGAAATCTTTGAGCACTTTGAATTTAATGGTTTTTAAAATAAATATGCTCAAATGGTAAAGTCTACACAAATATTCCTAAATCTGAAAAAATGGTATATGTGAGACACTTTTGGGCTCAAGTGTTTTTGAGTAGGGATAGCCACTGGTCTGTAACATTAGAATGTTGATCAGTGTGTTTACCTAAAAATTTCTCGAGCCATTTAGACATTTTAAACCTGTGTGTGAGGGTATCTCCAGAGGCCAGAAGAGGGTGTTGGATCACCTGGAAGGGGAGTTACAGGCCATTGTGAGCTGCCCAACATGGGTGTGAGAAGCTAAACTCAGGTCTTCTGTAAGAGCAAGAGCCCTTAACTACTGAGTCATCTCTCTAGCTCCTTATTTTGTGTTTAAAAGACAGAAATATACACGTGGGTTTGTATATGTATTATACACATGATACATTTATATTTTTCAGTTTTCCTTCCTACATAAAAGATAATGGTGTATGTTCTTTTTAAAATAATTCCAAGTTTATTCACAGAGTTATGCAACAGTCAGTTCTAATTCCAGAGCATTTTCATCACTTACTACTTCCCAACTCTCTTGATCATCCTTAGCAAGTATTAAATGCTCTCTCTGTGGATTTGCCTATTCTGGGCATGCATTTACATTTCGTGTGTGTGGTCTTTTGTGTCTGGCTTCTTAGAATAGTGTTTCCATGTTTTCAAGACTGACCTGTGTATTACTACTTCATGGCTTTTATGGCTGAAGAATGCTATCGAATGGGCATTTACACCACATCTTTGTCGTTTTGCTTACTGCGAATGATGCTGTTGTGTGCCAGGATTCATGAATAGATGTTGGTGCGGACTTCTGTTTTCAACATCTTGGAAATTTCATAGGAGGATAATTGTATTGCCATATGGCAACTCTGTTTAACATTTTGAGAATTGCTGAACTTGGGTTGGTGAGCTGGGCCAGCAGGTAAAAGCACCTACTGTGCAAACCATTGCCAGAAGTTGTCTCTGACAAACACACACACACACACACACACACACACACACACACACACACACTCTTAAATTAAAAAAATTGCCAGACTTTTCCAAAGTGATTATGCCATTTTGTATTCCTCCTAACAATGTGTGAAGGCCCCAGTCTCCACATTGCCAATGAAAAAAGATAGATCCTAGTTCTTTGAAGTAGAATTTCATTATGGTTTTGATCTGTATTTCCCTAATGACTAATGATGGTGAGCATATTTTATTTTATTATTTTATTTTATTTTATTTGATCTTATCTTATTTTTGAATAGCTAGGTACTCTTACATGCTAGGCAAGCACATTACCTTTGAGCTATATACTCCCAACCTAAGCATTTTTTCATATGCCCCTTCTCAGTTTATATATTTTCTGTGGAGAAATGTCTGTTCAAATTGTCCTTCTAAAACTTTTTTGGGGGATGTCTTTTTATCATTGAGTTGTAAGAATTTTTTTTTTTTTTTGGTATTTTTGAGACAGGTTCTCCCTTTAGTCCCAGCTGGCCTGGAGCTCACTCTGTAGACCAGGCTGGCCTCAAACTCACAGAGATCCACCTGCCTCTGCCTCCCGAGTGCTGAGATTAAAGATGTGCACCCCACACCCAGCAAGAATTTTTTTTTATATAATGTGACTACAAGTCTCTTACTTGAAGTCTGGTTTGAAGCTATTTTCTCCTAGTCTGTGTTTTTTTTGTCCTGTCTTTTCTTTTCACTTTTTATCATGGCCAGAACCTTCAGTAAATGCGGAGTTGAAGTGTCAAGAGCTGACATCTTACTCTTGATCTTAGGAAGAAGGCACTCACTCTCTCTCACCTTTAATTGGATTAGCAGGGAGAGCTTTATATATGCTCTCTATCCTTTTGTGCTTTGATCATCAAAGTGTTGGGTTTTGCAGATGTGTTTCTGCTTATGTTGGGATGATTTTGTGTGCCTCTTTTATTACTTTGCTACTAATATATGTTTATCCATTGATTTTCAGATATAGGATTTCATTCCTAGAGTAGAGCCTACTTGATCATGCTGTGGAATTTTGGAATGTGGATGGCTAATATTCTGAGGATTTTTTTTTCTTTATATGTGTCTTTGGCTAATTTTTTGTGCTGTTAATACTGGTATTTATTGCTGTACATATACTCAAAACACTTATTTTATTTGAACCCCATGTGTATGAGCGTGCGTGCATGTGTGTGTGTGTGTGTGTGTGTGTGTGTGTGTGTGTGTCTGCTCTCACTGGAGTATGTTCTCAGGTGCCACCCCCCCCTTTTGAGACAGGCTCTCTCTCTCTCTCTCTCTTCCTCTCTCTCCCTCTCCCTCTCTTTCTCTCTCTTTTTCTCTCTCCACATAGGCTTTGTTGGCCAGCAGTTCCCAGGGATCTGCCCCTTTCTGCCTCTTCAGTGCTTGTGGTTTCAAGCCCATGCGGTCCCACCTGGCCTTTTTTCCTTGGATTCTGGGATTTGGATTTGGTCCTACTGCCTGCAAAGCAACTGCTCATCCCCTAGGCCTCCATGAGGGTTTTTTTGTTTTTGGTTTTGTTTTTTTTGTCTTTTTGAGACAAGGTCTTCCCATAGGCCCAGCTGGCCTGGCGCTCACTCTGTAGACCAGGCTGGCCATGAACTCAGGGAGATCCGCCTGCCTCTGCCTCCCGAGTGCTGGGATTAAAGGTGTGTGCCACCACGTCCACCTATGAGGGTTTTTAAAGCTTTATAACTTTGACTCTCAGCAGTTAGCTTTCTTCCACATTGATTGTAGATTTTTGAACATGGTAACAGGGACATGGGTAGCCACAGTGTGGAGAGCTTGTTTGGTGGGTCCTCTGCATGTCTTCTGGACACACACACACCCAGATAGGATATGGAACATTCTTTATTCTTTCAGTCAGCACTTTGTTAGACACCCTTGTGCTTCTCTGGAATACCCGTTGCCATGGTAAGTTTCTGGGTTTCTTTGCATGTTGCAGGAGCATGCTTCTTGAAGCCCACTCTTGGATACTCGTGAGTGTTGATGGTGTATTCTTGGGGCCCTGCCCTGTTGATGGCAGAACAGCCCTTTTTCTTGCCAGCCTTCTTTGTGGGAGCTGTTCTGGCTCAAATTGGAAAATCCCACCACCTTAAGTTTTTCACATGCTATGCTTAATTTTTATTCTATCCCAAAGAATTTTTAATTTCCTTTTTTTTTTTTCCTTTAATACTGGAAATTGAAGCTCTCACTTCTCATAGTCAGGCACCTTGTCCCTGGACTACATCCATAACCCTTTTTATTTTGTTTTAGACAGGTCTTACTAAGTTGTCCAGGTTAGCTTTTAACTTTTGCTTCTCCTGCCTCAGCCTCCCAAGTTGCTGGGATTACTATGCACGCCTCCACTGCCACCTTTCAAGTTCCTTTTGTTCCACTAGTTATTTAGGAATGTAGCATTTAATTTCTGTATATTTGTAAATTATTCAAAATTTCTTTTGTTAATTGATTTTTTATTTCATTCCATTTCGAGTTTGAAGGGTGTGGTCTTATGTTATTTGTCTATACAGACTTAATCCTTTTAAGTTTATTGACTTTTTTTTCCTGGTCTTTTTGAGACAGGGTCTCCTTGTAGCCCTAGCAGTCCCAGACTTCACTAGACCAGGCTGGCCTTGAACTCACAAAGATCCACCTGCTTGTGCCTCCCAAGTACTGGGATTAAAGGCGTGCGCCGCCACACCTGGCCAAGTTTATTGACTTTTAAAAAACTTATTATTCTTAGCAAAATACCTTGCTAGGCTACTTTTTGAAGAAAAGAGGTTTATTTTTGCTCATAACCCTGGAATACAAGGTCAAGGAGCCACATCTGGCATTGACCTTCTTGCCGGGGCACAGGGTTTCTTATGACTACACCTGGTTTCAACCCTAGAGGTCCCAACTAAGGAATTTTTAAAAAAAATTTTTCTTTTTAATTTATTTATGTGTATGAATGTACTGTCTGCATGTAGGTTTGTGCACCCGTGTCTTGCAATGCCGCGGAGGTCAGAAGAGGGTGTCGGATTCCCCTGGAACTGGAGTTCTCCTGAAATTGGAGTTACAGACGGTTCTCAGCTGCCATGTGTGTGCTGGGGATCGAACCCCGGTCCTCTGCAAGAGCAGTTGGTGCTTTTAACCGCTAGGCCATCTCTCCAGCCCCCCAACTAAGGATTTTAATCCTGTTAACTTCCCACCTCTGACCACCATTATCAGATCAAGTTTTTACCCTAATGCCTTGCAGTTGAGATTCCATTTCAACACAGGAAGCCTTGTAGCACACTCAAACCATGTTTAAACCATAGCGTTGAGGGTCATTCTTAGGCTGCATCTAAATAGTATAGGTCTTGAGAAGAATGTGTCTTTGGCTGTTGTGGGTAGGATGTCATATGGATGTTTGTTAGAGCCAGTTGCTTTACAGTGTTGCTCAGATCCATTTCCTTGTTTAAATTGTTTTTCTATTTATTTATTTATTTATTTATTTATTTATCTATTTATCTATCTATTTATTTATTTATGGTTTGTGCACCCATGTCATGCAATGCCACGGAGGTCAGAAGAGGGCATCAGATTCCCCTGGAACTGGAGTTAAAGACGGTTCTCAGCCGCCATGTGGGTTCTGGGGATCGAACCCGGGTCCCCTGCAAGAGCAGTGGTGCTCCCAACCGCTAGGCCATCTCTCCAGCCCCCAACAAGTACTTTTCTTTACCTACCGAATCCTCTTGCTGGCCCTGGTGTTTTTGTTTTGTTTTAAATTATTTTAAAATTTTATATGTATGAATGGTTTTCCTGCATGTAAGAGGGTGTCCCATTTCTTGGAAACTGGAGTTACAGACAGTTGCTAGCCCAGGTGAATGCTGGGAAAGAAACCTGGGTCCTCTGCAAGAGCAGTCAGTGCTGAACCATCTCTCTAGCTCCTATTTAAAAATTATCCTAAGTAATTCTAAAGTGTAACATTATAAATAGAAATTAACAAATTTTAGCCAGGCGTGGTGGCACATGCCTTTAATCCTGGCACTCCAGAGGCAGAGATAGGTGTATCTCTGTGAGTTCCAGCCTGGTCTACATAGCCAGCTCCAGGTCAGCTGGGACTAAAGTGAGACCCTGTCTTAAAAATACCAAAAAAANCCTATCTTTCTGCCTCTTCAGTGCTTGTGGTTTCAAGCCCATGCGGTCCCACCTGGCCTTTTTTCCTTGGATTCTGGGATTTGGATTTGGTCCTACTGCCTGCAAAGCAACTGCTCATCCCCTAGGCCTCCATGAGGGTTTTTTTTGTTTTTGGTTTTGTTTTTTTTGTCTTTTTGAGACAAGGTCTTCCCATAGGCCCGCTGGCCTGGCGCTCACTCTGTAGACCAGGCTGGCCTATGAACTCAGGGAGATCCGCCTGCCTCTGCCTCCCGCGAGTGCGGGATTAAAGGTGTGTGCCCACCGTCCCACTATGGAGGTTTTTTTTTTTAAGCTTTATAACTTTGACCTCTCAGCAGTTAGCTTTCTTCCACATTGATTGTAGATTTTTGAACATGGTAAACAGGGACATGGGTTGCCCACAGTGTGGAGAGCTTGTTTGGTGGGTTCCCTCGCATGTCTTCTGGACACACACACACCCAGATAGGATATGGAACATCTTTATTCTTTCAGTCAGCACTTTGTTAGACACCCTTGTGCTTCTCTGGAATACCCGTTGCCATGGTAAGTTTCTGGGTTTCTTTGCATGTTGCAGGAGCATGCTTCTTGAAGCCCACTCTTGGATACTCGTGAGTGTTGATGGTGTATTCTTGGGGCCCTGCCCTGTTGATGGCAGAACAGCCCTTTTTCTTGCCAGCCTTCTTTGTGGGAGCTGTTCTGGCTCAAATTGGAAAATCCCACCACCTTAAGTTTTTCACATGCTATGCTTAATTTTTATTCTATCCCGAAGTTTTTAATTTCCTTTTTTTTTTTTTCTTTATCAATACTGGAAATTGAAGCTCTCACTTCTCATAGTCAGGCACCTTGTCCCTGGACTACATCCATAACCCTTTTTATTTTGTTTTTAGACCAGTCTTACTAAGTTGTCCAGGTTAGTTTTAAACTTTTGCTCTCTGCCTCAGCCTCCCAAGTTGCTGGGATTACTATGCACGCCTCCACTGCCACCTTTCAAGTTCCTTTTGTTCCACTAGTTATTTAGGAATGTAGCATTTAATTTCTGTATATTTGTAAATTATTCAAACATTTCTTTTGTTAATTATTTTTTTTATTTATTCCATTTCGAGTTTGAAGGGTGTGTGTTGGTCTTATTGTAATTTGTCTATTACAGACTTATCCTTTTAAGTTTTGATTTTTTTTCCTGGTCTTTTTGAGACAGGGTCTCCTTGTAGCCCTAGCTGTCCCAGACTTCACTAGACCAGGCTTGCCTTTGACTCACAACAGATCCACCTGTTCTGCCTCCCAAGTACTCTGGATTAAAGGCGTGCGCCGCCACACCTGGCCCGTTTAGTTTATTGACTTTTAAAACACAACTTATTATTCTTAGCAAAATACCTTGCTAGGCTACTTTTTGAAGAAGAAAAAGAGGTTTATTTTTGCTCATAACCCTGGAATACAAGGTCAAGGAGCCACATCTGGCATTGATCTTCTTGCGGGGCACAGGGTTTCTTATGACTACACCTGGTTTCAACCCTAGAGGTCCCAACTAAGGAATTTTTAAAAAAATTTTTTTCTTTTTAATTTTATTTATGTGTTGCATGTACTGTCTGCATTTGTAGGTTTGTGCACCCGTGTCTGCAATGCCGCGGAGGTCGAAGAGGGTGTAGGATTCCCCTGGAAATTGAGTTCTCCTGAAAATTGGAGTTACAGACGGTTCTCCACTCTGCCATGTGTGTTGCTGGGGATCGAACCCCGGTCCTCTGCAAGAGCAGTGGTGCTTTTAACGCTTCTTAGCCATCTCTCCAGCCCCCCAACTAAGGATTTTAATCCTGTTAACTTCCCACCTCTGACCACCATTATCAGATCAAGTTTTTACCCTAATGCCTTGCAGTTGAGATTCCATTTCAACACAGGAAGCCTTGTAGCACACTCAAACCATGTTTAAACCATAGCGTTGAGGGTCATTCTTAGGCTGCATCTAAATAGTATAGGTCTTGAGAAGAATGTGTCTTTGGCTGTTGTGGGTAGGATGTCATATGGATGTTTGTTAGAGCCAGTTGCTTTACAGTGTTGCTCAGATCCATTTCCTTGTTTAAATTGGTTCTATTTACTTTTATTATTTATTATTTATTTTACTCTATTTATCTATTTATTTATTTATATGAATGTTTGTACCGTGGAGTACATTTGGAGGTCAGAGACAAACTTGTGAGAGTTGGTTACTTGGACTTCATGTGGCATGGTGGATCAAAGTTTAGGTCATGTATACTCGGTGACAGTACCTTTTTTTCTTTTTTTTTTTCTTTTTTATTTATTTTGTATGCGTATGAATGTACTGTCTGCATGCGGGTTTGTGCACCCATGTCATGCAAATGCCACGGAGGTCAGAAGAGGGCATCAGTTCCCCTTGGAACTGGAGTGTTTAACGACGGTTCTCAGCCGCCCATGTGGGTTTCTGGGGATCCGAACCCGGGTCCCCCGCAAGAGCAGTGGTGCTTCCCAACCGTTAGGCCATTCTTCCAGCCCCCAACAAGTACTTTTCTTTACCTACTGAATCCTCTTGCTGGCCCTTGTGTTTTGTTTATTTTAAATTATTTTAAAATTTTATATGTATGAATGGTTTTCCTGCATGTAAGGAGGGTGTCCCATTTCTTGGAAACTGGACGTTACAGACAGTTGCTAGCCCAGGTGAATGCTGGGAGAAACCTGGGTCCTCTGCAAGAGCAGTCAGTGCTGAACCATCTCTCCTGCTCCTATTTAAAAATTATCCTAAGTAATTCTAAAGTTTTGTAACATCTAAATAGAAATTAACAAAAATTTTAGCCAGGCGTGGTGGCAACATGCCTTTAATCCTGGCACTCCAGGGCAGATGATGTGTTTGTATCTCTGAGGCGTTCAGCCTGGTCTACATAGCCAGCTCCAGGTCAGCTGGGACTAAACGTGAGACCCTGTCTTAAAAATACCAAAAAAAAAAAAAAAAAAAAAAAAAAAAAAAGAAATTAACAAATTTACTGAATGTTTATTATGTGTCAGAACTGTCTTAGATGACAGGAATTTTTCAGTGAACAAAATGGAGAAAAAGCTTTTTTGATTCTAGTGGGTATATAGACAACTAACATAAGACACACCAGTTGGTGCTCAGTGGGTAAAAGTTAGGTGAAAAGAAGAAGGAATGTACCAGATGAGGAATGTGGGGTAGCTGTGCTAATGGACCTTGGAGTTTTAACCAGGTAATTAAGAAAGGGCTTACTGCTAAGATGACAAAGATCTGGAGGATGAAGGAAGTTGAAGTTGAACCCAACTAGTACTTGGGCCAAGGGACCAGCAGGTGCAAAGGCCTCTGTGAGGTAGAGTTTTTTTAAGTTCTCTTTAAGGTTTATTAAATGTGTCATATCATGATTCAGTAAAATTGCTTTGTGCTTTTGGGAATGTAGATACTTAAAAAAAATTCTGATTTGATTATGTTAGTATAAAATGATTATTTCTTATTTCTTCCTTTTCCAGACATTCTTTGAGCATTTCAAATGTATACAAATATGTTTGCATATATTTGTAATATTTAGCACTACAAATATAATACTTTTCCATTGGTTTATTTTCTATTTTTCTAGAATGAGTGCTTCTTGGATTTTGTCTTTCTTTTGTACTAGTAGTGCCTAGTTTATAGTCAATTTTTGCTATTTGTCAAGTGCTAAATAAATGAATTGTTAGATAGGACTACTTAGCGGTTCCTTATGATCTTAATGTCTTACATTTGTACCAAGAGGATTTCTTGTGGCTTTTAAGCTCTCTATGTAAAAAATATATAATATAATATATTAAATATATATTAATATATGTATTTTATACTTTATAACCTAATGATCATCTTTACACTTTATAACCTACTGATCAAGCATGTGGATGTAGACTTGATTGTAGTCGTATGTTGCATTACAGATTTATATCAGCTTACTTTGGGGTTTATATTTTGATTCTATTTTTTCCCTGGATTCTGATCTGTATTATGTGATCTCTTCTCATTTCTAATGGAATTTTTCATTTCCCAGGCTGTGTGATAGCTGAGCTGTTCACAGAAGGAGTGCCATTGTTTGATCTTTCTCAGCTTTTGGCATATAGAAATGGACATTTTTTCCCTGAACAAGTGCTAAGCAAAATTGAAGATCGCAGTATCAGAGAATTGGTAAGTATGTACAAATATTTACCATAAAGTTTTAGTAAGAATATGTCTTAGTTGTGTGTTAGAACTCTGGAATACCGCTTTAAAAAAAAAAAAAAAGACATGGTTTAACCCTGTAGAGTAGGCTGAACTCATCTCATGGCAATCCCCCTGCTTCAGCCTCCTAATGTTGGGATTATAGGCATGAGCCACCACTCAGGGTTTTTTCCCCCCAAATAAATTTGGAACAAGATCCTATCCAGATAAGTAGTTATTTTATTAGAGATAAATATACTATTTTTTTCTCTCAGGCATAGAGTACACTTGACTTAAAAATAAGGAAAACTAAGTCCATCACCTGTTGTTCCATGTGAATCTTCAACTCTGCTTTGGATGGATTTGGGAGGTGTTTCTCTGGGGTCTGCATGGGTTTTGGAGAGGCTGTCCTGGATAGAGCTGCTAGTGAAGGATGAAGACAGACATCTACAGTGATGGAAAGTGGAGCATCCACTTGAATAGAGTGGAGCGGGGCCATTTCCTGTAGAAGCACAGTGGGCAGCCCTGGAAGGGGAGCTACAGCCTCACAACCTGGTGTAGCACAACAGGTGTGGGAGCTATATGGAAGTCATGAGAAAGGTTGTGATGTATCTAGAATGCTCCTTGGTAAAGCAGGAAAATATACAGTATGTTTTCTCTTAGCAGTGCAGATGTCACTAGGCCCATTATCCCTGCTACTCAGGAGTCTGAGGTAGGGGATCTCATGGTCAAGGGCTGCCTGAGATAGAGTGAGTTTAAGACCCGTTTAGTGAGCTTAGCAAGTCCCTACCTCAAAACAAAGAAGGCTGGGGCTGTATCCAGGTGGTCAGCACCTGCTTGTCATGGATTTGCCTGTAGTCCTGGGGCCAGACTATAATCCCAGCACTCCGGAGGCTGAATCAGGTAGAGCCTGAGGTCCTGGCCAGCTTGGACTATGTAACAAAACCTTGTCTCAAAAGGAAAAATAAGAAGTATAAATATGAGCATATGCCACTTCACAGGCAGCCAGTTTAGCTGGTGGTGAGCTTCCTTTGAGTATGGCATTCTTTTGCCTTCCTCAGCTGAGGAATTTATTTCTTTTTAAAATATTTTATATTATTTTTATTTTATGTTATGAATATATTGCCTGCTTGTGTGTAAGTGCACCTGTGTGGTGCGATGCTAAGGAAGTCAGAAGAGGGTGTCAGATCTCCTGGAACTGGGGGTACATACAGTTGTTAGCCATAATGTGGGTACTGTGAATCAAACCCGGGTTCTCTGTAAGAGCAGCCAGTGCTCTTAACCGCTGAGCCATCTCTCCAGCCTGTTTCTTACATTATTTTTAAGTATTTTATTTCTTTGTGGTGCTGGAAAGGGCCTCACACATGCTAGGCATACGCTCTCCTCCCTGAGCTGCATTTCCAGCTGTCTAGTTCACTTCTTGACTAGATCCTAGTGTTACACTTAAACCATATGCTAATCCTTTGGGTTTCTGACAGTTCACTTTGGAATTAAAGCACTGGACTCAACTGTGTAAATGATTTCAGGAGTTCTGTGATTTAATCTTGTATGTACAGCTTGTGTGTATCCATTTTTCTGTGATGAAGATCTGTTGCTTTCTTAAATAGGAATGCTATTTAAACGTATAACCTCCGTTTTATATGTCAGGGCTATTTGTAGTATATTAGTGTGTAATTTCCTGTTGCTTTTTTAGGATGACATAGAGTTCCATATTTAGTTTGAAAGTTCCAAAAGAACAAAGATAGAGAATAGAATTACTTAAATCTTTTAATTCACATGTAAATTGCTCTTATGATTTTTTTTTAATTTTTTTATTTATTTCTGTATGTGTATGAATGTACTGTCTGCATGCAAGTCTGTGCACCCGTGTTGTGCAATGCCGCGGAGTTCAGAAGAGGGTCTCGGATTCCCCTGGAACTGGAGTTCTCCTGGAATTGGAGTTTCAGACGGTTTTCGGCCGCCATGTGGGTGCTGGGGATCGAACCCGGGTCCTCTGTAAGAGCAGTCGGCGCCCTTAACCGCTAGGCCATCTCTCCAGCCCCGCTCTTATGATTTTTATCTGATTTAATTTTGTACACATTTTTATTTTTTTAATTTTGTGCACATTTTTTAACATATTTTAATTTTTATTTATTTATTTTGTATGTATGTGCAGTGTGTATGAGAGTGAGCGTGTGAGAGAGGGGGTGGGAGACTCACTATGAAGCCTTGGCTTGCCTGGAACTTGCTATTTAGATCAGGCTGGCCTTGATCTCACAGAGATCTTCCTGTTTCTCCCTCCCAGGTGTTGGGACCAATGGTAT
>VZQC01002896.1:27121-38795 GCA_009823505.1 Rhizomys pruinosus
TGAGGAAAGGAGCACCCTCACCCCCGAAGACTCAGGCATGGGGAAGAATCTGAACAACAGGCCTTGGTGAGTTCCCCTCAGCCTAGTAACATGAGGTCTTCTTTTTCTGTCTAACCAACCATAAGTTTTGCAGATGTTCATCAAATTTGTTTTTATTTTATTTTTGGCATTTTTTTTGGTCTTTTTGAGACAGGGTCTCCCTGTAGCCCAGCTGTCCTGGAACTCACTCTGTAGACCAGGCTGGCCTTGAACTCACAAAGATTCACCCGCCTCTGCCTCCCAAGTGCTAGGATTAAAAGGCGTGCACCACCACGCTCAACTTGAACTTGTTATATTCTTGTCTCAGCCTCTGGCATGTTGGGGCTACAGATGTGAGCCACCCTGCCCCACTTCACTTTCTTCTTTCTCTCCTTCATACAGGTAACTCAGATGATTCATCGTGAGCCAGAAAAACGTTTAGAGGCTGAAGATTACTTAAAGCAGCAGCGTGGTAGTGCCTTCCCCGAAATATTTTATACTTTCCTTCAGCCTTACATGGCTCAGTTTGCCAAGGAAACTTTTCTCACTGCAGATAAGCGAATCTTGGTTATTAGGAAGGATTTGGGGAACATTATTTACAACCTCTGTGGACATGATCTCCCAGAAACAGAAGAAGAGGGGCCCAAGGAGAGCGGGCTGGTCATCCTGGTGTCGGTCATAACGTCCTGCCTGCAGACTCTGAAATGCTGTGATTCCAAGCTGGCTGCTCTGGAACTTATTCTCTACTTGGCCCCCAGATTAAGCGTGGAAATCCTTCTGGATCGCATTACTCCATATCTTCTGCATTTCAGCAACGACTCTGTCCCTAGAGTGAGGGCTGAGGCCCTGAGGACGTTGACCAAAGTCCTTGCCCTTGTCAAGGAGGTTCCTCGAAATGATGTCAACATCTACCCAGAGTACATTCTCCCAGGCGTGGCTCACCTGGCCCAGGATGATGCCACTATTGTTCGGTTGGCCTACGCCGGTAAGGTTTGTTGTCCTGGTGGCTTGTTTAGATTCGTGACTGACAAACCTCCTGCTTTGCTGACTTCTTTGGGAATTCTGTGTGAACTTTGCTGTTTGAGCTACCAGTGCATACTTTAATATTTACTCTATTCCTGGGGCTCCACTTTTGGTTTTTTTTCACATTTAAAATGGTCATAATTATCAAGTTAAGTGCTATACTTATGGAGTCTGACTGTTTTAGTTGGAGTGTCACATTTAACTCTTAGTTAGACGTGCTTATTAAGTGCCTGCCTCTGATCAAGTGCCTTTTGGTCTTCATAGAGTGAATGTTTCGGAGCAACTCAATGTTGAGAGAACCTAGCATGAGAACTTTCTGGGTTTAAGACCCTGTTCTGTTAGTTATATTAGTGCTTAGGATGGTGGCTGCTTTGTGAGGGACTGGTGTATTCTGCAGCACCTGTTCTTCTGCTTGCATTTCTCACAAAGGCAAATGGTATAGATTCATGCTTCTAGCTCTGCAAATCAATTCTGAATGCCTACTTCACCATGGAAAATGTCATTGAAACATTTACATAATTCCATAATTTATGTCTATAATTGAATGGAAATTAGACCTGTTTTAAAGTCTTCGCACATGTGGTGATGGTTGGTATTGGTACTGTTTTGAAAGAAACCTAATGAGTTCATTTATTTTGTTATTTGTCATTATTTTAATAGCACATGTGAAAAGTGGTCTTTGGGCACTAATTTTGTCCCTAGGCACATCTCCAAAAGAATTGATGGTTTTGGGGGTGTTTTCTTTCTCCATACATATATACATATGTTGTTACTTACTGTGGTTTGCCTATTTATTTGTGGTGTCTTGTTTCCATATTGTATCAGTATAAATTTGAGGCCTAAAAATCCAAGATTTTGTTAAGACACATTATTTATAATAGCCTGTTTATATTTCATTTGGGAATCAGGTAAATCAACTAACATATAAGAAACATTTCCAGGTTTTTAAAAACAACACTTGCCATTTTTCTAATTGTATGACCTGGCATCTTGGCTTACTGCATCTTGCTTGTTCTCATTGTGTTAAGTAGGTAAAGTTCAGATGTGCAGGTTCCGTGTTAACATTGACATCCAATTCTGTGCATTCAGAACCCTGCTTGATGGCAAGGGATTGATTGTTCAAGGTTGCTGCAAGAATTTTTTATGAGATTTTGCAGTTAGCCCTTACAGCAGCCTTGAGTAATAAAGGTTATATTAAGAACGATGAGATAACACTGTTTCTGGTCTAATTCTTGGTTCTTAGAGCTGCTGGACTAGAGCTTAGGTTTGAGACAGTCTTGCTTTTCTTTGATCCTCTGGGTCTATACAGTGAGAATACTCACTGAGTGAGACCCCCTTCCTGTGTGATAGTAAGCAGCCTGAGTAGACCCAGGGCCTTTTTGAATTTGGGTCATTAATTAAATTATACAAATCAGTAAGTATAAAAGCTTAAAATTAACCTTTTTTTCCTTTAACAATATTCTTTTCATGTCCAAAGATGCAGGTATGGATTTATATTTCATATAAAGTAAATTTATAAGTCTGTCATCTTTAGACTTAAATGAGGAAGTAAACATAGATTGATTCAGACTTTCAAAGGCCCAGGAAAGCAAGAGCCTTTTCCTAATAAAGTCAGCCCTTCATGTTGGAGTTCTATGTCCATGGATTCAGTAAGCTGAGGATGGAAAATATTTGAGGGAAAAAGTCCTTATAAAACATGTACGGCTTTTTTGAGGGGGAGGTTATTCCCTAGCAATATTATGTAACTGTTTACACAGCATCATATTAGATATTATAAATAGATGACTTAAAGTAAATGGGAGGATGTGCATACCTTATAAGTATGTATAAGTGTAAAGGGGTAACCCTTTACCCAAGGGACTTGAGTATCTGCAGAGTGGTTCTAGAATCTCCTCCAGCCATGTGTACTGAGGGACATACACTCACTGTAGTGGAGATGTTTTTCTACAGTTAGTTGGACTTATTATCAGGCTGTGTTTAGGAATCACCTCTCTCTGGCTTACTTGCTTGGTGATGGGGGTCAAATGCAAGCCCACCCTATGAGATACTAACATCTTGCTTACGTATGGGTAAATTTTTGTGGTGCATATGTTCATGTACACATGTGTATGTGTATGCTTACATATGGGCAGGTACGTGTGAAGACCAGAGGTGGATGGGTTGATGTTGGGTGTCCATCACTCTCCATCTTGTTTTTTTGAGACAGGGTCTTCTTGGCCCAGAGCTCACTGTGTAGACTAGCCTGGCCTCTATCTCTCAGTGATCCGCCAGCCTCTTTCCTGTTCCTCCCAGCCCCACCTCAAAGGCGTGTGTTGCCACACTTGGCCCTCCACCTTGTTTTTTTGGGATCGGGTATCATAATCAACCTGGTACTTGTTAATTCGGCTGGGCTGGGTGGCCAGCAAGCCCTAGAGATCTTCTTGTCTCTGCCTCCCCAGCACTGGAACTGCAGGTGTGTGCTCCCATGCCCACCTTTTTATGTGGGTGCTGGGAATCTGAACTCAGGTCCTCATATGTGAGGCACTTTACTCACTGACCTATATCCAAAGTCCAATGTTTTGTTCCATCCAGAGCAGTGCTGGGGAGGAGTCTAGGATGAAGAGCATTGCTGTATATGAGAGACTCAAAAGATCTGACTACAAGATGGGTTAGGTTCTGTAGGTGACAAAGAAATGTAGAAGCTGTGGATTTGATCTCTGGCACTTTAAAGAAGAAATGGTCTTAAGTTTCAAGTTCATTTTAGTTATTTTCTAAAATTAATTTTTGTGTATTTCATAGAGAACATCTCAATCAGTCTTAATCCCCCTTTGATCCCTTTCCCCACTGCCACCCTTCCATAGCACCCCCCACTGGAATTCCTATACTTTGTGTTTTGTGCCAAGACTAGTTGGGTCAAGTTAGCATCCCTAGATATTCCTCCATGCAAGTTCGTCCATCGAGGTCTAGTCAGCCCATCCAGAGTCCCTTCCTTTAAGATCAGCTCTTCCTCAACCAGCACTAATCAGCTTCCAGTAGTTCTGCTAAGATTGGGATCTGCTGCCCATTTCCACAGTTCTGTGCTGAGTTTTGTCTACTTAAGTTTGCATGGGTCTTGTTCAAGCTTTCACCACTGGTGTAGGATCTTATGAACAGGGTCCCTGGATTTTGTAGGATTCTATTTCCTTATGGTCATGCACCTCCTCCCTGGCTCTTACAATCATTCTGGCACCTCTTCCACAATGGTCCCTGAGCCCTGGGTGAATGAATCTTAATATAGGAGTCCTGTTTGAGAATGCACCCTTTGCAGACTCTTTGCCCATTTATGCCCTGTGTTCCTGGCCCTCTGTTGCATGAGGGAGCTTCATTAGTGAGAGTTGTGAGATTCATTAGGGTCCTCTTTAGCTCTTGTTCTATGTTCCAAAAGCCTTAGGTGGAGGTTGCATTGTAGATGTGCCACTTGGGCAATTCACAGACAATGTCTATGTGTGACCAGCTGTGGTACACTGTAGTAGTCTCCATCTGGTGCAAAAAGAAGCTTCTTTGTTTAGTGGTGACTGGGATACTTAACAGGGAAGAAGGCTAGTTTAGGGAATCCAAGGGAGGGTAGGGGTGGAGAGAGCCAGGACAGAAGACTGCTCTCCAGAGTCCAAAGGCAAGATGAAGGTGGAGCCCACCAGTGAAGGGTCTTGTTATGTTCATTTTGAGGGGAGACTTGGCACAAAGAGGAGAAAATGTCAGGACTCAGATGAAAAGGAAGTGAGGTTTATTTTAGACATGGTGGCTGGTCTGTGTCAGGATTAGAATGACCAGCATTAGAATGTCCCCAAATTGCAGTTTTATACCCAGGCACACAAGGAAGTGAGTTTACAAGGAAGTGGGGGCGAGGAGATGGAGGAATGGGCATAGGTGGGTCTGCAGCTGGGATCTATAGAAGGATTTAGAGGGAAACTGGGACCTGTGACTGGTTATCAGTAGGAATGTCTCGAGACAGACTGAGGCCTGGGTCTAGTCTCTGGCGAGGTATGATTGCAGGACATTGCAGCAACTTTTCTCAGATTGTAGGAGCCTAGTTCAGGGTAATTATTTCTTGGGACTTCTACCTCAGTTGGCTTCCTAAAATCCCAGACTTAGGTGGGCTACAACCTTACAGGTCTAACCAGACAGACTGGAAAATTGAGCTCCTGGGGCTCAGGATGCAATGGGCGGATCTGGACCAGGAGGGTATTCCAGAGATCTCAGGGGCTAAGAGAAAAAGGGGGCCTGTGCCCAAGGCTAGAAGGGGAACAGGGTGTGGGGAGCTTCAAGTTTAAAGTAGTTAAATGTATGTTTAGTGTTCTCATTGTTAAGAAAGAAAGGAATGAAGTCTGTCTAGTTAGAGTCATAGAAGCTGGGGACCAGAGGGTGCATTAGCAAGAATAAATAAAATAGAGTAATGAAAGAGAAGAACAGAAATAAATGATAGTAAATGTACTGGTAGAAACCAGAAGTCAGTATTGGGGTGGTGAGGAGTGTCAGTCTTGTAGATTATCAGAGAAAATACAGACAGCTGCAAAGTCTCATTTTGATCCACTGAGAACTTGAGAATATTATTTGGGGAAATCAGTTTTAACAATGATTAATTCAGTCTAATGATGACTTTTTGAGATAATTGTAACTCTTCTTTTATGTGTGAAAAAAACAGACGAGTTGTTTAAATAATAAATTGGTGGAGGATTGAGGTATGAGTCCTGATTGGCCTGATTCCAGAGTCCCCTCTGACACTATTTTTTTTTTTTTTGGTCTTTTTGAGACAGGGTCTCCCTGTAGCCCCAGCTGTCCTGAAACTCACTCTGTAGACCAGGCTGGCCTTGAACTCATAAAGATCCGCCTGCCTCTGCCTCCCGAGTGCTAGGATTAAAGGCGTGTGCCACCATGCCTGGTTGTGATGCTATTTTAATACTAACGGTTTTAATAACTATCTCTGACTTGTCAAGACATCATTAAAGGGTGGGTCTTTGTACTTTGTAGGAGGATTAAGCCTCCTCCCATTTAGATTTGGGTATTTTATTTTGGATTGTTTTGGGTTGTTTGTTTAGAAAAGACTGTTTTTCCTCCTAAAACTGGCATTATAGAGATTATCATCAATTATGAGATTAGTTAAAAAATATGATTAAGGGCTAAATTTAAAGTCCCACTTTCCCTCTTAGTTTTATGATTATGATTTGCATATATAAAGTCTAAGGGGATCTGGGCATGATGGTTCATACCAGTACTCTGGAGACAGAGTAGGAAGATCTTCATATTTGAGACCAGCCTGAGCTGGATTGTTAGTTGGAGGGCTATATAACAAGACTGTCTCAAAAAGGTTAAAAGGGCTTAGGGAGGAAATGTTATAAGCATCTTGATGATTTAAGGTTACAGTTAATTTTCTGTTTTTATTTTATAGAAAACATAGCTCTATTGGCTGAAACAGCTCTGAGATTCCTGGAATTAGTGCAGCTGAAAAATCTCAACATGGAAAATGACCCTAGTAGTGAAGAAATAGATGAAGTTACACATCCAAATGGGAACTATGACACAGGTGGTATTCTCTTTTTGGAGTTCCTGTCATTTACAATAAGTTGCTAATGCCATTTGTCTTTTCATATAAAGTGAAGGAATACCAGATAATAAGCTAGGTAAGGGCCCTGGTATCTGATTGTTCTCTGTCTTTATACTATGTCATGTAGCAAATGATCAGCTTGCCTTCCTAAATTCCAAACTTGTTTTTCAGCCAGAAGTGTTTGTGTGAATAGTGAAGCCAGTGGGAGTCATATACTTCTCAGTGGATAGTGGGAACACTGTAGCTCAGGAACCTCATCCATGTCTCTTTACATTTTGTGTATCCTTAGTTATAAACTATTTTTATTTCACATTATCTTTTTTTTGGTAGTTTTGAGACAGGGTCTCCCTTTAGTCCTAGCTGGCCTGGAGCTCGCTCTGTAGACCAGGCTGGCCTTGAACTCACAGAGATCTGCCTGCCTGTTGCCTTTGCCTCCCAAGTGCTGGGATTAAAGGTGTGTGCCACCATGCCTGGCCTAAAAGGTTACTTTCACATTATCCTTGATTTATCTGTCAAAGTCTACTCCTTTTATTGTAAAGAAGCACCTGTGATGATAAACTCTTTGAGTTCTGTGGCTTAGGTTTCTTTATATCTAAATAACATCTAACAAGTTTTTATAAGAAGATTTAGAAATAGAATTCAACCTGCTCTGTGGTAGGTAGTTCTATTGAGAACTACTAGAGACATTTAGTTTATAGGTTTTTATGCTATAGACAGTCGTAATGGAAATCGAACCTGTACAGATCATGAACTAACTGTTACAACTCTGGAGGAGCTGAAGTTATCTTCAGTGTGAGAATGTGGTTTTGCATGTCAGGTGTTTACCTTTCCCTAGCCAGACCATATAAAGGACTTAAAAGATGTTTTCTGACTTTCTAAAATATAATCGTTACCCTTTAAAAAAAATTGATTTTATGTTTATGAGTGTTTTGCCTGCCCATATGTTAAGTTCAACAGTGTCTTGCAAAGCCCTCAGAGGCCAGAAGAGGGTATGGGACTGCCTGGAATAGGAATTACTGATGATCATTGATCATTAGCTACTGTGTGATTGCTGGAAATTGAACCTGGGTCCTCTGCAGAGCAGCCAGTGCTCTTAACCCCTGAGCCTTCTCTCCAGCCACATAATCAACTTAAAAATGCTTTCTAACTGGGCGTGGTGGTACACACCTTTAATCCCAGCACCTGGAGGGGCAGAGGTGGGCGGATCTCTGTTGAGTTCAAGGCCAGCCTGGTCTTTTTGTTTTTTGGTCTTTTCGAGACAGGGTCTCCCTGTAGCCCCAGCTTTCCTGGAACTCACTCTGTAGACCAGGCTGGCCTTGAACTCACAAAGATCCACCTGCCTCTGCCTCCCAAGTGCTAGGATTAAAGGCGTGCACCACCATGCACGCGCCTTTTTTTTTTTTTTTTTTTTTTGTACTAGCCTGGTCTTCATAGCAAGTTCCAGGCCAGCTGGTGCCACAGGGAGACCCTGTCTCAAAAAGGCAAAAAAAAAAGCTTTCTGAAGGGTCTCAGTGGTAGAGTACCTGCCTAGCACATGTGAGGCCCTAAGTTTAAGCCTCAGCACCAGAAAACAAAACCACAGAATAGCTAGAGGACATCATGCTGAGTGAAGTAACACAGTCCCAGAAAAACAAATGACGAATGGTATCCCTCATCTGTGGATGCTAGTGCAATTACCCAGTTGTAGTATTTCTGTGTAGGGCCCCCTGAGCTTTTTGTACAAAGCAGTTGGGGCTAATCATTTGGAAACAACAACAACAACAACAACAGAAAAGTTGCATCAAAGAACTGACTGAAACAGTGAACTTCTGCTACAAAACAGTAAATTACCCTATGGACAATATTGAGAAAGACTAAGAGATGAAAAGCATGTTTGGCAGAATGCATGAGCTCTGGCGGGGTGGGGTTACGGGCGGGAACACGGGTCTAGATTTGTTAAAAATAAATAAAAAAAAAATAAAACAACAACAACAACAAAAAAAACCACAAAACAACAGAATAAAACGGATCTAAAAGTTGGATCCCTCACTAGTCTGCTGTTCCTAGGCCCTTGCTGATCTTTGGGGTGGTGTGCTCTCCTTTCCGGTGCCTCCTAATTTTCTCTTGACTCCTGATTTAATGAGTTGGTGATTGTCCCACTGTGCTGTCAAGATGTTCTTTGGTTTATATTTTAGTTTCCTGCCTGCAGATATCTGAACAGTGGAAAAACTTATTGAAGGCAGACATTGTGGTAGCTTCTCTCATGATTCCAGTTCTCCACTGCATAGGGAAGGGAGATTGGGCACTCTGGAGGCTAAGGCAGGAGGAAGTGAGTTTAAGGCCAGCCTGGGCTGAATAGCCACTTGTAAGACAGCCTGAGGTGCATACCAAGACCCTGCCTCCACCAGAAACAACAGAAAAAGAATATGTGGTCTTCATGTATGGGGGAGAGTGATACTTTCTTTCATGTTTTAGAGCTCCAAGCCTTACACGAAATGGTCCAACAGAAAGTTGTCACTTTATTAAGTGACCCTGAAAACATTGTGAAACAGACATTAATGGAGAATGGAATAACACGGCTGTGTGTCTTCTTTGGACGTCAGAAAGCCAATGATGTTCTGCTGTCGCACATGATCACTTTCCTAAATGACAAAAATGATTGGCATCTTCGGGGAGCTTTCTTCGATAGCATAGTTGGTATGTTTTTGCTTGTTTTTAAATACATCTCTAAGATTATAAATTGCCCTCTTTAGATACTTCCATTTGGCTTGAAAGTTTTGTTAATAGTGAAATGAGTTCTTAGTATTTCTGTCTGTCTTCATGTTGCTTTTAGATGGCCTATTTTAGCTGATCAAGGGGCAGTTAATTAATCTGTGGTATGCCCACATGAAGTAGCATGTGGTCATTGAGAACTGTCTTTTAAAGAATGATGACTGAAGGTGCTCTGAGGAAGCTAAGGCTGAGTTGGGGTGAGGCCCTCACTTCATCTGGCGAGCACCACAGTTCTCAGCATGGCCTCTGTGTCCGAGCTGGCCTGCATCTACTCCGGCCTCATCCTGCATGACAATGAGGTCACCGACACGGAGGATAAGACCAATGCTCTTATTAAAGCAGCTGGTGTCAATGTCGAACCTTTTTTGGCCTGGCTTGCTTGTAAAGGCCCTGGCCAATGTCAACATTGGAAGCCTCATCTGTAATGTAGGGGCTGGTGGACCTGCACCAGCAGCTGTCCCCTCTACTGCTGCTGCCCCAGCTGAGGAGAAGAAATTGGAGGCCAAGAAAGAAAAATCAGAGACCTAGGCTTCGGTCTTTTTGACTAAACCTGTTAACATGCTCAATAAAAAGCTGGACCTTTTGGTCTGATTATGTTGGGGAAAAAAAAAAGAATGATGACCTCCCGGTGTGGTGGTGCACTCCTTTAATCCCAGCACTCTCGGGAGGCAGAGGCAGGTGGATCTCTGTAAGTTCAAGGCCAGCCTGGTCTTCATAGTGAGTTCCAGGCCAGCTGGGGATATAGGGAGACCCTGTCTCAAAGAGACCCCCTCCCCCAAAGAAGAAAAGAATGATGACCAGGGTAAGCCAGTGAAGCAGGTTTTATGTCTTTGTGAAGTGTGAGCTCAGTAGTGCAAAGGTAACAGTAACAGAAGTGATTTATGTTTAAGAAAAAGTTTGTAGTATACTACTGAATAATGTCTATCATTTGGCCTAGGATGGTAAGCGATTGTTTACATTGTCCCTATATTCAGATTCATTGGGGCTGGAGAGATGGCTCAGTGGTTAAAGAGCACCAAGTGCTCTTGCAGAGGACCTGGGTTTGATTCCCAGCACCCACATGGTGGCTAAGAACCATCTTTAACTCCAGTTCCAGGGGAATCCGACGCCCTCTCTGACTTCCAAGGCATTGCACGACACAGGTGCACCAACCTTCATGCAGACAGTACACTCATACACATAAAAAATAATAAAAAACTTTTTATTCATTGGGTGAGACATGCCACAAATTGTCAGAGGACAACTTTTGGGAGCTGGTCCTCTTCCTCCATTCTGTGAGACTCAAGGGATCGAACTCTGGTCTTTGGGCTTGGCAGCAAGCACCTTTACCCCCCAAGCTATCTTGCTAGTCCTGTATATTAATTTTCAAATCAGAAAAAAATTAACATATAATTATGGTTAAGAAGCAGTCTACTAGGAAGAAAATTAAAATTTACAGACTTTGTAAACTAAAAATATTAAACACCCTTTGCTTTCTTTTGTCTTGTGTTCCTGAGTTTTTAAGTTTATCTAAGGAAGATTGACATCTTACACATCTGTGTAATTTGTTTCTATGTAAAGTTTTCAGTAAATGAAGTAGATTTTATTTTTTTCTTTCCTTCTAAATGTTTTGATCTTTTCAGTTTTAGGTGAGGTCAGTTATGGAGTATTAAGTTAACTTAAATGTCACCCTACTTCTCATGTGATCGTAACACAACATTTAGACTTTTTTTTTGGTCTTTTTGAGACAGGTCTCCCTGTAGCTTCAGCTCTCCTAGAACTCGCTATGTAGACCAGGCTGGCCTTGAACTCACAAAGATCCCCCTGCCTCTGCCTCCCAAGTGATATTTAGACTTTTATACTGGAAGTTGTGACTGGTGTTCAACTTTCTTTCTCCCGAGATAGCAGAAGCTGTAACCTTTAAGTTTCTGATTTCCAATAACCTATGCGGGTAAGTGCTGTAGGTTTGCTGTCGGATCACTTCTCAGCCTTTTGGCTAAGGCAAGTCTATAAATGGGAACATGAAAGAATCCCTTATCACCTGCTGTATACCTGCTATCATGTGATGTTTAGGAGGAAAGCACACTTTTGGATTTAGAAGCTTTGACATTTCTTGCTTTATTGCTACTGGAAATTGCCAAAATTCCTTTACAGATGTCTTTAGCTTGTTTTTATTTGGCTTTAGTTTATGGGTCAGACTTGTGTTTAGGGCTCATCCCACTTAGCTCTTGATGTTGGTTTACTTTGCTTTTCATATCTTTCTGTCTTGCTTATCCTTCCAAAGAATATTACTTTCTTGGTAAAAAGTGGTTTGTAGAGCTTCTCCCATCTGTTGGTCAATTC
>VZQC01002896.1:43393-60227 GCA_009823505.1 Rhizomys pruinosus
TTCTTGATGTGGGTCTGTATGCGATTTGCCAGTATCCTGTTTAGAATTTTTGCATCTGTGTTCATTAATGAGATGGGTCTATAGTTCTCCTTTTTGGTTATATCTTTGCCTGGTTTTGTATTAGAGTGATGCTGGCTTCATAGAAGGAATTAGGGAGAATTCCCTCTGTTTGTATCCTTCTAATCAATTTGAGTAATAATGGTTGTAAGTCTTTTTGAAATGTTTTATAGAATTCTGCGGTGAAACCATCTGTGCCTGGGCTTCTTTTAGTTGGGAGGTTTCTTATTACATCTTCCATTTCTTCATATATTATGTATGGGTCTATTAAAGCTGTCGATCTCTTCTTGGTTGAGCTTTGGTTATTCCCAGGATTTCAGATATTCATCCATTTCTTCTAGGTTTTCAAACTTCATAGACTATAGGTTTTTGAAGTATTCCCATATGATTGTCTGGATCTTTTCCTTGTCTGTTGTGATATTTCCCCTTTCATCATGGATTGTATTGATTTGGAGTTGTTCCTTCTTTCTTTTGGTAAACGGGGCTAGAGGTCTGTCTATCTTGTTTATTCTTTCAATGAACCAACTTTTGGATTCATTGATTTTCTGTATGGTTTTCTTTGTTTCTGTTTCATTGATTTCTGCTCTAATTTTGGTTATTTCTTCCTGTCTGCTGTGTTTAGGGCTCATTTGTTGTTGTCTCTCAAGTGTTTTTAGCTGCAGTGTTAGATTGTTCACTTGTGCTCTTTTTGTTTTTTTGATGTAGGCACTCAGGGCTATAAACTTACCTCTTAGGACTGCTTTTAAAGTGTACTGTAGGTTTTGTTGTGTTCTATTATCATTGTCATTCAGTTCCAGGAATGCTTTTATTTCTTCCTTGACCCATTAATTATTCAGGAGAGTGTTGTTTAGTCTCCATGTGTTCTTGTAGGTTGTAGGGCTTATCCTGGTGTTGATATTGGGCTTTATTGGACTGTGGTCTGATAGAATACATGAAATTATTTCAATCTTTTTGTATTTGTTGAGTTTTTTTTGTGTGTCCCAATATGTGGTATATTTTGGGGACTGTTCCGTGGGGTGCTGAGTAGAAAGTTTATTCTCTGGTGTTTGGGCGGAATATTCGGTAGATGTCTGTGAGGTCCATTTGGTGTATTGTATCATTCAGTTCAGATGTCTCTCTGTTTATTCTTTGTTCTGTTGATCTGTCCAAAGGACTTAGTGGGGTATTTAAGTTCCCTACGTTTAGTGTGCTGGGTTTAATCTGTGCCTTGAGGTCCTGAAGAATTGTCTTTATAAAGTTTGTTGCACCAGAGTTTGGTGCATATATATTCATGATTGTGAAGTCTTCAAGGTCAGTTGTTCTTTTGATAAAGATGTAATGGCCCTCTTTGTCTCTTTCTTTTACTTTGAAGTCTATTTTGTCTGATAGTAAAATAGCAACACCTGCTTTCTTTTTGGTACTATTTGCTTAGAATATTTTTTCCATCCCTTCACCTTAAGTTGGTGCCTGTCCTTGAGACAGTTCCCTCAACTTGAGCCTGTATACACTGACAACAGTGCATTCTCCATTCTACTCTCTAACCTTTGAGTGCATATATGTGCTCCACATTTTATTTCATGTTGACCTGACTTCCTGTTGTTTGTTCTAAAGTTTTAGATTTCTTTGCTTTTCTTCCTTCATCAGATCTGTAATATTTTGCTTCTTTCTTACCAATGTTATTTGTTGCTTGGAATCTGTTCCATTCTTTCCCTTCATCATGTTCTGAAATTGTGTGTGTGGGAATGTGTGTGCACATGTGTGTGCATGCATGTGGAGGCCAGAGGTAGACATTGGATGTCTTTGATTGGTCTTCACTGGTTCATTGGCTTTTTTTTTTTTTTTTTTTTTTTTTGTCTTTTTGAGACAGGGTTTCCCTGTAGCACCTGCTGTCCTGGAACTCTGTAGACCAGGCTGGCCTTGAACTCATAAAGATCCACCTGCCTCTGCCTCCCAAGTGCTAGGATTAAAGGTGTGCACCACCATGCCCGGCTATTCACCATATTTTTTAAGATAAGGTCTCTCACTAAACCTGGAGCTCCTGCCCCTCCATCTGGCCCCAGCGCTGGGCTTCTAGACTGGGGAGTCACACTTGGTCATCGTGTTCCCAAGGCAATGCACTTTACCACCTGAGCCAGCCCTCCCCGTAGATAACCTTGAAATAATTTTATTATGATTTGTGCTGAGTGACTTTTGTTTATTAGCTATCATTCTTTTCTTCCTTAAATTCTTAGGCTATAGTTGCCTCTTTGTGCATTCTACATCTTTGTTTTCTGGAGCTCTGTTTGTTCTTCAGGAATCTTTCTTGGAAAGGGTAGATTAAGAGGTAAGCCTCTACAGTCCTGATAGAGCCTTTTTTTTTTTTTTAATTATTATTGGCCATTTTTTGGAGACCTTTTCTCTCTCTCTCTCTCTCTCTCTCTCTCTCTCTCTCTGTGTGTGTGTGTGTGTGTGTGTGTGCATGTGTGCGCGCATGCGTGTACTTGGTGTTTTTGAGAAAGGGTCTCCTGTTAGTCTCAGCTGGCCTGGAGCTTGCTAAGTAGACCAGGCGTGTGCCACCTCACTTGGCTTTTTTTTTTTAGTCTTTTTGAGACAAGGTCTCCCTGTAGTCCCAGCTGGCCTGTAGACCAAGCTGCCCTTGAACTCACAGAGATCTGTCTGCCTCTGCCTCTGCCTCCTGAGTGCTGGGTTTAAAGGCATGTGCCACCACACTTAGCTGTCTTTGTAATTTCTTAAGGTTTTTACTTTTCCTTGGCATCTCAGGATTACTTCATAATTAGCTTTGGTATGAGTCTTTTCATTTATTGTGCTGGGTAGGAAGTGTAATGTCCTCTTGAATTATCGATCAGTGTGTTTACCGGGGTTTGTGTATTTTTGGGGATTAGATAATCATATGATAATGCCTTTCATTTTCAGGTGTTGCTGCCTATGTTGGCTGGCAGAGCTCCTCAATCCTCAAACCTCTGCTCCAGCAAGGTCTCAGTGATGCTGAGGAATTTGTTATTGTGAAAGCTCTTCATGCCCTTACCTGTATGTGCCAGTTAGGGCTCCTCCAGAAGCCCCATGTCTATGAATTTGCCAGTGATATTGGTAAGTTTCTATTTGTGAAACTTAGAATGGGCAATTAGGGTGTGTGAATGTCATAAAATTTCAGTGTGATATAGAGTAAGAATTGCTGTTGTACAGTGCAACTATTGATGTATCGGTGGACTTACTCGGTGGACTTACGTGCATGCTCTGTGTGTGAGATAAGCAGCAGATCTACTTGACCTTCCAGTCCTGGGTGAGAAAATCTGCTCTGAAGGTTTTGTGTAGCTTTGGAAAAAGTTTTTTAATAACACATGTAGATAAAGTCTTGACTTCTAAAGTTTAAACTTGTTCTTGGTGCTCAGTGGTAGAATATGCTTTTATCATGCATGAAGTTCTTGAGTTTAATCTCCAGTACTACATACATAACACGTATCAGAAACCAGAAACTTATTTTAGAGTATTGGCCACTGGTCAAGTGAAAATAGGGTGTGAGAGGCTGGAGAGATGGCTCAGCGGTTAAGAGCACTGACTGCTCTTGCAGAGGACCTGGGTTCAATTCCCAGCACCCACATGGTGGCTGAGAACTGTCTTTAACTCCAGTTCCAGGGGAATCCGAAGCCCTCTTCTGAACTCCGCAGCATTGCACGACACCTACCTACAGTGCACCAACCAACATGCAGACTCATACACATAAAAAATAATAAACTAAAAAAAAGAAAATAGGGTGTGAAAGATCATCTGTGACATCTGTTCCTCTATTTGTAGCCAGTAAAGAATTCATAGTATTGAGTAACTTAACATCAGAAATTTATGAACTTGAAAATCATTTCTTGATCTGTATACCATTCATCTATTTCCATCAAACTTTTAAAATTCAGAATAATAGCAAACAAGTAAATATGGAAAATTCTCCAACATAGACTTTTTGGGTTCTGAAGAAATGTTGAAGAGGTGGAGTTCCTGTCTAGTAAGGAATCCTGGGAAGGAGAGAGGGAAAGAGGGAGGTAGCAAGGAAAGAGGGACAGCTGGAACTTTAGTCTTATTGTTGCCTTTTAAAGAAGGGAGAGAGGGCTGGAGAGATGGCCTAGTGGTTAAGAGTGCCGACCGCTCTTACAGAGGACCCGGGTTTGATCCCCAGCACCCACATGGCGGCCGAGAGCCGTCTGAAACTCCAATTCCAGGAGAACTCCAGCTCCAGGGGAATCCGAGACCCTCTTCTGACCTCCGCGGCATTGCACGACACAGGTGCACAGACCTGCATGCAGACAGTACATTGTTACACATAAAGAAATAAATAAAAATTAAAAAAAAATTAAAAAAAAAAGAAAATTAAGAAGGGAGAGAATGATGGCTTTTTGCCTCTTTGTGGAGAAAATGTAAAATCTTAGATAAATACTTTTTTAGATAACTTAATTTTAGATAATTTAATTGATGCTAAACGATTTCCTAAGGGAAATCAATAGAAATTTAAGCTGGGTTACATTTTTCTGAGTCATCTCTCAGAAAAAATGAGAAGCTAGATGTTCTTAGTAGAGATTTAAAAATTTTCAGAAAATTATATTGTAAAATATAGCTTTTTACTTTGTGGAAAATTAAGGTGTCTGTCATGTTCTTGTATTTTAGTATTAAGAATTTGGTTTGAATATTTGAATGATTATGTTAAAAATCACAAATTTAGAAAAAATGTTGACCATTAACAATTCAAACACCAGAGAATATACTTTCTATTCAGCACCCCATGGAACATTCTCCAAAATTAACCACATACTGGGACACAGAAAAAAACCTTAACAAATAGAAAAGGATTGAAATAATTTCATGCATTCTGTCAGAACACAGTGCAATAAAGCTCAATATCAACACCAGGATAAGCCCTACTATCTACAAGAACACATGGAGGCTAAAGAACACACTCCTGAGTAATGAATGGGTCAAGGATGAAATAAAGAAGTAAAAGCATTCTTAGAAATAGACGAAAATGACAATACAACACTACAAAACCCATGGATACTTTAAAAGCAGTCCTAAGAGGGAAGTTTATAGCCCTGGGTGCCTATATTAAAAAAAAACAAAAACAAAACAACAACAAAAAAACCCAGAAAGAGCACAAATAAATGATCTAATACTGCAGCTAAAAACACTTCAGAGATAACAAATGAACCCTAAACCCAAAACACAGGAAGAAATAACAAAAATCAGAGCAGAAATCAATGAAATAGAAACAAAGGAAACAATACAAAGAACCAATGAATCCAAAAGCTGAGTCTTTGAAAGGATAAACAAGCTAGACAGACCTCTAATCCAGTTAACCAAAAGAAAGAAAGAGCAACTCCAAATCAGTAGAATTCGTGATGAAATGGGAAACATTACAACAGACAACAAAAAGATCCAGACAATTATACGGGAATACTTCAAAAACTTATACTCTACTAAATTCAAAAATCTAAGAGAAATGGATTAATATCTGAAATCCTGGGAATCAACAAAGCTTGACCAAGAAGAGATTGACAGTTTAAACAGACCCACAATATTTGAGGAGATTGAAAATGTAATAAAAAACCTCCCAACTAAAAAAAGCCCAGGCCCAGATGGTTTCACGTCAGAATTCTCTAATAAAACATTTAAAGAGGACTTACCATCATTACTACTCAAACTGTTCAGAAGGATACAAACAGAGGGAAATCTCCCAAATTCCTTCTATGAAGCCAGCATCACTCTTAATACCCAAACCAGGCAAAGATACAACCAAAAAAGAAAACGAAAACCATAGGCCCATCTCATTAATGAACATAGACATAAAAATTCTCAGCAAAATACTTGCAAACCCACATCATAAAGATCACCCGTCATGACCAAGTTGGATTCATACCAGAGATGCAGGGATGGTTCAGCATATGTAAATCAATAAATATCATAAAACACATAAATGGACTGAAAGACAAAAAGCACACAATCAATTGACACAGAAAAAAATCTTTGACGAAATCCAGCATCCCTTCATACTTAAAGTCCTAGAGGGAATTGGACTGGAGGGAACATTCCTCAATGTAATTAAAACCATATACAACAAACCCACAGCCAACATCATCCTACATGGAGAAAAGTTAGAAGCATTCCCCTTAAAGGCAGGAATCCAGCAAGGCTGCCCCCTATCGCCACTCCTCTTCAATATAGTGCTTGAAATGCTTGCTAGTGCAAGGCAAGAAAAGGAAATTAAGGGAGTACTAATTGGAAAAGAGGAAGTCAAGCTATCCCTTTTTGCAGATGATATGATATTTTACCTAAGGGATGCTAAAAGTTCCGCCAGAAAACTCCTGGAAATGATAAAGAGTTTCAGTAAAGTGGCAGGATACAAAATCAACCTAGAAGAATTAGTAGCCTTTCTTTACACCAACAACAAGCAACTGAAGAAAGAATACAAGGAGACCTTCCCACTCACAGTAGCCCCCCAAACAATAAAATACCTAGGAACAAACCTAACCAAAGACACCAAAGATCTCTACAAAAGAAATTATAAACCCCTGAAGAGGGAGATTGAAGAAGACATCAGAAGATGGAAAGACCTCCCATGCTCATGGATTGGAAAAATTAATATAGTAAAAATGTCTATTCTACCCAAATTAATATACAGATTCAATGCAATCCCAATCAGAATCCCCATGAGCTTCTTTTTAGACTTGGAAAAAAAAAATCCTTAAATTCATATGGAAAAACAAAAGGCCCCAAATAGCCAAAGCAACCCTGAGTGTAAAGAGCAGTACAGGGAGGATTGCTGTACCAGACTTCAAACTATATTACGGGGCAATAGTCATAAAAACAGCCTGGTACTGGCACAAAAACAGACCTGTAGACCAATGGATCAAAACTGAAGATCTAAACTTGAGCTCATACAATTTCAGCTACCTCATATTTGACAAAGCAGCCAAGAAGACCCAATGGAGGAAAGACAGCATCTTCAGCTAATGGTGTTGGCAAAACTGGATCACCGCTTATAGAAGAATAAAGTTAAACCCCTACCTCTCACCCTGTACAAAAATCAACTCCAAATGGACCAAAGACCTCAGCGTGAAACCGGAAACTTTGAAGGTGATAGAAGAAAAAGTTGGCAGCAACCTAGAAGACATAGGCGTAGGAGACTTTTTAAACCAGACAGAAGCTGTGCATTCTAAACCAGAGCTCATGCATTCTGCCAAATATGTTTTTCATCTTTTTTTCAGTTTCTCTCAAAATTCTCAATGCAGAAGTTTACTGTTTCGAGCAGAAGTTTACTGTTTCAGTCAGTTCTTTGACGTAGACTTTTCTGTTGTTTTCCTTCCAATATCCATCACTCCAAAATATGCACATATGTATGCCACATATAACATAGGTTTTAGCATCTTCAGCTTATGATTTTTTTTTTTTAATTAGGCTGAAAGAAGTCTCCTCCTTGGCAAGCCTAAAGTACCATCAGTTCTGCCCTTGTGTTCCACACTGGGGTTTTCCCTTCCCATGTAAAACCACTTTAAGATATCATCTCACTCCAATTAGACTGGCTAGGATCAAGAATACAAATTATACCAAATGCTAGAGAGGTTGTGGGGAAAGGGGAACACTCATCTACTACTGGTGGGAATGTAAACTCCTACAACCACTATGGAAAGCAGTGTGGAGTACCCTTAAAAGACTCAAAATGAGCCTACCACCTGACCCACTCATACCACTCCCACAAGACTCATCCTACAGCAGAGATACATGCTTATTTAGAGAAACATCCATGTTTATTGCAGCTCTCTTCACAATAGTGAAGAGCTGGAACCAACCCAAGTTCCCCTCAACAGATGAGTGGAAAAAGAAAATGTGATACATCTACATAATGTAATTCAATGCAGCAGTAAAAAAAAAGATGACATCATGAACTTTGCAGGTAAATGG
The DNA here is from genome assembly GCA_009823505.1 of Rhizomys pruinosus. Lineage (NCBI taxonomy): Eukaryota > Metazoa > Chordata > Mammalia > Rodentia > Spalacidae > Rhizomys > Rhizomys pruinosus. Next base: position 51,368 of record VZQC01002896.1, read on the forward strand.
ATGGAACTCTAAGATATTATGTTAAGTGAAGTATCACAGTCCTAGAAAAACAAATGACAAATGGTATCCCTCATTTGTGGATGCTAGTACCAAGTACCTAGTCGTAAGGCAAACTGAACAATGTTAATGTTATATTTCTCCTTTTCTGAAAGCAACTATGCTCTTATAATGTGAATCCCTTAATGGGCTCTAGAATTAACTTATCACTTATTTTTAGACTTTGTAATTTTGGTAATTTTGTATACAACACAGCTATAACTTTGTAATTTTGTATACAACACAGCTATAACTCTTCATTACATTATATTATTTGTTTTTCATAATAAGCACAGATTGATGAATCTTGGAATTTATTTTCTCCATGGGAGTGAAGTGTTGATCAGTAGTATAATAAAATAAAGCATATTAAGACGGCTTGGCATAGCTCCTCTGATCCCATCACTCAGGAATCAGAGGCAGGTAGATCTCTCTGAATTTCTTACCAGCCTGGTCTATATAATGAGTTCCAGGCCAACCAGAGCTCCATAGTGAGACCATCTCAAAAAATAATGACAAAAATTAGGATTTTTGTTTAATACTACTAAACTTTTATAAGATATGGCAGATGTAAGAAAGCACCTGTTCTTATAATGTTAAGGAGAAAATTTCTTGTTTGTATTTTGGTATATGGAATATTTTTTATTTCTTAAATTCTCATATCAGTGTTTTCTTGTACTCCTTTGAAAGCAACCCTACCTCCTAAAGGTTGAGTTTACACTGTTTACTTTAATAAAATACTTTGCTTTTGTAATTTCATATAATTTCTTTTTTTCATGTACCATTTTAAGTTGTTGACTTCTATTTTTGTGATCTATTTTTGTAGTGTTTTTATTGGAATATATGCTTCATATGTATTACTAGGTTTCAAAGACAAGTTCTTTCAAGTATATCATGTACTTAACTATATTTACCCCTTCCATTTTCTTTAATCTCCCCTTTCCCTTGTGCTCCCTGCTAGTCCCCTCCCAGGTCTCTTTTCAGCTTTTATGTCATATATATATATATAATATCTGCAGATATATACATATATCTGCAGCAATTGAGAGAAAACAAAGAGTTGGTTGTTCATAAAACATAAGATTGACCAGTTCTTAGCCAAATTATCCAATAGGAATAGCCAGAAGACTTAAACTAATAAAATTAGAGATAAAAAAGGAGACATTACAACAGATACTAGTGACATATTTTGAAAACTCATATTCTAATAAGTTGGAAAATCTTGAAGAAATGGATAATTTTCTAGGAATATATGAGCTATCAAAATTAAATCAGAGGGCTGGAGATGTGGCTCAGCAGTTAAGAGCACTGGCTGTTTTGCAGAAGCTCTGGGTTCAGTTCCCAGGACCCATGGTGGCTAACAACCATCTGTAACTCAAAGTTTCAGGGGAATCTAAGACCCTCTGATCTCCTCGGGCATTGTGCTCATGTGTTATACTACTATATATGTACGCAAAACACTCATATACATAATATAAAAATTAATTAATTAAAAATTAAGAGGATGTAAACAGTTGAAAGTGTCCTGTAAGTAGCAGTGAGGTTGAAGCAGTAATGCGATATCTTCCAATGAAAAACCCCAGCCTAGGTGCATTCACACTGAATTCAACCAGAACTTTAAAGAACTAACACCAGTGCTCCCAAAGCTATTCCACAAAATGGAAAGAGAAGCAGTACTAGATTATTATTTTTTTAAACTAAGAATCTTTTTTTTTGTCTTTTTTTATTATTTATTTTTTATGCATATGAGTGTACTGTCTGCGTGCAGTGCCAAGGAGGTCAGAAGAGGGCGTCGGATTCCCCTGGAACTGGAGTTAAAGACAGTTCTTAGCCGCCATGTGGGTGCTGGGAATCGAACCCTGGTCCTCTGCAAGAGCAGTCGGTGCTCCTAACCTCTGAGCCATCTCTCCAGCCCTGATTAAATTTTTTTTTTTTTTGGTATTTTTGAGACAGGGTCTCCCTGTAGCCCCAACTGTCCTGGAACTCACTCTGTAGACCAGGCTGGCCTTGAACTCACAAAGATCTGCCTGCTTCTGTAGGATTAAAGGCATGCACCACCATGCCCAGCTAATTTTTTGTTTTTTTTTAAATAAGATTTCTTACATAGGGCATGATGGTATATGCCTTTAATCCCAGCATTCTGTTAGATCAAGGCCAGCCTGGTCTATCTAGTGAGTTCCAGGCCAGCTGGGGCTGTGGGAGACCCTGCCCCCAAAATGATTTTTTTATAGGTAACTGTCCCCCCTTTTTACAGATATTTTGATTTCTTCTTTGAAGATAACTTGTTCAAGAGCATGCTATCACTGGGCATGGTGATGCACACCTTTAATCCCAACATTTGGAAGGCAGAGGCAAGGGGATGGATCTCTGTGAGTTCAAGGCCAGCCTGGTCTACAAGGCCAGCTGGGGCTACAGGGAGACCCTGACTCAAAAAGACAAAAAAAAAAAAAGCACGCTCTCAATTTTTTTTTTCTTTTTTTGTCTTTTCAAGACAGGGTCTCCCTGTAGCTCCAGCTGTCCTGGAACTCACTCTGTAGACCAGGCTGGCCTTAAACTCACAAAGATCCGTCTGCCTCTGCCTCCCAAGTGCTAGGATCAAAGGTATGCGCCACCACACCTGGCTTAGAAGATCGAATTTTATTCTAAATCAGGTTTAGTATAATATTGCTTAGTTGGAGTACCTGATTTAGGTTTAGTATATAAAACCATTGGCACTCCTCAAAGGTATGAGACACAGCTTTTTAACTTTCCAATATGGACTGAGGACTCATGTCTTTACAAGAATCCTCCAAACCTTCAATGCCAGATGGGGACTACTGAAATACCCAGCTTATGGACTAAACAGCTAAGGGGATGTCAGCCTCGTCAGAGTGTGGACTGTCATTGTTGGACTACCTGGGCTGTATCATGGAGGCTACTGTAGGGGGATCAAGACAGGGCGCGTGTTTACTGGACTTCATTTTGGGGGACCATGGGAGGGAAAGACCCCAATGTGGAGCAAAAGAGCAGGATTGATGGTTGCGGTTGCCAAGGAGGAACCTTTGAGCACTTCCTTAAAGAAAACATGACATCTTTTAAGGAAGAAAAAAAATCCTCCAATTCAAGTAATATGTATATGCATGTATTATGTATGTATGTGTATATTTATGTATATATAACTATGTATGTATATATATAAAGTATATAAAATTAAAAAAAATAGACACAAAAAACCATTAAAAGGAACAAAAATGTTTAATTTTCTGGCTTAATCTTATATTCTGAACTTTTTAAAGAGTAGGTATGATGTATTCTACGTTTAAAGCTTTTTGTCCATAATGTCATGTGAAATTATATATGCTAGAGTTAAACAAACCCTGCATTAGAAAGATTGTCAGAGCAGATGGTTTTCTTATTGCAATGGTTTGAAGAGGAAACACCCTTTCAGTTTCTCCTTGTAGATAACTGTGTTCTGACATCTGTGGGTGTATAAGGGAAGGAGTGTTTGTTGTATGTGATTGGTATTTCTTTGCATCTCTATCCAATAGTTTTTAATCAGTGCTATAAATGACCAGGTGTTAACACCCTTTCCACTCTGAAAAATAGAAATTTAAATATTTTACAAAGGGGGTAATTTTCCTGTATGGTGTTGCTAGTAATTATGACAAGGTGATTGTATAACTTTGTCTTATTGAGTTTATACTTTAGGCTAATCGAGTACGTGAAGGAACTCTATGGCAACACTGAGGCTTAATCTCTTTATCAGATTGTTAAGAGTGTGAGAATTTGTAAGTTCTGAGACTTTAAGTTTCTATGAATCTAGTTTGATCTGTATAATTTTTTTTCTTCTTCTTTTAGCCCCCTTCTTGTGTCATCCTAATCTCTGGATAAGATATGGCGCAGTGGGATTTATCACAGTGGTAGCCCATCAAATAAGTACCGCTGATGTCTACTGTAAACTGATGCCTTATCTTGAACCGTATATTACCCAACCAATAATACAGGTATACATGTTCCAACTAGTAGTCAGTCCTTTCAAATTGTGTCTCTAGAGTCCTTGTTTAAAATTTTAAAGAAATTCTGGCTGTGGTGGTGCATGCCTTTAATCCCAGCACTTGGAAGGCAAAGGCAGGCCGATCTCTGTGAGTTCAAGGCTAGCCTGGTCTACATAGCAAGCTACAGGCCAACTGGGAGACCCTGTCTCAAAAAATACCACCCCCCCCCAATTTTTTTTAAAGAAGTAATTTAAGTTGGTCGATAACATTTTCATATGCTCTTTAAGCAAGTTAATGAACTAAGTATCTTTGTGAGAATTGGACCTTGAGTTATGCATGATAGACAAGTGTTCTATAAGCTACATCTGTAGTCCCATGCCTCTTCATTTTTTAAAGTTATTAAAGTTTTGTTGGAAATCAAGTACAAGGATGCCTGCTTCTTTTGACTAATTCTCTTTAGTTTGTCGCCTTTATCATTGGTTTAAATTTTGAAAGGCTACGTTAAGGAATTGAAGAGATAATTGTCAGTTTGTTTCACAAATCTCACCTTTCTTCATTTTAGAATTTAAAATAATTACATGTGTATGTACATGTGTGGTTTTGTGCATCTGAGAGCAGTGCCCACAGAGGCCAGAAAGGCACCATATCCCCTGGAGCTGGCACTATAAGTAGTAAGCTGCCAGATGTGGGTGCTGGAAACTGAACCCTGGTCCTCTGGAAGAGCAATAAGTGCTTTGAATCTCTCAGCTCCTCCCCTCTTTCATTTTGGATTAGACAAAAAGTATCCTTACAAGTTTCCACTGCCACATCATCAGCTGTAATAATTAACTATTATTATAGGTTGGTACATAACTATAGTACCAGTACTCAAGAGACTGAGGCAGGAGCTCATGTCCTCAAGTCTAGCCTGGACTACATAAAGAACTCGAGGCCATCATGAGCTGCATAGCAAAACCTTGTCTCAAAATACCAGGCACCATAGCCCAGTGGGAGAGCATTTGCATGTGTAAAACCAGGTTCTGTTCCCAAGACTGAAAGGAAAAAAGAGGGAAAGTCCTTTTAGTTACTGCTAGTTTTATTTATCCTTTTCATTATATGTACATTGGCAAGGAAAGTATTCTGTTTTTTTTTTTTTTTTTGTTCTTTTTGAGACAGGGTCTCCTCGTAGCCTGAGCTGTTCTGGAACTAGCTATGTAGACCAGGCTGGCCTTGAAGTCACAGAGATCCACCTGCCTCTGGCTTCCAAGTGCTGGGATTAAAGGCATGAAAGTATTCTTATGGCTAATAAATGGAATCCTTTGTAACTCTATGGAGAGTAATGTTTAAGAAGGTGTTGGGAAAATGTGGGGACTAGTGTTTACTAAGACTGCTGGCTTTAGCATCATGTGTGAGGCCTGTGATGTTTATAAGACCTCTGGGCCAGCACCATGTGTGAGGCCTGTGAGCTGCAGGTAGTTTTTAGAACTAGGAACTGTTTTGACCTCTGGAGGCTAGAAAAGGCTTGTTTTGACTTTCTTAAAATTTCTGACTTGGGTATTTATTATTATTCTCATAGGATCTATAGGAGTATGTTTTCTAGTAATGAAGAATAAATGCTTCAGCCCTCTAAAGTTGGTTAATATCCTGGTTTTCTTCTTTTCTTATCTACATAATTTATTTTTAGATTATTTTATCCTGGTTTTCTTCTAAAAATAGTCTTTATTTTCTTAAATACTTTTGTTAACACAGATTGTGTTTACTGAGTTTGAAAATCATTGTACCATGTATTATATTTTTACTATTTGTTTTACTTTTCTAACACAGATTGAAAGAAAACTTGTTCTACTCAGTGTTTTAAAAGAGCCAGTGAGTCGATCTATATTTGATTATGCTTTGAGGTCTAAAGATATCACAAGCTTGTTCCGACATCTCCACATACGTCAAAAGAAGCGAAATGGGGCCCTTCCTGACTGCCCTCCACCTGAGGACCCTGCCATCGCTCAGCTTCTGAAGAAACTGCTCTCACAGGTATGCGCCTTCCTCAGGGTTTACCTCTAAAGGCAGCTTTCATGACAGTATTGAAGCATCCATCTGGATATTTAAAATATTTTGGTTAGGTTATGTAATGACAAGTGGAAACAAGTGGCAAGCATGCATTTATTGTGGCATTTAAGGAGAGCCACCAGAGACACTGAGCCATATAAGGATCATGGAAAAACCTTCTTTGTGATTGCTGATCATGTAAGAGACAATAGAAACAGCCTGAGATTCGAGTTCTGTATTTCACCAAAATATAATGAAGTTAAGTTAGAAGAGTCATTTCAAAATAGTACACAATATAGAAAAGTTTTGTTTCATTTCAGTTTGTATTCATAAGTCTTACTACATGCAGACCACTGGAATATTTTGGATTTACATTGTCTTAGGATGAATAAACCAGCAGTTTACTATTGTACTCAGCAAATCTTGTTAAAACTAGGATATGATCCTTTTATTGTTGGCATTTGTAGGGCCTCTTTAGAAATACTAAATTTAGCTGGGTGTGGTGGCACACGCCTTTAATCCTAGCACTCGGGAGGCAGAGGCAGGCAGATCTTTGTGAGTTCAAGGCCAGCCTGGTCTACAGAGTGAGTTCCAGGACAGCTGGGGCTACAGGGAGACCCTGTCTCAAAAATACCAAAAAAAACAAAAAAAACAAAAAAAACAACAACTAAATTTAGCTTCATCCCTCTTTTTATAACGAATATGTGGAATGTAGAGAGAATAGGAATAAAGTGTTTTGAAATAAAGACTAGTTACTCAATGAGTATGCTCCATGGACAAAGATGGAGGGATGGCTGTAATGGCTGCCTTTAGATCTGTGGAATGTTTTCAGAGAGAGAGAATGCTTATCTGTTCTCTCTTATCTAATAAGATAAGAAAATGCATTCAGAGTGTTGTTTGTTTGTTTGTTGAGATGTGGTCTCCTTTTGTTGCCCTGGTTCATCTGCTTGTACTTTGTACTGGTCTGGCTTCTCAGCTCACAGAGATCTGCCTGCTTCTGCCTCCAGAATGAATGTTGCAGTAGAAATCCTTTATATATTTTACTTGTTTGAATACTTGGTGCTATTTTTGTTGTTTATTTGACTTTTTTCGGAGCTGGGGATTGAACTTGGGAAGCACTCACTGCTGAGCTGCATCTGCAGTCTGTTTCTCCAGTGCTGCTGGACCAGCAGATATTGGCATGAGTTGAGTGGGGTTTGAACAGGCTTCCCTGAGAGGCTAGAACCATTTTGGTTGCTTAGATCCAGATTTTCTAGGAGGCCAGGGCTGCTTCTAAATCTTTGTTCCAGAGCAGTGGTTCTGCTTCCTATATTCTCAAATACTTAATTTGATGGACTTGAATTTCTGAAGAACTATTTTTTGAATCATATATTAGATGTAGTTAGTTTATATTTTAGAAAGTACTTTATGGAAAATTGGATTCTGAATCACATTTTCTGTTGTTTTTCCTGAATAAATAATCCTTATCAAAAGGATTTCAGCTTGTAGCAAAATCTGCTCCAATCCGAATGCTTCTTTAGGCTTGGACATTGTGATCTTTGTATTTCTCTTCCTAGCAAATCCCATAAACTGTAAGCCTCTGTTCCGAAATTTACTTTTGGTTAGTTACTCCATGGCTCTCCCCTGACCCTGGCTCACCTTGCTGTGGGGTTGGCTTTACTGTTGCTGTGGTAGGAAGCAGGAGCAGATAGCCAAGTGCTTCCTACTGTTCTCCAAGTGCTTTCAAGGCTGCTCCCTCACTTCACTGCCAGTGCTGCTACTGGAAGCCTTGATGAAATCAAATTCAGTGATTGGTGTATTTGTCATTTATCATCACATGATGGTGTGAGTGGAAAAAAGAGGAACAAATAAACCTGAATTATGTTGTTGCTGTTGTTAGCATTTGGAGACTCCCAAGGGTTAAGAGACTGTTCTGCCTCAGGGCTAGAATCCAAGGTCTCTTGTAAAATAGCAGTAAAGCCACTAGCTTCCATTTTCATGAAGACTGATATAGCTGACCACTGTAGTTTGTGCTTTCCATATTTTGTGGCTATCCTTAAAACAAGTTTGAACAGTTTGTATTATCTCTTACTTTATAGATAGGGACACTGGGAGACTTAGTATCCTTAACTTGCCTTTGCTCTCAGAGCCTAGCCCACTTGAAAGTCCCTGCTGCTACAGTGTGCCTATTCCCTTGCAAGTAAAATAACTGCACAAAGCCTAGGCTGAGAAGCTTGCATCAGCTTGGTGTAGACTTATGCAAAGCCCACATTTGCAGCCAGTCTTTTTGGCCCCTCTGTTGTTTGGGTTACTTGGGATTACTAGTAGAGGCTTGGAGCAGGGTAGAATTTGAGGTAGAATTTGAGTCCTTGCTCCTAATATCCAGGCTACAGAAGGAAGAGAGAATTCAGCTTCTCCAAATGGGAGCTCTGAATTCTTTTTCATTTGGGGTTCATCAGTGGGTTTTTTTTGGACCACTGTTTGAGGTATGTCATTGGTAAAGTAGGATTTCTATACCACCCTAGCATTGTTAATATGGGACACTGTGTTCTGAGGTTCAGGTAACAGACTTGAAATAGTTTTTGGAACATTAGCCATGTGGGAGATGATTCTGTTTGGACTTAGTTTTGTTTTTTTTTTTTTTAAATTTTTACTTATTTCTGTATGTGTATGAACGTACTGTCTGCATGTAAGTTTGTGCACCCATGTCGTACAATGCTGCGGAGGTCAGAAGAGGGTGTCAGATTCCCCTGGAACTGGAGTTCTCCTGGAATTGGAGTTTCAGACGGTTCTCGGCCGCCATGTGGGTGCTGGGGATCGAACCCGGGTCCTCTGCAAGAGCAGTTGGC
>VZQC01002896.1:61397-172043 GCA_009823505.1 Rhizomys pruinosus
TTTTCTTTTCTTTTCTTTTCTTTTCTTTTCTTTTCTTTTCTTTTCTTTTCTTTTCTTTTCTTTTCTTTTCTTTTCTTTTCTTTTCCTTTCTTTTCCCTTTCCCTTTCCCTTTCCCTTTCCCTTTCCTTTTCTTTCTTTCGAGACAGGGTCTCCCTTTAGTCTCAGCTGGCCCCGGAGTTTGCTATGTAGACCAGGCTAGCCTTGAACTCACAGAGATCCACCTGCCTCTGCCTCCTGAGTGCTGGAATTAAAGGCGTGCACCACCACACCTGGCCTAAGAGGGTTCTTAGCTGCCATGTGGGTACCTGGGAATCAAACCCAGGTCCTCTGCAAGAGCGGTCAGTGCTCTGCTGGGCCATCTCTCCAGCCCCACATTTGTACTTTAATTTTCAGCCAAAGAACTGAGGAAACCCTCTAGCTCTCTGAAGAGCTCACTGTGTGAAGATCTCACTCCTTCATATTCCCCCCCCCGTGACGTTTTGTTGCTCTCTTGAATGCATATCTGTTGTACACTTAGTTCTGTATGCACAGCCATGGCCTGGAACTGTCCACACAGTGTCTGGGACAGTTGTAGTACTCATCTCTGCCTTAAGGATTATGCCCCTGTGCAGCCTGTGTTTCTTTGTCCTAAGTGTTATATGTGGTCCAGCAGTATGGAGTGTTGTAGGAGGTCCATCAGTGTGGAGTGTTGTATGTGGTCGAGTAGTGTGGATTGTTGTAGGAGGTCCAGCAGTATGGAGTGTTGTATGTGGTCCAGCAATGTGGAGTGTTGTAGGAGGTCCAGCAGTGTGGAGTGTTGTATGTGGTCCAGCAGTGTGGAGTGTTGTATGTGGTCCAGCAGTGTGGAGTGTTGTAGGAGGTCCAGCAGTGTGGAGTGTTGTATGTGGTCCAGCAGTGTGGAGTGTTGTATGTGGTCCAGCGGTGTAGAGTGTTGTATGTGGTCCAGCAGTGTGGAGTGTTGTAGGAGGTGCATCAGTGTGGAGTGTTGTAGGAGGTCCAGCAGTGTGGAGTGTGGTATGTGGTCCAGGAGTGTGGAGTGTTGTAGGAGGTCCATCAGTGTGGAGTGTTGTATGTGGTCCAGCAGTGTAGAGTGTTGTATGTGGTCCAGCAGTGTAGAGTGTTGTATGTGGTCCAGCAGTGTGGAGTGTTGTATGTGGGTCAGCAGTGTGGAGTGTTGTAGGAGGTCCAGCAGTGTGGAGTGTTGTATGTGGTCCAGCAGTGTGGAGTGTTGTATGTGGGTCAGCAGTGTGGAGTGTTGTAGGAGGTCCAGCGGTGTGGAGTGTTGTATGTGGTCCAGCAGTGTGGAGTGTTGTAGGAGGTCCAGCAGTGTGGAGTGTTGTATGTGGTCCAGCAGTGTAGAGTGTTGTATGTGGTCCAGCAGTGTGGAGTGTTGTATGTGGTCCAGCAGTGTGGAGTATTGTAGGAGGTCCAGCAGTGTGGAGTGTTGTATGAGGTCCAGCAGTGTGGAGTGTTGTACGAGGCCCAGAAGTGTGAAGTGTTGTAGGAGGTCCAGCAGTGTGGAGTGTTGTATGTGGTCCAGCAGTGTGGAGTGTTGTAGGAGGTCCAGCAGTGTGGAGTGTTGTAGAAGGTCCATCAGTGTGGAGTGTTGTAGGAGGTCCATCAGTGTGGAGTGTTGTATGTGGTCCAGCAGTGTGGAGTGTTATATGTGGTCCAGCAGTGTGGAGTGTTGTATGTGGTCCATCAGTGTGGAGTGTTGTAGGAGGTCCAGCAGTGTGGAGTGTTGTAGGAGGTCCAGCAGTGTGGAGTGTTGTAGGAGGTCCATCAGTGTGGAGTGTTGTAGGAGGTCCAGCAGTGTGGAGTGTTGTAGGAGGTCCAGCAGTGTGGAGTGTTGTAGGAGATCCATCAGTGTGGAGTGTTGTAGGAGGTCCATCAGTGTGGAGTGTTGTATGTGGTCCAGCAGTGTAGGGTGTTGTATGTGGTCCAGCAGTGTAGAGTGTTGTATGTGGTCCAGCAGTGTGGAGTGTTGTAGGAGATCCATCAGTGTGGAGTGTTGTATGTGGTCCAGCAGTGTGGAGTGTTGTATGAGGTCCAGCAGTGTGGAGTGTTGTACGAGGTCCAGCAATGTGGAGTGTTGTATGTGGTCCAGTAGTGTGGAGTGTTGTAGGAGGTCCAGCAGTGTGGAGTGTTGTAGGAGGTCCAGCAGTGTGGAGTGTTGTAGGAGGTCCAGCAGTGTGGAGTGTTGTATGTGGTCCAGCAGTGTGGAGTATTGTATTGGTCCAGCAGTGTGGAGTGTAGTACAAGGTCCAGCAGTGTGGAGTGTTGTAGGAGGTCCAGCAGTGTGGAGTGTTGTATGTGGTCCAGCAGTGTGGAGTGTTGTATGTGGTCCAGCAGTGTGGAGTGTTGTACGTGGTCCAGCAGTGTGGAGTGTAGTACGAGGTCCAGCAGTGTGGAGTGTTGTAGGAGGTCCAGCAGTGTGGAGTGTTGTAGGAGATCCATCAGTGTGGAGTGTTGTATGTGGTCCATCAGTGTGGAGTGTTGTACGAGGTCCAGCAGTGTGGAGTGTTGTAAGTGGTCCAGCAGTGTGGAGTGTTGTACGAGGTCCAGCAGGGTGGAGTGTTGTACGAGGTCCAGCAGTGTGGAGTGTTGTACAAGGTCTAGCAGTGTTTGGAGTGTTGTACAAGGTCTAGCGTCTCCAGTGTTTCATTCTTTTGCTTGCTTTATTGGGTAGTTAGTTGAGCTCTCATCATTGAGACCTGTACAAAGCTGGTGAATACTGCTTTTGAAAATAACCCAAAATTCATGTTTTAATTTGTTTTCAGGGAATGACAGAGGAAGAGGAAGACAAACTTCTGGCCCTGAAAGACTTCATGATGAAATCAAATAGAGCGAAAGCAAATATAGTAGACCAGAGCCATCTTCATGACAGTAGTCAGAAAGGTGTGATTGACTTAGCAGCTCTAGCCATAACAGGAAGACAAGTTGATCTTGTTAAAACCAAACAAGAGCCAGATGATAAACGGGGTCAGTATATTGGTGTTTATCATGTTATTACTAATTATTTCATAAGACTGATTATTAGTCAATTAATAGTAAAACAAAATCCCCATTTTTCTAGACTTAAAGCAGTGACAGCATTAATGAAAAGGTGGAGACAGGAGGAAAGTGGGGAGGGAACTCACAGTAGAAAGCCCAAGCAGCTGCCTAGACCACAGCTCTGTACAAAACCAGCGTGTTCCTAAAGCTCTGCATTTACTGTAAAATCGTGTTGCCTCTTGGAGTAGATAATTAAAGATGAAAATGTGTTTTCTAACCCTTTAAGTACTAGCCCAAGGCCAGTCTTTAAAAACCAGATTAAGGGGGCTGGAGAGATGGCCTAGCGGTTAAGAGTGCCGACTGCTCTTGCAGAGGACCCGGGTTCGATCCCCAGCACCCACATGGCGGCCGAGAACCATCTGAAACTCCAGTTCCAGGGGAATCCGAGACCCTCTTCTGACCTCCGTGGCATTGCACGACACGGGTGCACAAACTTGCATGCAGACAGTACATTCATACACATACGGAAATAAAAAAAAATTTTTTAAAACCAGATTAAAAAATTCCAGTTTATTTGTAGGTAATCTCTGATAAGTTGAAAATAACCTCTTTAGTCATAAACTACAAAATACAAAAGAGTAGAGACCACAGAGGCAGGTGGGTCTCTGTGAGGTTGAGAGCAGCCTGATCTACATAGGAAGGCCCAGGGCAGCTGGGGCTAGGAGACACTCTGGCACAAAAATGAAAAAAAGAGAAAGGGAGGGAGAGAAGAAATAAAGAAAGAGAGAAAGAGAGAAAGAGAGAAAGAGAGAGAGAGAGAGAGAGAGAGAGAGAGAGAGAGAGAGAGAGAAAGAAAAGAATAAAGATAAAAAAATTCATTTGAACATTTGGTCCTTGACTCTGTTAGCCCTTTGACATTGATTGCTTTAGGCTTTAAGCTCTGCAGAAATATTTCACTGGTAAATATGTGTTTTTATAATTCTTTCTGATCTTGTATCACATTTCAAGGGCAGCAAATTAATTATATTGAAGTAAACTCCTAATTTAACAAGTTTCAGATGAAGTATTTGCAGTATAATTACTAATGGCTTGGATAATAATGTATAAAGGTGCTCGATAAACGCGTAGCAAAAAAGCAAGCACTCCAGAAGAAAAAGGCAAGAGATTTAAACAGATAATTGGCAGAACAGAATATGTGTACATGAAAAGGTAAAGAGTTAAATAAATGCAAGTTGAAACTTGCCATTTCAATGCAGATGAGCATAGACTGGTGATTCTTAGTGCTGGCAACGTTGTAGGGGGTAATATGAATACCTCCATATCTGAATATGTGCATACAGAGACATATGTCTGAATAAAATGGATCCCCAAAGGAAATAGGAATGTAGGTAATGGAAGTCCCAACTAAGAAATAGAAAGGGATGTTCTTTCCCCTTAAAGAAAGAATAGGCAGTAAAGTCACATTGGTTTTACCTTAAAACTAACTATTCTAAATATATTTTCACAGCTAGAAAACATGTGAAACAAGACTCAAATGTAAATGAAGAGTGGAAAAGCATGTTTGGGTCACTGGAACCACCGAATATCCCACAGGCTCTGCCTAAAGGGAGTGACCATGAGGTGATCCAGACCGGGAAGCCACCTCGTTCTGAGTCCTCTGCTGGCATCTGTGTCCCTTTGTCAACTTCTCCGCAGGTGCTGTCCACTCTAGGCAGTCAGTGTCCTTGGTCTTTGAACTCTTTTCTGCTGTTTGAGGTGTTGAGAGGCTGTGGACCATATAGGAAAGATCAGAATGGTGACTTGTTGGGGGGATGATCTTTTTCCTTCTAAAAGAGGTTTACTTTATAGTCAGTTATTGAAAAAAAGCATCAAAAGTCTGTCACTTAAGTACTTGCCAGTAAATGAACTGAATTTGTGAGTTGAATACCTGAACTGTGATTGTAATTAGGCTTTTTTTTCTTTAAAGCTTTAAAAATATTTATTTATTTATTTATTTATTTATTTATTTATTTATTTTGGTGTTTTTTGAGGCAGGGTCTCCCTGTAGCCCCAGCTGGCCTGAAACTCTGTAGACCAGGCTAGCCTTGAACTCACAGAGATCCACCTGCCTCTGCCTCCTGGGTGCTAGGATTAAAAGGCGTGCGCCACCACACCCTGCTCTTTATTCTTTTTTAATATAACAAAGAAGTCAAAAACTTTGGAAATGAAGTTCCAAGTTGGCTGAATGGTAAATGTCATGATATATTTGAAATGAGTTTATAACTTAAAGTAACTCCACCCTAACCAGTCCTATTTGATGTGAAAGTTAATTGAATCACACAGATAACATGGTATAATGTATAGGTATAACACAGAAATATCTTTATCTTAAATATACCTTGCTTATGACATAGACTCTTTGTTTTTCAGGTTTCAGAAGTAACAAATATCCCCAGTAAAAAACCAGCACTACAAGTTTTAAGTAGCACAGTTTTGCCGTCTACGTACCAGATTCGGATCACAACCTGTAGAACTGACCTTCAGCAGCTCATACAGCAGAAACGGGAGCAGTGCACCGCCGAGCGCAGGGCCAAGCAGATGACGGAGAATGCTGAGTGGGAGAGCAAACCACCTCCCCCTGGTAAGCTGTTTGGATAAGAAGCTGGGTTCTCCCCAGAGCTTAGGGTCTGGTGAAGAAACCTAAGTCAGAGTAAGCACCCCTAATCGACAATCTTTTTCTGAAAAGTAGAAATTTTAGCATTTCTAAAGGCAAAGTTTTAGTTATGGATGCTCATGAAAACCCCTGAAACCTGAAACACTTCTGGTCACAGTTTGTAAAAAGGTATTTAGCTTGGACCTTACCAGACAACATGTAAGACTTTGATAGACAGAGGGAGGAAGAGCAAAACTGTCCCCTAGAAGCCCAGAGGAAGAAGCAATAGCTGAGAAGTCTTACATAGTGTAGTTTTGGTTTTGATTGCAACTTGCAGTGTCACATGTAGGCCAGCCTCTTCATAATTTATTCTGTCTGTACTTTGTTTTCCCTAGGTATAGTGCTGGTTAAAACCTGCCTAATTTGAGGTTGCTTTTCATGAATGTCAGGCTTCTAGGAATAAACTCTTGCTTTCAGATTCTGGAGATTTAGCCTTTCATCTATTAATATTCTTTAAGAAAAAGGTAGGATGTTTAGAAAATATAGAGACTTGAAAATAGCAAAATTTTGTATAACTCCAATACTTAGCTGATTATCAATATTAAGAATTTGGCAATATTTCCTATCTTCTGAGGAAACAAAGGAGAAATTAAGAGTGCAGATCAAGCCGGGCGTGGTGGCACACGCCTTTAATCCTAGCACTCAGGAGGCAGAGGCAGGTGGATCTTTGTGAGTTCAAGGCCAGCCTGGTCTACATAGTGAGTTCTAGGACAGCTGGGGCTACAGGGAGACCCTGTCTTGAAAAGACAAGAAAAAAAAAAAAGAGTTCAGATCAAAGCATGGTTTATCTGTGTTATCTTTGTGTAAATCAGTGGAGCTAATCTGATTATTTTTCAGTTTTTAAAAATGAATGAATTTCTATATTTAGCCATTGATAGAAATTTAACTTGAAAACTCTGAGAAGAAGAACTTGTGTATAGACATTGAAAAAGATCACAGGAATTCCCAGGAACTTCCCTGTGAACTTTGAAAGTACTGGTAAAGGTCATGTAAAAATTTCAAGATTTAGAACGTATTTTTAAGTTCTATGCCGATTTTCTAGTCAAATATTTTCATCAAAATAAATATTCTGAACTGTTTAAGCTCTGTCTGGGATGTAAGTCAGTATCATTTACCAAATCTGATGAAAAATACAAAGATGACTACAAACAATCTTACTTTTATGGTTGTTTCTCTTTATAAGTACCATTTTATACATAAGCATTTTATTCAGTAATCACAGAACAGATATAAAACTATGTAGTGTAGGAAATTTGCAGTGACTGTTGAGTTCTTAATGTTTTTCTTTCCACACTTGCATGGTTGTGTGAAATTGATTTTTCTCTTGAGGGAAGTGCCCAGCCTAACCTCTAGTGGACTTCGTGGCCACTCTAATTCAGCATATCCTCCTTAGAAATCTTATCATAACAATTGTTGTTTGCACACAGGAAACTTAGAGGGCCAAGGGAAGGTTGACTTCTAGTTAGAGGAGTCAGGTTTGGCAGTTGTCTTGGTTTCATTCACTTTGTTTTTCTTGGTTTAAAAAACTAATTTCTGCCAGGTGTGGTGGTGCACACCTTTAATTGCAGTACTGTGGAAGCAGAGGCAGGTGGATCTCTGTGAGTTCAAGGCCATCCTGGTCTATATAGTGAGTTCTAGTACAGCTGGGGCTACAGGGAGACCCTGTCTCAAAAAGACCAAAAAAAAAAATTAATTTCTAAAACCCACCCTCTACTCTGTCTGGAGATGTTTGCTCTGGTTAATTAAATATTCTGGTTAGCAGAAAGTTACTGAATATACCAGGCTTAAATTACAAAGCTTCAAATGATAAGAAGAGGCCTTGCTGGGTTCTTAGCCACTCACTACTCAGGTGTTACAGGTTGTATTTGTTGCAGGGTGACTGTTATTAAAACAGCTTTTCTCCAGGCATACTGGTAGATTAAAAAATTATTACAAAATGACATTGTTACCCAGGAACAGTGACATCTACTACAGGCATGGCCTTCAGCATGGCTTTCTCTTTTATCTATTTAATTATATTTAATTAAAATATTATTCATAGGGACCTGTACTAGGTACTGGAATCATTCAAAAAGGCAAGACATGGTTTCTGGCCTCAGAAAATTTATTTATTTTAGCCATATTGATTTCTTTCTTTTTTTTCAATGTTTTATTATTTTTATTTTTATGTGTATGAGTGTATTACCTGCATGTATATAAGTGCATCTGTGTTGTGCAGTGCCCGCAGAGGTCAGAAGAGGGCAAGAGGGCACCAGATTCCCTGGAACTGGAGTTAGGGATGGTTGTTAGCCACCCATGTGGGCGCTGGGATTCCAACTTGGGTCCTCTGCAAGAGCAGTCAGTGCTCTTAACCACTGAGCTGTCTCTCCAGTCCCTGGCCTTAGGATTTATAACTTAGAAGAGATTAATCATACACAGAAAGAATATGCATATTAAAGTATAGAAAATTATAGATGCCATTTAAAAAGTATTAAGAAGCTGTGTATATTCTGTGGCTATGATTTCTGATTCTAGCATGTTTATAACATAGAATTAGTGATTGCAGACTAGGAAGAAATCAATATTGGGGTGTTTTAATGTGGGCTTGGAACAGTGTTGGACCATCCACCTTGTTTATTCATATATTCACCTGTAACGTATTCTCCATGTTACATTTGAGAAAATGCAAGCTCAGTGAGTTTCAATAAGTAGCTCAGGGTCACCCTGGTGTGCTGGAGCTGGGGTTTGCAACTTTCTTCTTCTTAGGTGTCCTCCAAGTTGTTTGTCTAGGCAAAGGACACTCATTACTCCATGCCACTAATCAGTAGTCAGTGTTTTTCTGTGTAGTAACTGCTGTATCCTCAGAGATACTGAAAATGGCTGGAGTCTTTATGAAGCTACTTGAGCAGCACTTAATTGTTATCTTGATGTCTTAGTCAGTACCATGTTATGGTTCATTGACTAGTGGTGGGGCTTTTATGTGTTTAGTTAAGATTGTTCTCAGTCTAGATGGTGATTCTAGCTAGAGGGTGAGGGTGAACATGTCTAGAAACTACAGCATAAAGTATGCTGTCTGCTTTTTCTTAGGGTGGCGTCCTAAAGGGCTGCTAGTTGCACATCTTCATGAGCACAAATCTGCTGTGAATCGAATTAGAGTCTCTGATGAACACTCACTTTTTGCAACATGTTCAAATGACGGCACGGTGAAAATCTGGAACAGTCAGAAGATGGAGGGGAAGACCACCACCACTAGGTAACATGTGACAAAGAACAATCGGCTTCTTTGGTCAAATCAACATTTACTAATACAGAGGCATAGCTTAGGGGCTGCAAAGTATATGTCAATGCTAAGTGGACAAAAATCTTTCTGTGGAGCTGGTCTAGTGGAAAGTGAGAGACGGTAAAAATGTAAGTAAAAAAAATTGAAATCATTGTGTATCAGAAGCAATGGAGGCCAGATG
Organism: Rhizomys pruinosus; assembly: GCA_009823505.1. Lineage (NCBI taxonomy): Eukaryota > Metazoa > Chordata > Mammalia > Rodentia > Spalacidae > Rhizomys > Rhizomys pruinosus. The sequence goes on from VZQC01002896.1 coordinate 70,524, forward strand.
TCACTGAGTAGGGAATAGGATGGTCAGTTAAGATGGAAAGACTATCAGCCATATATATATATACACACACATACACACATACACACACACACACACACACATATGTATATATAATTTGGGGGGGGGGTCTTTTTTGAGTCAGGATCTCCCTGTATCCCCAGCTGGCCTGGAACTTACTATGCAGACCAGGCTGGCCTTGAACTCACAGAGATCTACCTGCTTCTGCCTCTGCCTCCTGAGGGCTGGGATTAAAGGTGTATAACACCATGCCTGGCCCCCAGTAGTCTATATGTAGTAAAACTGTCCTTCAGAAACAAAGAAAAATTTAAATGCCTCAAGATAAGTAAGAACAAGTGATTTCTTATGACTAGATTTTCCCTAAAAGGAGTCTCTCCTGAAATGAATGGACATAGCACAGTAACTTGGGAAGAAATAGCTAGAAGCTGTATAGATAAAAACACAAGCACATATAAAATAAAGCACAGATTGTTTTTGTATATACCATTTACCCAAAAGACAATTGCTTGAAGAGATGTTATCAGACTATCCTTACTGGGGTTGTAACTCCATGGGAAAAGTCACTTAGCCTGCACTAGGCCAAGATTCATGTTCAGCAACACCATGCTGGGTTACAGTGCTGTTAACAATGATGCATGAGTATATTGAGCAGAAGAGAGGGGGAGGAGCACATTAGGGCAAAGTTTTTGTGCATTTTAAATTGGTGTTTATTTTATTTTGAGATGTTAATCATATTTCTCAGACAGTTCCTCTAAAATCTTGACAACTTTTAGTAGAACTCAAAAACAAGGAAATTAAAATGCTCTGCTAAGAAAAATCTACTTCAAAAGAAGGTAGCAATGGAGAAATGGCAGAACAGAACCCAGTTAAGACCCCTCCCTGCCATGGAGAAGTATCAGACATAGTCCTGCCTTCTTGGCAATCACAGTCACTGTAACCAAGAGGCAGAATTGGTAGAAAGAACGAAAAGAATTAGATTCAGTTGCATGCTGGGCATAAGACAGACATTTTAAATTCAAAGGCACACATAGATTGAAAGAATCAGTGATGACACACCACACAGTCCTCTCAGGGCACAGGGGAGACACAGACATTTTATAATGATAAAAGCATCAATCCATGCCAGTTATACCTACCTAACAAACATCTGTGAAGTAAAAACTAAGATAATTTAAGTACAGTGTTGGGAGACTTTAATATCCTATTTTCAACACAGAACATGGGATGTTAGGCAGGCAGGCAGTAGAGGCCTTGAACAGTGCTACAGAGCCAGCAGTGCTGACAGACAGCAGCAGAACACTCCACCTACCAGTAAGACATAATTTTTTTTCTCAGATGTATATGGGATATTTTCTAGGCTAAACATGTATTTGTTGTTAAACCAAGCTTCAGTAAACCTAGCACTTGGGAGGCAGAGGCAGGCAGATCTTTGATTAAACCAGCTGATAGCTAGTGGGTCAGAATGTAAATAGAAAATACCGTGGTGGGGTGTGGTGGCACACGCCTTTGATCCTAGCACTTGGGAAGCAGAGAGGCAAGTGGATCTCTGAGTTCAAGGCCAGCCTGGTTTACAGAGTGAGTTCCAGGACAGCCAGGGCTATAGGGAGACCCTGTCTCAAAAAGACCAAAAAAAAAAAAAAACCTCTAGTGAGACTAATGACAGTGGGGGGTGAGCATGCCACACATATAGGGAACACAGTTCACGGAGTTTGTAGGACCTGTTTACCTCTGCATAGTACATCTGCTTTTTTTAAAACATCAAATCAATAATTTAGCTATAAGAAATTAGCAAAAGAAGAGCCTACTTAGCCCAAAGGAAATAGAGGGAAAAGACTCAAGAGGAGATAAATGAGCTAGAGAATAGAGAACAGGAAAGAAGGGAGAAGCAGAAGCAGAGGTCAGCTCTTAGATCTGCAGACCTGGAAAATCTTTATGACCCTAAGCTAGATAATGTGGATGAAATGGATAAAGTCCTAGGAAGATACAAACTTCTGCAATTGACTCAAGGAGAAGTAGAACATCTGACTAGACAGATAATATTAAAGAAATTAAGTTAATAAATAAAAAAAGTTTCTCACAGACAAAGGCCTAGGCTTAGATGGCTTCTTAATGGATTTTACTAAACATTTAAAGAATTATAACCCATCTTTCAAAAGGTCTTCCAGAAAATAAGGAACAGTTAATTTGGTCAATAAGTAAATTTTACCTTGACTCCACAACCAGGGCACATCACAGAGGACCCACAGACTTTTACCACAGTCAATGTGGATATAAAAACTGCATCAAAACACTGTACATGGACTCCACAGCGAAAAGCATTATGTGCCATGAGCAAGTACAGTTTATCCCAGGAATGCAAGGCTAGTTCGATGTAAGGAAATCAATTCATGTGTGTATCCTATGACTAGAATAAGGGTAAAGACTACACAGTCATCTTCACAGATTCTTTGAATGGGTTTGGCAAAGTCCACTTTTTTATGATTAAAACTAACTCAGTAAATCAATAGAAGACAAATAATAGAAGCCATCCACAAAAGTTGCTACTAGCATTTTCTGTTAGTAACCTGAAGATAATTAGCATTTGCTATGATGTGCTATGATGTTTCAGAATTGAGGTTTTGTTTCTTTACATATTTGAGACAGAGTCTCCCAAGTTGCCCCAGCTGGAATTTGCTATGTAGATCAGGCTGTCCTCGATCTCACTGAGATGCACCTGCCTCTACTTCCCAAGTGCTGGGATTAAAGGCATGCTCCACCATGCCCTGCCAGAACTGAAGTCATAAATTTCTTTCATTCAGGTCTATTCTTACATATAGCAGAATCGGAGGACGAGTCAAGACTTTGACATTCTGCCAAGGTTCCCACTACCTAGCCGTAGCATCAGACAACGCTGCTGTCCAGCTCCTTGGAATTGAGGCTTCTAAGTTACCCAAGTCTCCCAAAATCCATCCTCTACAAAGCAGGTATCTTCTTTCTTTTCAACTATGTTTAGTGTGCTGCAGTAACTGTTACCTCCCCCAACCTTGCAGTGTCATCTGGACCAGCTGATGCCTCTCACATTGTATAATACTTCATTTTGAAGGCCATGAAATGAATAAAACTGTTTCCAACCCAGAACATCTACATGTGGTTTGTTTTAGAAGACAGTGTCTTATATCTTAATTTCTGCCAGTTTTTCAGAAGGGCAGTTTTGAGCTTGGAGCTCATCTTACTCTGGAGTCTTTCTGAATGCCAGTTATCAGCTGTATCTTCTATCTACTAATAGCACAATGTTGCTGATTTTGAGAGTCTGAATGTCTTTTAAAGAAAACTTTGAGGGTGCTGGAGAGATGGCTCAGTGGTTAAGAGCACTTGGCTGCATTTGTAGAGGACCCGAGTTCTACTCTCTCAGCACCTGTATGTCAGCTAACAGCCTTCTGTAATTCCAGTTTCAGGGGATACAACACCCTCTTCTAGCCTCTGTGGGCATTGCACGACATGGGTGCACTTACATACATGCAGGCAATACACTTTAACACATAAAAATAAATAAATTAAAGAAAAAAATAAAAGAAAACATTGGGAGGCTAGAAAGATGGCTCAGCATTAAGAGCACTAGCTGCTCCTGTAGGGGACCCAAGTTCAGTTCCTAGCACCCACATGTCAGCCTTCTGTAACTACAGTTCTAGGGCATCCAATACTCTCTGGCCTCTGCAGGCTTTGCATGACGTGGATGCAATTACATACATGTAATCAAAACACTGAGAGAGAGAGAGAATAAAATTTTAAAAAAGAAAGAAAACTTAAATGGAGCTGTAGAGCTGGCTTTGCAGTTAGGAGCACTGGCTGCTCTTGTAGAGGACTTGGGTTTGGCTCCCTAGTCCCACATGGCCACTCAGAACCATCCAAAACTCTAGCTTTTCAGGGGATCATTTGTCCTCTTCTGGCCTCTTTGGGCATTGTACACACATGGTGCACATACATATCAGGCAATAGACTCATGCACATAAAATACATAAATGTTCTGTTGCTTAGCACTAAAATCTCTGAATTTGATGAAAATAGCATTGTAAAGCAAAATGTAGATTGGTTTTATTCATGTCTTTTTCTCATTTCTTATAAATTATATTAATAGTTATTTGGAGATTAAATACATGTAAGATAAGTTAAAGACAATTTTTTTTTAACTGACCAATGTGTTATGTACTGAGGATTCCAAAGAAAGAGGTGGTGGACCCCACAGAAAGAAACGACACATGGCAGTTGAATAAGGTGCTACCCTGCAGTCCTCGTGTAGTGTAAGGAAGAAGGGATAAATATTAGGTTACCCAGGATAGTTTTGCTTTGCTTTTGCATTTAAAAATAAGTGCATTTTCTAGCCAGGCATGGTGGCGCACGCCTTTAATCCTAGCACTTTGGAGGCAGAGGCAGATGGATCTCTGTGAGTTCAAGGCCCGCCTGGTCTACAAAGTGAGCTCCAGGCCAGCTGGGACTAAAGGGAGACCCTGTCTCAACAAGACCAAAAAAAACCAAAAAAGCAAAAAAAACAAAAAAAGTGCATTTTCAACAGAATCACTATAAAGATAATTGAGTAGCCCAGGACATATTTTAGATGACCCTCACCAACAACAGATAACAGTTTTTGTTAAAATTTGTTTAAGCAGAGGATGACTGTTTAGTAATACTATGTGATTGACAGAGTATGCTGTGTAATGACTGTGCCTCAAGTCAGACAGACAGATACACAGAAGGGAACGTGTGCCCACAGTCTCCAAATGGTTCACTGTCAGCTGGCAGCACGTTTCACTGTGAATGTTAATCTTTTAAAAATATTTTTATTAGTTATTTGAGAATTTCATACAGCCCATTTGATCCTATCCAGACCCCTTCCCTACCTCCACCTGCGCCTTCACCCTCCATCCCCAGCTTCGTGTACTTTATTGTTTTTGTTTTTATTTGTTTTTGTTCTTTTTTATTTTTTTGAGACAGGGTCTCCCTGTAGCCCCAGCTGTCCTGGATCTCACTATGTAGACCAGGCTGGCCTTGAACTCACAGTGATCCACCTGCCTCTGCCCCTCCAGTACGGAGATTAAAGGTATGGGCCACCAGCCTGGCTATTTTGTTTGTTTATTTTTTATAGAGTCTAATTTGGGTTTCCCAAGTACTCTTGGGCCTTGGTCTATCCCCTGGAGCCTGGTCACATACCAGGTGTCTCAACCTTGAAGAAAACTGATTCTCTCTTCCAGCAGCTGTCAGTTCCTCAGCTGGGGCAGGGGCATCTTGCCACCTTCCCCCATTCACACTGGGTTTTTGTCTGGCTCGGGCTTGCACAGGTCTCCTGTGTACTCCCACAAGTGCTGGGGGTTCTTGTGTGTAGCTAGCTGCCCTATTGGGTCCAGAAAACACAATTTTCTTGTATTCATCTATTGCTTCTGGTTCTTACAGTCTTTCCTCCTCTTTTTCCTCTGTGATCCCTAAGCCCTGGCAGGAGAGGGTGTGCTAGAGATGTACCATTTAGGAATGAGCACTTTTATTAAGTGCAATCTTTTATTCACTTCTGGTTGACCAGTTGTGGGTTTTGTGCTAATCTTCATCTGTGCAAGAAGTTTGAATATTATTATTATTATTATTATTATTATTATTATTTGGCTTTTTTCGAGATAGGGTCTCCCTGTAGCCCCAGCTGTCCTGGAACTCACTCTGTAGACCAGGCTGGCCTTGAACTTACAAAGATCTGCCTGCCTCTGCCTCCTGAGTGCTAGGATTAAAGGCGTGCGCCACCACCCCCAGCATTGAATATTTTTCTTTAAGCAAATATTTGCTACCTAGAGTGGGAGATCTTGCCAAATTGTATAGATTTAACTGTGCCTGACTGTAGTGTGCTCCAAAGAATCCTTGCCATAAGTCATTCATTTGTTTGTTGCATTTGTTCATACTAACTGTGATCATGCCTCATAAGAATTAGAATATGGAACAAACCATTTCAAATTTTGTTTTGATTTTCTAAGAGATATTTATTATTTTTATTTTATGCATATGAGTATATTAGCTACATGTAGGTAAGTGCATCTGTGTCATGCATTGCTCTCAGAGGTCAGAAGAGGGCGTTGGATCCCCTAAAACTGGAGTTATGGACAGTCGTTAGTGGCCATGTGGGTGCTAGGAACTAAACCCAGGTCCTCTACAACATCAGTTATAACTGCTGAGCCATCTCCAGTCCCCAGTTATGATTTTTTTAAATCATCCTTCTGTATGGAAATAATAGAAGTAGAATATCTATACATACTTTGTTAACTGAGAAAAAAGTCAGCAAACTACAGCCGATAGTATGGTTCTTAAAGTAGGAATGACTTTTGCATTCCTTTTTTTCTTTAAAAATTTTTTTTATTTTTATTTTATGTGTATGAATGTATTGCCTCCATGTATTTAAGTGCACCTGTGTAGTGCATGCAGTGCCTGCAGAGAACTGAAGGAGGTATGAAATCTCTCTGAACTATAGTTACAAACAGTTGTTAGCTACCTTGTGTATGCTGAGATTTGAACCCCAGTCTTCTCTAAGAACAGCCAGTGCTCTTAACCACTGAGCCATTTTTCCAGCCCTGATTTTTACATGCTTAAGAATAAATAATATAGGGGCTGGAGAGATAGCCTAGCGGTTAAGAGCACCGACTGCTCTTGCAGAGGACCCGGGTTGATCCCCAGCACACACATGGCAGCTAAGAACCGTCTGTAACTCCAATTCCAGGAGAACTCCAGTTCCAGGGGAATCCGAGACCCTCTTCTGACCTCCACAGCATTGCATGACATGGGTACACAAACCTACATGCAGACAGTAAATTCATACACATACAAAAAAAAAAGAATAAATAATATAGCCAGGCATGGTGGTACATGACTTTAATCCCAACACTGGAGAGGTAGAGGCAAGTAGATTTCTGAGTTTGAGCCCAGCCTGGTCTACATAGTGAGTTACAGACCTGGTGGGGCTACAGGGAGACAGACCCTGTCTCAGAACTGCCCCCCAAATAAATAAATAAATAAATAAATAAATAAATAAATAAATAAATAAATAAGCAGCAGAGAAGCCTGTTATTTAACTTACCAACTGATTTTTAAAGATTACTTCCTTTTTCTTCCCTTCCTTCCTCCTCTTAATTTTTGTGGTGGTGGGATCAAACATATGTTTTCATGTATTCTGGGCAAGTGCTTTACTGCTGAGCTACATCCTCAGCCTTATGATGCTCCATTTAGTTGGAAAGAAAACAGGCTGTAGCCATGCAGTAGAATAGCACTCTGCAATATAAAGTAGTGGTTGTTGGCTCATGGTGGCAGCATTGATGAATCATAAATACATTTAGCTCATAAAAGAAGTTAGATATGGTGGCTGAGAGATGGCTCTGTGGTTAAGAGCACTACCTGCTCTTGCAGTGGACCCAGGTTTAGTTCCCAGCACCCACACTGCAACTAACAACTGTGTGTTAACTCCAGTTCTAGGGGATCCGATACCCTCTTCTGACCTCCACTAGTATTGCATGACACAGGTGCATTTACATGCAGGCAATACACTTATACATATAAAATAAAAATAATAAGTATTTTTAAAGAAAGAAGTTAGATCCAAAAGCTGGGCTGTTTCATGTTTCCAATTGTATGACATTCTGGAAATAAAATTATAGGGAAGGAACCAGATTGGTCTTTGTCACAAGTAAAAGGGATGGGTAGAGTTTGGTTATAAATAAGCTGTATAAGATAATTTGGGGATGCAAAACAGTTCTGTTATTCTGTGGTGGAAGATAGATAGCTATCTATTTATAATGATCCATTAAGGAGTATCCCACAAAAAATGTTTTATTAGCATTGCAACAAGGTTATTTTCTTAGTTTTTTAAATATTCTGTTTATGCAATATGGTGACTGGGAAAACTGAATTAAACCCTTAAAGTCTGAAATTGTCTTATTTGAAAAAACGACTCAGCTAGGGAGATGGCTCATTGGTTAAGAGCCCTGGTTATTCTTCTGGAGGACTCAGATTTGCTTCTCAGCACCCACATGGTAGTTCACGACCATCTGTGATGACAGTTCCAGGGGATCCATCACCCTTTTCTGACTCCTATAAGCATTCCATGCATATGATGCGCTTACATATATGCAGGCAAAACACTCATAACCATAAAAAATAAATGCCTCACTAAGTGTCTCATTGGGGTCACGTAATTTTTAGTTTTTAACTATGAATAGATTATAAATTCATTTCAAGTGGAAAATAGTGTTCCATTTTCAGTAATCTGAAAAGCCTGTGCTTTTGCTTTTGTGTTTCTGCAGGATTCTGGATCAGAAGGAAGATGGTTGTGTGGTGGATATGCATCACTTCAACTCTGGGGCACAGTCCATTCTTGCATATGCTACTGTGAATGGTTCTCTGGTTGGCTGGGATCTCAGGTCTTCAAGCAATGCATGGACGTTAAAGCATGACTTAAAGTCAGGCCTCATCACGTCCTTTGCTGTGGACATCCGCCAGTGCTGGCTCTGCATAGGTAAACCATTAGCTGGGTTTGGCCTGACACTAGTGCCTACAACTGCCCTCTTAGGAAAGCTGGCTTTTCCTTTTTTTGCCCCCACTGATGATTTTTCCCCATCTCCTTTATTTTTATAACTACTATGTTAGAATCTCTTATAATTTATTTTTCATTATAATGCATTTGAGGGCTTAGAAAGTAGGTTAGTGAGAGTGCTTGCCTAGTATATCTACTCTTGGCCAAATTCACTGTTCAGCATCACACATACAGCTACATAAAAAGCTCATTTGAACAGGATGTGGTGGTGCATGTTTCCAAGCCCAGTGTTTGCCAGGTAAAGGCAGGAGATCAGTACTTCAAGGGGAACCTAAGCTACCTCTTGAGGTCAAGGGCAGCTTGTTGTACATGAGACCCTATCTCAAAACACCACACACAGTAGCCTTCCATGAAAGAGTGAGATCAGGATCTTGAAGCATATAACAGCTTCTTGTTCTCAGATGAGCCTTCTCCCTTGAAGTCACTGCAGAGATTAGAGCAGCTAGTGTTTCTGTGTTTTGTCTTTTAAAGTGTTTCTGAGTTCTGAAAATTATATACTCTAGTGTGACCCTTACTACAAACAGAATGCAGGTCATTCTTCAGAAAATTGCCTTCTCCCAACCTTTGTGCAATTTTTCCTCTAACTTAGTTTTCTTTGATATTTTTAATTCTTTGAGAATTTCATACATGCATACAATGTATTTTGGTTATATTCATTTTCCACTCCTCCTAGCTCCTCCCAGGCCTACCCTCACCTATCCTTCCAAATTCATGTCCTTTTTTTTTTTAATAACTCACTGATTCAAATTTGTGCTGCCCATAATGGAACATGGTCACCCACCAGGGCCACACATTTAAAGAAAACAGACGATTTTCCTCCTCTAGTAGACACCAACTGGTAATAGTTTCTCAGGCGTGAGGGGTGCTGAGCCCCTCCCCATTCCATGGTGTTATGTTGACTGGCTTATCTTACACAGGTACAACCCACAGGTGCTGTGAGTCCATGAGTATAGCATCCTGTCATGTTCAGAAGATACTGTTTCACCCTGGTACCTCCCTGACCTCTGGCTCTTACAGTCTGCACCCCTTTTCCATGATGTTTCCTGAACCTTAGGAGGAGGGCTTGTGATAATGTAGATGTCTCATTTATGGCTGAGGACTCATTGGTACTCATTCTCTGAACTTTGGCCAGTTTTGAGTTTCTGTGTTAGCCTTGTCATCCACTGCACAAAGACTCTTCTCTGTTGATGTCCTAGAGCTGCACTAATCTATGGATATAGAGATAGGAATTTAGAGGGCAGAATTTAGAGGGTACTATGTCTATTTAACAGAATAATAGTAGGTTCACCCCTGGGTTCTGTGAGCTCTCCAGCCATGAGATTCATAGTAAAGGCATTTATTTCCTGCTGTGGAATGGACCTTAAGTCCAGTTAGAAATCGTTTGGTTATCACCATAACATTTGTACCCCCGTTGCACCCATGGACATGCAGGCTGGTGGTTAAGGTTCACAGCTGAATTAGATTGTTGATGGCTTTTCTCCCCCAGTAGTCTACATAGCACTTTCTGATACTATGGAAGCCAGCCAGGAGGGAGGACACTTCCCAGTCAGCACTAGCTTGATTTTTCTGTGTCCTGTGACCAAAGTGTGGTGTCTTCAGCAATAGGGTCTTACCATCAAGTTCTGGGGGGCAGCCAAGCACGTACTGTTTTGTGAGTCTCTAGGCTGCTTAACAACACAAGGGGAGTTAGCCCATACCAGACACTGGGCTTTTTATTTGGCAAGCTCTGGCTTCTGTGAAGGGCATTGTCCTTTTATTTTTATATGTGTGTGTGTGTGTGTGTGTGTACGCTCCACATAAGTGCAGATGCCCATGTAGGCCAGAGGATCCCTTGGAGCTAGAATTACTGCCTGATGTGGGTGCTGGAAACCAAACTTGTATTCTTTGAAAGAACAGAAAGTTCATCTCTCCAGCCCTTTTTTTTTTTTTTTTGAGACAGGGTCTCCCTGTAGCCCCACCTGTCCTGGAACTTACCATGTAGACCAGGCTGGCCTTGAACTCACAGAGATCCACTTTCCTCTGCCTTCAGAGTGCTGGAATTAAAGGCGTGCTTCACCATGCCTGGCACCAGCCCTATTTCTTAACTTTTTTTTTTTTTTTATTGATGCTTTGTGTATTTCATACATCATTTTCCAATTCAGTTCAGGCATATTTCCCCTTCCTTTCCCCCCATCCCACCCCACCCCATCCCAGATCATATTTCTTAACTTTTTAAGGAACCTTTACACTGATGTCCATGGTTTTTATATCAGTTTGGACTCCCACCAACAGTGAGCTTCCCCTTTCCCCACATCCTTGTCAGCCTTGGTTGTCATTTCCTTTAACCGTTTAAAATCAATCGAGTTTCTCTTTCCACAGTCCAGAATGTCATAGAAATGGGATCATACAGCATGTGCTTTTTTTTTTTTTCATTAAACAAAAAGCTATGAGCCTTTTCCATTGTTTGCATGTATAAGAAATTTTTAAAATTATTACTGAATAATATTTCATTTTACAAACAACTTGTGTATCCACCCATTCTCCAGTTGATGCATGATTGAGCTGTTTCTAGTTTGGGGCTTTTCTGGATAAATCTGCTGTAAACAGAAAGTTTATATACAAATGTTTGTATATAAACATATATTTCCACTTTTCTCAGTTGCATACTCAGGAATGGGATTGCTGACTTTTTAAGTTTTAGTTGCAAATAATACTACTGTGCATTTAGGGGATAGAGTGTGTTGTTTTGGCGTATTGATTGTTTATATTGTTTTATATATATATTTTTAATTTAATTAATTAATTTATTTTTATGTGTATGAATATACTGTCTGCATGTAGGTTTGTGCACCCGTGTCGTGAAATGCCTCGGAGGTCAGAAGATGGTGTCGGATTCCCCTAGAACTGAAATTGGACTTACAGATGGTTCTCAGCTGCCATATGGGTGCTGGGAATCGAACCCGGGTCCTCTGCAAGAGAAGTTGGCACTCTTAACCACTAGGCCATCTCTCCAGCCCTGTTTATATTGTATTTTTAACATAGATTTTATTTATTATGTTTATTTTATGTGTATGAGTATATTGCCTGCGTGTGTGTAAGTGCACAGAGGTCAGGAGGTGGCTTTGGAACCTCAGGAATTGGAGTTGTGGATGGTTGTTAGCCACCATATGGGCACTGGGAATTGAATCTGGGTCCTCTGCAAGAGCAGCCAGTGCTTTTAACCACTGAGCCATCTCTCCAACCCCCACCCTATTTTTTTTTTTTGAGACAGGGTCTCCCTGTTAGCCCCAGGTGGCCTGGAATTCTCCATGTAGAACAGGCTGGCCTTGAACTCACAGAGATCTGTCTGCCTCTGCCTCCTGAGTGCTGGAATTAAAGCTGTGTACCACCATACCCAACTCTGTGTTTATATTGTAAAATGATTAAACCAGGTAATTAGTAAATCCATTTCCTCACATATTTTGTTGTGAAAGTATTAAAAACCTTTCAGTAATTTTGAAATATATAATTCATTCTCATTAATTATAGTGACCATCCTGTACAGTACATTACTAAAGCTTCTTCTTCCTAAGAAACTGTATGCCATTTGGCCATATCTCTCTATTTGTCATCACTATTCTCCCCCTTTCCTTTATTTTAAAAAGTTACTTTTTCCCCTCAGTGTATTTATCATTATTATTATTATTATTATTATTTTGAGATGGGGTCCTATCTATTCAAGGCTGGTTTTGAAACAACTGAGAATGACCTTAAACTTTAGATGTTCTACCTCCCAAGTGTTGGGCAGCAACATGTCTGGTTTATGTGGTTCAGGGGATGGAACCGGGGCTTTAGTATGCTGGGAAGTATCAGCCAGTTGAGCTGCATCTCAGACCCTCACAGTGTTGGAATAGATATTACTCTTCTGTCATGGGGTCACTGTCCTTTCATTGAGTTAAAGTTGCCACAGAAGATGCATGGGCAGTCACCCTGTTTCCACTGTGGTTGGATAGCCATACCTGTCTCAGATGTTTCAGAGATGGGAGTGATTGTAATCTAATGGTAGATGCAAAACTGCCGCCATTTTGATTTTAGAGAGATCTTGGCTGTCAGTTATGATGTCTGTTCTTTAATGTAGTCTGAACATTTTACCAAACTCAGTTTATATCTTCTCCAGACCTATTATTCTTGAGGGTGCCTTTGGCAATTAATTGTAATGCCAGTATTTAATGAATTGTTTAATTTGAATTTACATTCATTAGATAGTACTGCAGTTGCATTATGATAAGCACGTTATGTCTGTTATTTAACAACTTTGGGTGCTGTTTGAAACTGGAGAGTCAGCCTCACGAGATGAAAGCCTTGTTTTTGTTTTTGTTTTTGGTGTTTTCAAGACAGGGTCTCCCTGTAGCCCCAGCTGTCCTGGAATTCACTCTGTAGACCAGGCTGGCCTTGAACTCACATAGATCCGCCTGCCTCTGCCTCCTAAGTGCTAGGATTAAAGACATGCACTACCACACCTGTTCAAAAGCCTCATTTTTTATTTTGAGACATGTTTTCACTCAGTTGTCTAGGCTGGTCTTGAACTTGCTCTGTAGCCTTCAGAGTAGCTGGATTACAGGTCTGTGATACCAGGCCTGGCAAGAAAGCCTTTTTCTAAGTGCTAAGGCAGTTGTAAAATATAGACATCCAAAGCTAACACTGTTCACTATTGGTATAAATGCAGCCTAGTGTACTTTGTTCATTAGATGTCAATGTCTGGTGCCTTTTCAATTTCAGGTACAAGCAGTGGTACCATGGCATGTTGGGACATGAGGTTCCAGTTGCCAATTTCTAGTCATTGTCATCCTTCCAGAGCACGAATCAGGCGCCTCTCAATGCACCCCTTGTATCAGTCCTGGGTAATTGCAGGTAAGTTGCAGGGCTGACTTTTGTTTATTGGGGACAGGGTCAAGGGGGTCAAGTCTTTTTGCTGAGATTCATATTTTTAGTTTTTAGTTTACATATGAACCAAATGCTTGATCAAAAAGAGTTTGATAATGTAAGTTACCAACCATTGTATTTAAAATTCAGAATTAATGCCATCAGCCCTTGCTGTGCCCTTCTACCACCACCTTTCATTGTATTTCTTTTCAATTTCCTGTGTTCCCCATTTTTGTTAACTGCCACCATCTTCCTAGAAACATAAGGAAAAAACTTGAACTCAGTCGCCGTTTCTTACTGACGCATGTCTGTGTCTCACAGCGCCCCTTCCTTTCCATCACTGGGTGCTCACTTCTTGTTGGTATGAGTTCTTGGACAAGCTGTTTAAGCATATCTTTGAAATTAAATTTCCTAATCTATAAATTATGATTGAAAACACCTGAAATAGCTTAAGAAGTTGAGGCGAAACATGGAACACAGTCTGTCACACATCATGATTGTCCTTGTTACTGTAAGTTTTCTCATTGATCCTCTTCCAGTAACAGTTACTGAGCTTCCTGTCTGACTCCATTTGGTTGGAAGATGCTCTTCTTCACCTGGTTCCAGAGTCATTTTTCTTACCCTCTCTTCTTGATCTATTGGCTTCTTGTCACCTTCTCCGGGCTCAGTCTTTGGCCTTACCTTCTTCTTCTGTGCTACCTCTGTGTGAGATCTCATCAAATCTTATGCTTTAAGTAGCAAACTTATTTGATCTATATATTTAGAATTCTCCCTAAGATGTTCAGTTTCTGTTATAAACTTGACACGTCCCAGATGAACCCTTGTTATCTCTTCCACTGAGTGCCTGCCTTACCATCCTAACCTGAGACAGGCTCTTCCTGTGGTAGCTGCTCAGCAAATGGAAGCTTTTTTTTACTGAGTGCCAAGGCAGATGTCTGGTGCTGTTCTTTACTCTTTTTTCTCATCCTACCTCTGGTCCAGAAGCCAGTCCTGTAAACTGTTGTCAAGTGTGTACAAAGCTAGACCCAGGCTTCTGTGAGCCATCAGGATGGGAGAGCCCGGGTAGGTTCCTCCTTTCTGACAGTTCTGGTCTTTGTCTCTTATAGCTGTTCAGGGCAACAATGAAGTGTCTATGTGGGACATGGAGACTGGTGACAGAAGACTGACTCTCTGGGCCAGCAGTGCACCACCACTTTCTGAGTTACAGGTTTGTCTGTTGTTTGCACTGTAAAGGACAGTATTATTACCCACATCCTAGCACAGTTAGAAACATGGTCTCTGTTGGGTTTTGGAGTTGGGGTTTTTTTTTTTTTTTTTGGCATTTTTAAGACAGGGTCTCCCTTTTTAGTCCCAGCTGGCTTGGAGCTTGCTATGTGGACCAGGCTGGCTTTGAACTCACAGAGATCCACCTGCCTCTGCCTCCAGACTGCTGGGATTAAAAGGCATGCACCACCATGTCCGGCTAATTGGGGCTTTTTAATGACATCAGGTACTGCTGCACAGTGTTTTTTTTAACTCCTTTAGCTTGCTAGTGTCTGCTTCATTGAATACTTTGGTTGCTAACTCCATAAAGCTTGTAATCTCTCTTTGGAACCCCTGTAGATCTAAGTTAATTAGGCAAAGTCTGAATTGAAATTTAGGTTATTAGTAGATACTGCCCTCTTATGTGTAAATGGGGTTCTGATGTCCACTGCTTTGTCTTAGGACTTGTTGCTCCTTCCATGATGGTGTGACAGCACTGTATATGCACTACAAAATATACTTTGAATTTTTATCTTTTCCCAGGCTAGCTATACATGATATAATACTCTCTTGCGAGGTTCCTAGGCCGTGGCAATGAGCTATAGCTCCCAGTCAGATTATAAGGCATTCTAGTTACTTTCTGTTGCTGTGATAGTTACTTTCTGTTGCTGTGATAGAACACTAACTAAAAGCAAGCTGGGGAGGAAAGGGTTTATTTTCTAGTCATAATCTGTCGCTGAGGGAAGTCAGGGCAGGGATTCAAGGAAGGACAGGAACCTGGAAGCACGAGCTGAAGCCAAGACCATGGAGGAGGACCCTGCCTACTGGCTTGCTCCTCTGACCTGTGCTCATCCTGCCTTTTTTTTTTTTTTCCTTTTCCTAAAGGCGTGTGCCACCATGCCTGGCCTAAAGTCGGTTCTTAGCCACCATATAGGTGCTGGGAATCAAACCCGGGTCCCCTGCAAGAGCAGTCGGGGCTCTTAACTGCTGAGCCATCTCTCCAGCCCCCTCAGCCTGCTTTCTTATGCAACTTAGAACCTCCTGTCCAGGGGTGGCACCACCTACAGTGGGCTGAGCCCTCCCGCATCACTCAACAGTCAAGGAAATACCTTACAGATATTTCTACAGGTCATATAATAGGTAATTCCCCAACTAAGGTCCCATCTTCCCAGGTGTATTACGTTAACAACTAAAGCTATCCAGCATACAAGAGTAAACAACTAACTTTCTAGATTAGGAGCATTAAATGCATTTTAAACTTCTGATGCATTTACTGGGCTATAACCCCAATGTAAACTGAGGAGCACTGTACCTTGTGTTGGGGAGGCGATGCTAGTGATATACTACATGCTTATGTTTCATGGCAGTCACATTTTCAAAAATACCTTCTTGGATCAAAAGGTAGGAACAATTCACTTTCCCTCCCTCCTTTAGTTGGGGCCTCAGTAAATACTTCATATTTGAAACTGGATTTATAAAGTATGCTATTCTAGGCATTTATTACAGTATAGTATTTAAAGTCATCATACCTTATAAGAACAGTAATTCATACTGTGCTATTGATTTTAGAAAAGTCTTTTCCTGAAGAAAATCTTAAGGAACCTGAAATAAGTATTTATACTTTTTTTGAGACTGGTTCTTGATAATGTAGCCCAGGCTGATTTTGAATTTGCTATCCTTTGACTTCTTCTTCCCCGAGGTTTTTTGGGGGGGCACGGGGGGTGGGCAAGACTGCTGAAGGTTGAACTTGAGCCTTGTGTGTACTATGTCAGTGCTCTACACTGAGATACAGCCCCAGCTCTTCAGAGCAACTGTATTTTAAAGTCTCCTGAAAGAAAAAGATATTACCTGTGTAAGCAGTCTCTCTATTCAGGTAACCAGTTGCTGGTCAAGCTACCAGCAGTTACT
This sequence comes from Rhizomys pruinosus, assembly GCA_009823505.1. Lineage (NCBI taxonomy): Eukaryota > Metazoa > Chordata > Mammalia > Rodentia > Spalacidae > Rhizomys > Rhizomys pruinosus. Next base: position 87,163 of record VZQC01002896.1, read on the forward strand.
CTTCCTCTAGAAGTGGTCTTATTTATGGACTATGCCAATTTCTCTTTTTAAAACTCTGTTCTTCTTTGAAGCCTTCTCCTCACAGTGTCCATGGTATCTACTGCAGTCCTGCAGATGGAAACCCTATCCTGATAACAGCTGGCTCAGACATGAAAATAAGGTATACTTCATATCTGAAACTGGGAAGGAGACTGGTTTATAAAGTATGTTATTCTAGGCATTGATTACACTGTAGTATTTAAAGTCATATGTTATAAGGACAGCTATGTATGCTATGCTGTTGATTTTAGAAAAGTCTTTTCATGATGGCTTTATCAGTGCATTATGTATTTTTTGTGAGCTAGTAATGATTAACTCCTCCTGTTAGCGTGTAGCACTTACCACCATTTATTTCTTCTCCCCTAGGTTTTGGGACCTGGTTTCCCCAGAAAGGTCCTATGTAGTAGCAGGAAGTACTGGTTCCACATCTGTGTCCTACTACAAGAAAATAATAGAAGGCACCGAAGTTGTCCAGGTATGCTGCTTTTTACCTTTGCTTCTTTCTTTTTTTTTTTTTTTTAATTAATTTATTTATTTATTTTATTATATTTTTAATGTGTATGAATGTACTGTTTGCATGTAGGTTTGTGCACCCGTTTCATACAATGCTGCGGAGGTCAGAAGAGGGTCTCATATTCCCCTGGAACTGGAGTTAAAGACGGTTCTTAGCTGCCATTGGGTGCTGGGGATCGAACCCGGGTCCTCTGCAAGAGTAGTCAGCGCTCTTAACCCCTAGGCCATCTCTCCAGCCCACCGTTGCTTCTTTCAACTTTTGTAGGCTTTGGCCAAGACTTATAGGATTTCCTTAAAATTAAGGAATATGTTTGGTTTTTCTTGGACTTCTTATTTTTTATGGTTTGGTGGGTCAGAGAGTACGCCTCGTGACACAGTCTTGCCAGGTAGCTCAGTTCACTGGTCTTCCTTTGGTCTCTTGAGTTCTGGGAATATTGGTGCATGCTATCCCGTGTCCCTCACTTTTTTATGTTTTTTGTTGTTTGGTCTTTTTGAGACAGGGTCTCCCTGTAGCCCCAGCTGTCCTGGAACTCACTATGCAGACCAGGCTGGCCTTGAACTCACAGAGATCTGCCTGCCTCTGCCTCCTAAGTGCTGGGATTAAAGGTGTTGCCACCAGAGCCAGCTAACATATATATATATATATATATATCTATATATATCTATATATTTTTTTTTTTTTTTTCCCCCCCAATCTTTTCAAGGCAGGGTCTCCCTTTAGTCCCAGCTGGCCTGGAGCTCACTATGTAGACCAGGCTGGCCTTGAATTCACAGGAATCTGCCTGCCCCTGCCTCCCGAGTGCTCAGATTAAAAGCATGCGCCACCATGGCCGGCTACTTTTATATGTTTTTAAAAAGGAATTTTATTGGGGGCTGGAGAGATAGCCTAGCAGTTAAGAGCACCGACTGCTCTTGCAGAGGACCCGGGTTCGATCCCCAGCACCCACATGGCGACTGAGAACTGTCTGTAACTCCAGTTCCAGGGGAATCCATCACCCTCTTCTGACCTCCACGGCATTGCATGACACAGGTGCACAAACCTGCATGCAGACAGTACATTCACACATACATAAATAAAAAAATAAATAAATAAAAAGAGAGCTGACTGCTCTTGCATAAAAAAATAAAAAAATAAAAAGGAATTTTATCAAGGTATAGTAAGCTACATATAAACATAGCTCAGTGAAGAGTAGGTATTTTACAAAATTAAGGGCTGAGAAATATAAAGAGTACTTTTATTATGTTTCTTTTGCAAAAGAGAAAGTTAGGAACAATGGAGTAATTTGTCCAAGATCACACAGCTAATAAAGAGAAAACTTGGATCCAGAGTTTTTCAGATGCCTGTGTATCTGCGGTCCCTGGCCAGAGTGAGTGCTCCATAAAAGAACATTTTTTTTGTGGCAGATACTAAAAAAGTTTTTAAAATGCCAGAACATCTGCTGGCCATTTCTGGGCATTTTCATGTCTCTCAATTGTGTTATTTCCCTCTTTTTCTTTTATGTTGCTGTGCACACAGAGCACTGACCTGTTTGTTAGTGGCCACATGCAGTCCAGTGACTGTAAGCCTTGAGTGTCCCTTTGTACTCAGCTCAGTGTTTCTGCATGATGACTTTACACTGGCATTAACTTTCTAGACACAAGAAGACTGGCAGGAGGCACAATGTGCCACCCATTTAATTCATGGCTTTTTTAAAACTTTGCCCATTAAACAGGAAATTCAGAACAAGCAGAAGGTAGGACCCAGTGATGACACCCCTCGGCGGGGCCCAGAGTCTCTGCCTATGGGACATCATGACATCATCACAGATATTGCCACTTTCCAGACAACCCAGGGCTTCATCGTGACGGCATCTAGAGATGGGATTGTGAAGGTGTGGAAATAAAACCTGCCAACTTGTACAGACTGTTGTAAAGTTATACATGTACCATAATAAAAGAGAAAAGGTATTTCTAAAGAAAAATGGAAGCAAATTTATTTGCTTACTTTAAAAAATCATGTCTATGTTGCTGTTTCATGACTAAACAAACCCCACTAATGGTAGTTAGAGAAGTTGATGTGTGTCTCCCTAAATCTCTCTGAAGAGTCAACCAGACAGCACTATTGGGGAGTCCTGTTGTGTGTCAGGAAGAGATGTACAAAGAAAGATGAATATGATGTTAGTTTATTTTGTATTGAAAAAGATGCTTGTAAGCTATTATGTAAACAAATTTTGGTATTATAAATGCTATTCAAACCTATAAGTAAACTATATTCAAGCATCCCGTGAGTTGTGGTCTATTTGGGTAGTATTTTAAGTAGTAAAGAGAGGTGGGGATAAACTCTCACAGCGTTTGTTCTGAAGTGAAGAAGAGGATGGTCACTAGGAAGCAGTGATAGACCTCACCTGGCTCAGCCCTTGGCCTCTCTCCTGTCAGGCCAGCATGTCCTGTCCTTCTTCCTGTTTCCCAGTCAGCCTTGTTAACTGCTGAATGCTGTAGAACTGATTTCCCGTGTGTCAGCTCGAGAGTAACATGGCTCTTCCTGGCCATCATCACCTTTATAAGTGGTATATGGTATATATACCATAAATTCTGTAGCTTGGCCCATTAGTTTGCATTTTTATCCAATTTACTAAATGCATGAAAAGAGGGAAAAAAAGGGTCAAGTTAAAAGCATGCCCAAACTTGATATTTTTAAAGGTGTACATAGTGAGTTCCAGTATAGCTGGAGCTACAGGGAGATCCTGTCTCTAAAAGACCAAAAAAAAACCCCAAAACAACAACAACAAAGCANGTGGGGCCTCATGGGACCCTCCTCTCCCCATGATGAAATGATGGGTTGACGTTGTGCAGATCTTGCTTGCATAACCAAGCTGCAATGAGTTCATGAATGCAATGGCTATGCTTTGTCCAGAAGACTTCTTTTTACTGTCCATTTTCCTATCCTCTGACTCATATTCTTTCTTTTTTTTGTGTGTGACTTTTATTCTATATCTTTTTTTTCCACTTTAATTTATTTATTTATTTATTTTTATTTTTTTATTTTTTTGGTCTTTTTGAGACAGGGTCTCCCTGTAGCCCCAGCTGTCCTGGAACTCACTCTGTAGACCAGGCTGGCTTTGAACTAACAAAGATCCACCTGCCTCTGCCTCCCAAGTGCTAGGATTAAAGGCATGCACCACCATGCCCGGCAATTTATTTATTATTTTGTATGTGTATGAGTGTATTGTCTGCATGTAGGTTGGTGCACCTGTGTCGTGCAATGCCGTGAAGGTCAGAAGAGGGTGTGGGATTCCCCTGGAATTGGAGTCAAAGACAGTTTTTAGCCGCCATGTGGGTGCTGGGAATCAAACCTGGGTCCTCTGCAAGAGCAGTCAGTGCTCTTAACTGCTGAGCCATCTCTCCAGCCCCCAGGCTACTTCTTAAGTGTACTACATATACTTCAGTTGGAAACATGACAGTTTATAGTGCATATGTCTAGCTCTGTGATTCAGCACATAGTTTTTGGATGGGTTAAACAACAGAATTGTAAGGAAATGTCAGTCATTCAAAAAGAACCAGGCTGCCAGTGTTGGGCCCTTAGACTAGACTAGGTATCCTAGTGGCTTTGTCGACTTTGGGAGTTTGGCACAACAACAGTGGGTGTAGTGCCCATTTTCCTTTATTTATTTTTTTTTAAATTTTATTTATTTTTGTATGTGTTTGTGCACCCGTGTCGTGCAATGCCGCAGAGGTCAGAAGAGGGTCTCGGATTCCCCTGGAACTGGAGTTCTCCTGGAATTGGAGTTACAGACAGTTCTTAGCCACCATGTGGGTGCTGGGGATCGAGCCCAGGTCCTCTACAAGAGCAGTCGGTGCTCTTAACTGCTAAGCTATCTCTCCAGCCCCCATTTCCCTTTAAGTTGCACACTGTTTTAATATAGTTTCTGGCTGCCAAGTCCATTTAGGTTGCACAGTTGGGGACAGTTTGTTTGGCATTTTTTTGATACATAAAGTGTTACATAGAGAATGGCTCTGTCCTAGAACCATTAGATAAGCTGTGGACCTGAGCACTGAGGAAAAAACAGTGAAAGACAGAAGTCTCCATTTTCTTCCTATGTCCCATTTCTCATGCCATCCCACAAATGACCCACTTTGTAAAAAGGCTGTTTCCCTGAATTGGTACCATTATCGTCTGATAGCATGTTGGGTTACATTTCTTTTTGACTTCTACTTCTTTTTTCCCCTTTAACAGATATGACTTATAGCTCAGTGCAGATAATGATAGATCCATTATAATCAAAGCCACGAAGCACCGCTGCTTATTGTTTGTGTGTGTGCGTGTGTTGACTTAAATACAGCCATATTAAATTTAGATTCAGCTTAATTTTTTCTGCTTTCCACTTTTTGAAGAAAGAAGTCATTAAAGATACTAGTATTAAGAATTTAGATTTTCTAAAGATTTGTACTGGTATGTGTCTGTGTGTATGTGAGCAGATCTGTGCAGTACCTGCAGAGGCTAGAAGAGGGCATTGACTTCTCTGGAGCTAAAGGTAGTTGTGAGCCATGAGATATGTGTACTAGGAACCAACCCCTGGTCCTCTGAAAGAGCAGCCAGGACTCTTAACCACTGAGCCCATCCTGTAGTGTGAGAAATTTGGTGGTTTTTTTTGTTTGTTTTTGTTTGTTTGTTTGTTTATTTGTTTTGTCTCCCTGTAGCCCTAGCTACCCTGGAACTTGCTGTGTAGACCAAACTGGCCTCCATCTCACAGAGATTCTCTTGCCTCTGTCCCCTGAGTGCTGGGACTAAAGATGTGCCCCATCATGCCTGGCCTGACAAATTTGTTTTTAAAACATGAGCTGTTTGCAACATTGTTCAGAGCCTTAACTTGCTAATGATTAAACATATGACCTAAGATGCTAAAATAATTTTAATAACCAAGGGAATTTTGGGAGGTATATTTTACATACCAACACAGAAAAAAACAAATACATTTTCAAAGTATTTCCAACAGTAAACAGAAGAAAGGTATCTTTGTTCAATCCAAAGTTTATGAGAAGCATCCCTGTTGTAGAAATACCTCTCAAGTGTTGCTCAGCAGTTTCCTGTGTGTGAAACATGGAACATTCCTGAACGACTAAGCACCACTTAGGATAGATGGAAGAAGCCTGATGTGCCTTGTTCTTCTGCTACCTGAGTATGAACTGACAGTTACTCCTTGAATGACTTGGTTCTCTGAAGATACCAAGAACAACCTTCATGGAGTTGACCAAGGAAGGTTGGTAGAAGTGATTTTAAAGCAATACTACACATGGCTCTTCCTTTCAGACTCTATGAGAAGAGGTAAAGAAAATCCAGACCACTCCACTGGTCTTTGGTGTCATTAAGCTACTGCCTTACACACTCGCACAGGGCTTCCTGTCCTTCCCGAAGACAGATGTGCCCTGCCCAGCAGAGCCATTGCTGCCAGCTGTAGACTGAGGTAAGATCTGAATAGTGCTCTAAGTAAACAGTGATGTTTAGTTGATATCCCCATCCCAAGAGTGATAAAATGAGTAGGGACTTTGAGACATAGCCCGTCAGGGAATGCTAATAGAGGCCTGGCTCCTTGTAGACTTTTCCTGCTCAACTCAGATGGACTTATATAGAGATTGAAAAGGATTTTCTTACCATTCTCAATATCTATTTATTCAGAGCCCTTGCCAGTCCTGTTTGTTGCTGCTCACTGTAGCTTAGTAGCTACCTGGTAGGGAAAAGGAACTCTGAGCCTAACCCATGACCAGTTGTATCTTCGCTCTTCTTAACAAAGAAATATACGGGTTAGTACACATTAGTAAAAGACCTTAACAAGGGAAAATGACTGGAGATCTACTGAAATGGCTTGGCAGGCAGTGCTGTAATGAAAAGACCATCCAGCTCCAGTGGTTTATAATCCTGGAGAACTGATGAGTTTCTCAGTGACTTTAGGATTTGAGCTGGAGAGCTTCTTACCAGCCTGAGCAAGAGACAGCCTTCCAACACAAGCCCAGCTCAGGTGAGCCTGTCTATACAGACAGTGCCATGTTTAAACAGAATTCTCAAAGGTCAAATTTCCAAAGAATGTGATATACAAAGAGCACCAGTTTCTAGGGTAAAAGTTAGAGTACTCCACAACATGAATGACCATTGGTTGAACAGATAAACATTAAACAACACTGAATTAAACAAGAAGGCTTTGTATACAGAATACAACAGAGAATTACAATCAAAAAAATTTGCATTGGTCTGTGTCCATACAGTACAGATATTACATAAAACTGACTTCAAATTATGTCTTCATTCAACTTTAAAACACTTCTTTGATTCTTCTATCTTCTTTTTTTTTAGGCAAACTGGCCATCACCTTTATTGATGTAACACAAAGATTACAGATCTTCTATCTTCTAATGGTAATAGTCCTTAAACTAGCAGTCTCAGAGTACTGGAATTGTCAACTAAATGGACAAGATATATCTTAATACCATGAGTGCAGGAGGTGAAGTTACCTGATAATCTATAGCTTATTCCTCCAGAGTGGCTCCAGGGAGGCTGGTACATATCTGAGTCAAAACTGTTCAGAGTTCAGAATGAATTTTCTTATTATTTCTAAGAGGCTGACCTTGTTTCTTTCTATGGCTAAGTTGTTCAAGTACTTCTTTTATCATGTTTGGAAGTAGGCTTTATCACTCCTTTTCCATTTTTAAAGGTATAGAATATGTTTCTGGAAAAATTTCGAATAGCATCTCTGCCACCTCTTGCTACACTTGAAAGATATTTTTTATCTTGAAAGAATTTCACTTCCTCTAATGCATCTTCTTTGAGGGCCACTTTCTGTGCTCCAGGAACAAAGCTACATGGCAAAAGAAGAAAATATCGTATAAGGCAAATACCACTCCAATTCAATAGACTCCACATGAATCCTTCCTGAATTGTTACACTCATTTCCTTATTGCATCCTCTCTCCAGAGTGAATTTTTAAAAGTTAATAAGCTAGAGATTTACATTGGTCCACATATCAGAAGCTGATAAATGAGACATCTTGTTAAAGAGCAGAGTATAATTCTGACATTAAAGGTTCTTTATAGAATGAGCATGTTCCACTCAGATCATTAGGCTTTCCTAATCATTCAGATTCATGTCCAAATGGTACATTATTAGACACTACCTCATTTGTCACTTTCCCCATTCTACTCTCCCTTCCAGTTACTCAAGTCAGACATGTTTTTGTCTTCTTAACACTTAGAACAGTCTGAACTTTTGCCTACTTATAAAGAACTTCTGCCTACCCAAGGTAAGTTTCAGTGAGACATTACGATTTATCTAAGGGAAAGGTGACTGGATGCCACCTTCCATTCCACCTGTCCAGCTTGGTAATAGGGACTGTGTTGGGTCCAGTGTGAAACAGAAATAGGGCCCAGTGTGGCAGGTGCATAAAAAGCTTTTAGTTCTGAGTAATCCAACAGCAGAAAAGATCTGGAACAACAACTGATGTCCTCAGAACTAGTTACCATGTGCTCTGTTGGGGCCAGATGAGGTACAGATGTGGAAAACAAGGTGCAAAGAAGGAATCAGGTTGGAGGCAGACCTGGGGCTGTCTACCAACTTTTCAGAGATCGAGTTCAATGTTACATTAACTGAACTGGGTTTTTACTCAGGACATTATAGAGAGTTCTTGGAATAGGAAGTGAATTGGGAAATGCCACACCATGGAAGCAGGTGGGTATGGGTCCAGGTGGCTTGGGGCAGGCCCCACAAGGAAGAAGATATGAGATGCATGGCTTGCAGCAGATTCTTCAGGAGCATTTCCAGAATGAATGTGTGGCAAGCTTCAGCAATTAGTTGAACTGTGGTGGTCAAGGGAGGATTCTGGAGAACTTCAAAAATGTCAAGATGAGGGGAAGATGATTGTTTATCGTGTTCCATTTCTTTACACTTCTACCTCACTGGGCATAAAATATAAAATATACCCCTCAACATACATCACTGTTTAGAAAGTGAGTCCAGTGGGAGGATGTGGACAAATGTACATTCATTTCTCTCACGCACTCCCCCCTGTTTCTCTTTTCATTTATGAAAGGTGAGGTGAGGTGGAGGGAACAAAACAAAGACCCCCATGCTGCTCATGTTACGAAGGCTCCAGAAGCTCAGCTCACAGCGTGGCTCACAGTTCACTTCGACCTGTGCACTCCGGGTATGGAAGTTGATCAAGCTTCCACTTAGGAAGAACAGCAGCCCTGGCTAAATTTTAGCACCAGTACAGTCTTCTCACACTTATCCCCATTTTGGCCCTTCCCTGTGTTGATTTCCACACTGAATACTGTGACTTCAGTTCTATAGAGTGTCATGGTTTGTCTGTGTGCACAGAGCATGACTGCTGATAATAGGGAAGGGGGGTTCTTTCAAGTTTAATGTGCACTGTCCTTGTATTCAATTCCCCTTGTCTTTGCCTTTTCTCTTTCACCCTTCATGTTTAGTTACCCTTGTTAAGAAAAAAAAAAAAATAGGGGCTGGAGAGATGGCTCAGCAGTTAAGAGCACCAACTGTTCTTGCAGAGGACCCGGGTTCAATTCCCAGCACCCACATGGCTAAGAACCATCTTTAACTCCAGTTCCAGTGGAATCCGACACCCTCTTCTGACCTCCATGGCATTGCACAACAGGGGTGCACCAACCTATATGCACACAGTACATTCACACACATAAAAAAGTAAATAGGGCTGGAGAGATGGCCTAGCGGTTAAGAGCGCCGACCACTCTTGCAGAGGACCCGGGTTCGATCCCCAGCACCCACATGGCGGCCAAAAACCGTCTGAAACTCCAATTCCCGGAGAACTCCAGTTCCAGGGTAATCCGAGACCTTCTTCTGACCTCCGCGGCATTGCACGACATGGGTACACAAACCGGCATGCAGACAGTACATTCATACACATACAGAAATAAAATTAAATAAAAAAAAAATCATCAAATTGACAACTACTTAGCCATTGAATTTATTTTTCCTCAAAAGCATCAATATGTTAAACACCTATTTTAGGTTTTCTAAGGTATGTGTGTGTGTGTGTGTGTGCCCCTGGATGTACATGTGGAGGTCAGAGGACAACCTGGGTGTAGGTCCTTGTGCACCTTCCGCCCTTTGAGACAGGGTCTCTTATTGGCCTGGACTCAGCCACATAGCCCAGGCTAGCTGGCCCATGCCATTCCAGGCACTGCCACATGGCTTACAAGGTGAGTGCTTTCCCTACTGAGCTATCTCCCCAGTCCATCCTGTATCTTTGAATTTCCTTTTTTTTTTTCATTTTGTTATAGATAGGCATTTGAGTTGGGTAAGCATTTAATAAGAATCACTTGATTACCCACTCTGGTTTCTTTCTTTATATTGTTTGGGGAATCCTTTACTGATCGGTTGACTTTTAACAACAGGGATTCAAGGCAGAAATAAGGAAAAAAAATCATTCTCTAAATTGTGCACCCAGTTCTAGTAAAGCTTGTAGAACAAAAAATGGCACACATTCTAGATAAAATGGGAGTGTGGGCAGGGGCCTGTTCTCCCTGGTTCTCCCTGGCCAGATTCCCGTGTCTATACAGATACTCAGGAGGCCGCCATGCTATCTATACTAACTGACTGAAGTCAGTGGAATAGAAAATACATATCAGGCTGCTGCTTTTTCCAGACTTCTTTTTAATGCTAATACATGTTTTGTGTGTCCAGGAAATGTACTTTGGAAGGCAGAGCCACAGGAGATGTGCCGTTCAGATGACATTGGTGGCTGCCCATTTTTACAATTTGTCCTTTCTGGCTCTGTCTGGCTGTGCTTTGGAGTCTGGCACAAGTGCTTCCCTGAGTGGCTGAACAGCAGATAAACAACTGTCTTGTTTATCTCTGAGCAGATCTAAATGCTTACACAAAGCTGTCCTGTGGTCCTATCGTCTGCTTCTCTGTGTTCTTGGTTGTTTCTGATGAGACTCAGTTCCTTTCTTTTTCATTTGCTAAGAACAAGCTTCTGTGTGTTTCCTCCAAGCCCTGAAGCAGAATGATCTAATTCCCATGCAGGCCACTCTCTGGATGGCAAGTCATCTATCTGGTCAGACCTTTTGCCTAGCAGGTATTCCCTCCACTGCAACTGAGTCCCTTTCTGCCTTGCTTCTCTTGAAAGGCCCAGGCAGGGAGTTTCAGAAACATTGTATGATGGTTACCTTTTTTTTTTAATAGTCTTTGGTTACTTAGAGAAGGCATGGGGAGCCCCAGATTATTATACCATCAGGGAATTGAAATAGAGGTACGGATTTAACATCTCAATTCCTGGATGCCCCAGCCATTTGACCATTTCAGAGTCACAAAAGAAGCTGAGAAATTTCCCATCCTATAGCCCCATGGATCCTTTCTTCCCACCCATGTTGCTTGTCAAGCAGAAAAGAGTGGTGGATGGTTTCCAAAATACCTATTGAATGTAGTATAGGTTGGTGCTGGCATCAGCCTTTGCAGTCTGAGCTGGCTCATATATAGATGAGGCCCAGAGAAAAATGGAAATTCAGACCCCTGGGCCAAAAAGCAGAATAAAAGCTTTTCTTCTGTGGGTTTCCACTCCCTCTCTGCCCATGAAGGCTTTTAGTTTGTCACTGAATGTTGAGCTCCTCTGGTGTAGGGACCCTGCCCCCACAACTTGGCCTGCCAGGTTCTAGACAGATGCCCAGGTGAGCCCCTTTCCTCAGCTAGTAGAGGGCAGTTCCCCAAAACATCACGACAGTTGCTGGGGTACACTGAGTACTTAGGTGAAGACAGGCAAAAGGTAAATACATGGATGCCACTAGCCTGGAGGTAGAAGGGTCCAGTGCTATGCTGAATCCCAAGCTTCTCATGGAGTGTGGGGTGGGGTGCAGAGCCAGATGGTGCCTGAGGAGGCAACAGTAGATAAGTGAACGGAGGTCCAAGCCCCCAGTAAGTGCTTTATTTTCCTTTTGTACCTCAGAAAACCCAAATTCAACAGTAACCATGGCTGAAGAGCACTGAGCCCAAGGGCATCACCATCCAGAGTTCCCTGATGCTGGCTGTCTGTCGCACCGGCCACGCCTCCCTTAGTCCTTTCACTCCAGCCTTACAGCGTCCTCCACACCAGGTGCCATCCTCCCCAGCCATTCCTGAAGAGTTCCAGCTTCCTCTTCCTGCTGCCAGGGAGCCCTGCTCTTCTTGGACTGGCTTCACTCCCTGTTTCAGGCTGGACTTCAGGAAGCATTTGCTGCTGGACAGTTCCCCTGGACAGCTCAGTGTTGGAGGGGCAAGGGACTCCCAGCAGGGGTTCTTGGGCAGCTGGACACAGAAGCACACACACTGTAGGGGAGGCATACTGCCAAAGGTGTCTGTCTGAGTGTGGGCTCTGGAGCTGGTGCTTTGTTGTGGTTAGTGTGTGTGCGTGTGTGTGTGTGCGTGTGTGTGTGTGTGTGTGTGTGTGCGCGCACGCGCATTCATGCAGAATGATTTACCACAGAATGAACCTAACTACCTGATTTCACTTCTTTCTAATTAAAACAAACATAAGTTATATGCACATGTGACTTTTCTCCTAACAGGGCAATTAAGACTACAGATGTTACTAAATCATGATTTCTGATTCATCCACTGTTTACATTCAACTTTCTTTTCTTTTTTTTTGAGATAGTCACACTACATAACCCAAACTGTCCTGGAATTTGCCTCAGACTTTTGAGGTCAATGGTTACTGTCATGTGCTAGCAATGCCCACTAGCATTATGATTATTATATTATTTAAATATTTAAAATTTTCCATTGATTTTATTCTGGTCTCGCTACATATTTAGTAATATGATTTTAATAGTAAACACAGTCTCTAAAAATCTGGTTATTAACTTCTAATTTAATTGCACTGTGGTTAGATGGAGTGGATTATAGGATACCAGGGCCCAAAGACTCATGGGCATTTATTCCATATGCTAACATGAGCAGGAGCCCCCATAAATATTCTACCTCCATTTGCTGGCTATCATTGCCCCTTGTTCATAGTTCTTCAGATAAACATCTAGTTTGTTTGCAGGGTACTATCTGTGTTTATTAAAGCAAGTTTGTTATTTGTATTGAAACCTTGTCTTCATTAGTTTTTGTCTGGCTGACCTATCAAACTGTATACCGAAATTTCCAGTTTTGAAGGTAATTCAAAGGTAATTTCTTTCTATAGTTTTCTAATTCCTGCTTTATGGATTTTAAGGTTATTTTATAACTCATATAAATTTAAGATTGTTTTATCTTCCTTGTGAACATTTTGTCATCATGTGGAGACATCCCTACAAAATGTTTTATGTGAAAGCACATTTTATGTGATTTCAATACAGCTATTCTAGTATTCTTTCAAAAATATTTGCCTGGTATTTTTTTTGCATTATTTTACTTTCAACTTGCCCATTTCCTATGATGTGGCTGTATCTTTTGAGAACAGTTAAAGGTATGTATCATTTGCTTTAAATCAATCTCTAATAAGAGATTACATGTTGGTTACTATTGTATGTATGTTTTTACTGTTGTTTGTTATCTGTTTAAATGGAGACTCTGCTTTCTTTTCATACTTTATGGCTTCTACTTATCCCTTTACACTTTCCTTTCTTGGCTTTTTATTTAAAAATTTGCATTATATTGCTATTTATTTTTATCCTATTTCCCCCTTGGCCACATTTTTAGTAGTTAGCTACCTTTTCATTTTGTGTGTCCTCAACATTTTTACTGCATTCCTGTTTTTTCTTTATTTTTTGAGACAGGGTCTCCCTATAGCCCCAGCTGGCCTGGAACTCACTATGTAGACCAGGCTGGACTCAATCTCACAGACGTCCACTCGCCTCTGCCTCCCAAGTACTGGGATTAAAAGTATGTGCCACCACTTTTGGCTTATTTCTAGTTTTTTGAGAAAACTCTAGACTTATTTCCAAAGTGGCTACACTATTATTTGTTATCTATTCTTATATTTAAATAATTAGTACACTTAAAATACATGTTAGTAGTCATAGTCTTAGTGCAACTGTTTGTTCTGTTAGAACTACTGGGTAGCAAATACTTTATTTTCACAGCTTTGTTACCAAGTATAGCTTTCTTGTAACCCTACAAATTAAATATTGCCACTATTTAAAAATATATTTGTTGGGGAAGTGGTAGAGAATTGTCTAGCATGCACTTGGCCTTAGGTTAGATCTCCAGAACCCCCAAAAGAAACAAGTAAAAAATTAAAATGCTTAGATTTACCTAAATACTGACAAATTTTATCATGCCCTGTTCCTTTTTGTATCTTATTCTTTCTGTGGCCATATTTCTTTTCCTCAAAATATATACAAGTTACTTTACTAAAGATCTTTTAATAAACTATTTTCTTAATCTGGATTGTCTTTTGTAATAGAAATTTTGAAAGACTGTTTTTCCAAGTGGACGCACCTCTCCTTCCATTACCTAAGAGAAGTTTGGTGCACCTGTTGCTTCTACTTGGAAGCCAGGCCCATAGCAGTTTCTGTGCATACGACATTCATGGTCTTTCTGTCAGCTGCTTCTAAGTTTTCTTTATCTTGGTGCTCTGCCTCTCTGGATCTGCTTTCTTTTTGTTTATTCTCTCTTTTCTTCATTTGTGAACTCATGCCTTTCACAAGTTTTAGAAACTAACCATTCCTGTCTATCTTGCAACATATATGATGCATTTCTGTTTTCTCTCAGAATTCCAATTTGATGGAAGTTTGCTGTGTCTCTAGACATATTTCAGCAGTCATCTCTGACTGCTGAGTTCTCATTGCTACTGAGGTATCCTGTGGTGGTTTGAATGAGTGTCCCCCATAGGCTGTAAGTATTCAGACATTTGTCTCCAGTTGGTGGCACTGTTTTTGGAGGTCTTAGAAGGTGTGGCCGTGCTAGAGGAAGTACGTTATTGGGGGCGGGCTTAGTGAGTTTAACAAGCCTCGTGGTCTCCAGTTGCTCTTTCTCTGCTTCCTGTGCTCATTGCGAGATGTGACCCTCGGCTTCCTGCTCCAGCTCCAGCCACCATGCCTCCCACCACAATGGACTCTAATTCCCTGGAACCGCCAATTGTAAGCTCAAATAAACTCTTCCTTTTATAAGTTCCTTGGTCATGGTGTTTTATCACAGCAACAGAAAAGTGACTAATACAGTAATTTGGTACCAGAGGGTGGGCTGTTGGCTGTGAAGAACCTGACCATGTGGATGTTTGGAGAAATGTGGAAGACTTTGGAACTTTGGGCTAGAAAGGCTGTTGACTACTGTAAGCAGAGCTTAAAGGGCTATTCTAGTGGAGGTCTGGAAGAAAGCATTGCTGCAAAAGATGTGGTTCCAGAGGAGGATAAAGACTTAGGCAGCAACTGGGATATTTTGATAAAGAGTCTGGCAGCAGTTTGCCCACAGCCCAAATGCTTGCCTGATGCTAAGTTGAAAAGCAATGGACTGATGTCTTTGGCGGAGGATATTTCAAGACAGCCTAATGTAGAAATGGTGGCATGGCTTTTAATGGTGAATATTATACAGATCTACAGTGAAAAAGAGCAAATGGGGCAGAAGGAAATGCAGAATGTACAGTTTGGATCTGAAAAGTACACTAGGAAGATTAAAGGTGTGGCCAAGGCATGTGAAGGAGAGGCTCCCTTTCATAAGGAGACTAAAGTGATTAAGGAGAGGCCTGGAGATTTACAAGTAAACAAAAGAATCAGTACCTTCAGGGCAAGACCACACCCAGCTAATCCTCCAGCAAGTCCAGGGCAGAGAAAAATTGCAAATGTGGTTGAAGTAGGAGAGATTCCATCCCGAACTTGCAGCCAGATTCAGCAATTTCATTCACGTGGTGCTGGCTTTAGAGGCATGAAGTTTGCAAGAGTGAAGGGGTCATCAGTTCTTCCTCCACGGTTTCAGAGAGCCAAAGAGGCCAGGAAGAGTACAGCAGGGGTGTCCCTGAATAAAGAAGGCCGTGATAGGCCACTGCGTGAAGCTGTGAGTATGAAGCCTGGTTGGCAGCGGAGACCCCAAGAAGACTTTCGAGATGCCAGACCTGTGAGATATTTGCCAAGGAGAGCTGCATACAGGGAGTGGTACCAGCCTAAGAAAGAGATGTATGTTGCAAGCAAAGCTGGAAGAGCTGAGCCATCTAAGCCCTTTGGAAGTCAAGTCCCAGAAGTTGCATGTGGAGCTACTGGACTTGGTGTTTGCCCTGCTGGTTTTCGGTCTTGTTTTGGTCCAGTATTTCCTCACTATGCCTCTATTCCTCCCTTTTGGAATGGGAATGTGTATTCGGTTCCACTGTACATTGGGAGTATGTAATTTGTCTTTTGATTTTACAGGAGCTTACAGTTTAGGAGATTGGCCTGAGTCTCAGAAGAGACTTTGGACTGTGGACTTTTGAATGGCATTGAAACTGGTAAAGACTATGGGGACTTTTAAGGTTGGACTAAATGCATTTTGCATTTTATATGGTCAGGAGCCTATGGGGGCCAGGGAGTGGAATGTGGTGGTTTGAATGAGTGTCCCCCATAGGCTGTAAGTATTCAGACATTTGTCTCCAGTTGGTGGCACTGGTTTTGGAGGTCTTAGAAGGTGTGGCCGTGCTAGAGGAAGTACGTTATTGGGGGCGGGCTTAGTGAGTTTAACAAGCCTCGTGGTCTCCAGTTGCTCTTTCTCTGCTTCCTGTGCTCATTGCGAGATGTGACCCTCGGCATGCTGCTCCAGCTCCAGCCGCTGTGCCTCCCGCCACAATGGACTCTAATTCCCTGGAACCGCCAATTGTAAGTTCAAATAAACTCTTCCTTTTATAAGTTCCTTGGTCATGTTTTATCACAGCAACAGAAAAGTGACTAATACATATCCCATTGTGTGTTTTATTTCAAAAGTTAGACTTTCCATTTAAAATTTTTTAAAAACCCTCTATTTGGTTATTTTCAAATCAACTTGGTCATTTAAAAATGTCTCTTGTTCCCTTAAATTATATTTTCATATGTAGCAAGAGTTTTTGATCTAAATAAAATGGAGGAGGGAGGAGAAGAAGAAAAAAACAGACCAAACAGGGAGTATGTATTCACATAAGGACACACCAAGCACACGGTACCTTCGAAACTGGCGTGGGGGCAGCTTTGGATCTGCCAGGCTGAGTCTGTTGCACTTTGCTTTGAAGTTGATGGGAGGATATTTGTTTATTGCTCCTAGGAAGAAAAAAGGCTGTGGTGAGGCTCTTGTTCAGGTGATGTTTAGCATGTCTGTCCTATACAGCATCACCTCATTCCCAATGTCCCTCAAAAGATGGATACAGGAAATGAGAACTGTCCTGGGGAAATCCCTGAAGCTGAATTTGGAAAATAAGTCTCTCCTGAATGTAAAGGTAAAGTCAACTAACTTTTCATTAAGATGTCTTTAGCTACTAAAGTTGTTAACCATTATCAAAAATAACATGAGCAGTGCTAATGATCTTGCCTTTAATTGACAGGAACTAATTAGAACAATTTTTATTTGCTCCTCTGGAGAACCAAAATGCAAATGAAAAAGAATTTCCCTCTATAGTCTTTGTTTTAGTAAGCACATAAGTACCTTTTGGTTTTAATTCATTAGTGTCTCAATTCATTTTGAAGTATATTAATTTTTCATAAAAATAAGGCATGCCTCATGCCATTAAAATGTAAAATCTACCTTTTATAGAAAACTTTAAAAATGCATTATATATGGCCCTAAAGCATTAAGTCAAATAGATTCATTAAACAAATCTGTCTGGTAAAACCAGGCATGGTCTCGTTCTAATGCTGGGGAGGCAGCCAACCTCACCTACTTGGAAAGGTGCATGGTGCCTGAGAAACAATACCCGAGGTTATACTCTAGCCTCCACACACATGTACTCTTACACACACACACACACACACACACACACACACACACACACACACCCCTATTTATGATGATACAGGCTCTTTACAAGTAGCAGGTGTGGCCTAGACTGTATTACTGCACATCTTCAGAACCACTCTTACTGGACTGAATGGCCTAAGACTGATGGACCTGAGTTTTACGGTTTTTGGCTTGATATATATATATATATATATATATATATATATATATATATATGTTAATTTTTTTCCGACAGTCTTTCACTGTGCCCTAGTCTAGCCTCTGTCTCTCAAGATCTGAGATTGCAGGTACTCTGTGTTCACCAGCTCTGACTTTGAGGTCTGAGTTTTTCTTTCCACTCTAAGCATCGGGTTGCTAAGTGAGTTGTTTGTTCCCTTTGGGAAAGGTGCTGCTTCTAACATGGACCATGCTCTGCATCCTGCTCTGCAGCAGTGTGTTAAACTTGCCACAATACTTGGGAAGTTTCTGAAGCTCCAGAAAGGCTGTGACAGTCCATGTGGTCATTCCTAAACCTTGTAGCTGGAGAGTGAGGGGCTCAGAGTAGGTGCCAAACACCATCATGTTGAGTGGGTGAGTGAGTGTGTGGACTGCTGTAGGTTTCGGTGACTTCTCAGAGTTTTACAGCTGTATTCTGAAGACAGAGGTTTCTAGATGTCTGAGTTTTAGAAAGGGGCTGGGTAGCAACTGTGGCTATAGCTTTTTTTTGAGCTCACTCTGTAGACCAGGCTGGCCTTGAACTCACAGAGATCCATCTGCTTCTGCCTCCTGAGTGCTGGGATTAAAGGCAGGTGCCACCATGCCCAGCCAGCTATAGCTTTTTAAGTGTGAATTCTCTCCCATGGCCTTTCTATGCTTTCTTTTTAAAGCATCTCTACAATGGGTTTGAAGAGGTGCCTTAGCGGTTAAGAGAACATACTGCTCATGCAGAGGACCTGAGTTCAGTTTCCAACACTCACATCAGGCATCACATAAATATTACATAAATGCCTGTATCTACACACACACACACACACACACACACACACACACACACACAAATAAAAGTAAATATATATTTTTTAAATCTCTGTAACTTTAATAAAGAATTATTAAAAACAACAAATCCAACACTCACATCAGGCATCACATTATTATTACATAAATGGCTGTACAGACACACACACACACACACACACACACACACACACACACACAAATAAAAGTAAATATATATTTTTTAAATCTCTGTGTCTTCCCAAATGGAAGAGGCTGTCTTACTTGATCATATAATTGGACTCATTGGCATGAAACACCAGGAAGAATTATGAGATACCTGGGCAGAAGAGTCCAGCTCAAAACTTCCTCCCAGCCTTGTGTGTCCTACAGCCTGTGTCTTTTCAAGTTTATCAGAGACTTTCCAAGGGGTCTTTTGTTTTACCTTTACAAAAGCCCTCTTTCAGAATGACCCCCTGCTCCATTCTCCTTTTTCTCTCTTTTTTTCTTTATCTTTTTTTTTTTTTTTTCTCTCTAGGTCCTCTTTGGGTTTCTGTTCCAGAATACATGAAATTAAATTTCTCTCTGGGAGCTTCCCTTTCCCATACTGTGTGCTCCACAATAGTCTACATGAGTTCCTTGGGACCCTTGATAACATGTAGATTCTGGTTTAGTAGGTCTGCAGTGGGGCCTGAAATGGGCGTTCCTAACCAGCGTCCTATGACACTGCCTGGAGTTCATAGTGGCCCTGCTGGTTCTACACTCACACTGATTGGCAGAGGACATGACGTCAACCCCATCAGCTGTCTCCTCTGCACCTACCTGTGTGTCAACAGCCTTAACTCATCTCACTGTTCAATATTACTAACAAGTTTGAGACATAGCCAGGACTTCATTTCAAGTGCTCTTTAGCCTGTATGCTCACTTTTCTTTATCTGGACTTCAAGGGACAAGAGTCAGTAGACTGTGAAAATACTCAAGACATTTTATCAGTTTTCAGCTTTTCAGTTTTCAGACTCAGATCTTGGCATGACTTCTTGTTAACCATCCTGCTGCACCCAAAATGGATTGCATCTTTTCAAGGAAGCTTATTCCAAGAAAAACAGCCCATTTTTTTTTTTAATAGGTATCATTTACATTTACTATTGGCACCTAAAAAAGTCATAAAATTTAAGAAAGTATTATAGGGTCCTGCCTTTTATTCTAATAGGTAAGCTGGCTTCCCCTAATGCTTCAAGCTCTGCCCTTAGAGCTTATAAAGGCAACTCCAAGAGCTGTTTCATTTTTCTTTGGTTTCTTCTTTTGGTGTGCTAACTGATGAAACCTACCATCAAAGGGCAGCATGCTAATGTTACATGGTTCTATTTGCAGCCAAAGTCCAGGCTGTGATTTCACACTCCTAAACTATAGTGCTCCATGCAGACAGATGTGTGAACAGCTATGTGTCATGACTGCATCTCCACAGGAACCAGAGGTATCCTCCCTTCCACCATCCATTATTACATATTTTCCTTTTTGACCCTGCAGTGCCCTTGAAGACAGATAAGAGACATCCAAGAATCCAAGCCAGTTCATCAACCTTTTCTAGGGGAATAGTTTTACAACTTACGCCTGACTGAGTTTATAAAGGACTTTGCAAACTTCACACCATAACCGTGGTCAGGTTTATGAATCCGGCCAAGCTGGATCAAATGGTGGTCCAAAGGGTGGCTGGCCAGATCTTCCAGTTCCTTGTCATTCCAAGCAGGGCCCAAGGAGAATACAAAGAGGGCATAGCCTTGGCATTTGGCTCGTAAGGATTCTTTCTTTAAGGTTTCCCCATCCAGGTAACTGGTTTCCCCAGCAGATATCACAAATATGACCTTGTTTCTTCTCAGATTAGGTGTGTTTGAAAAGATATTGTCCAGAGTCCATCGTAGGGCATGGCCTATGAAAGAATCCCCGTTCAGCTGCTGAACTGCTTGCTCCACGTGCCTCTTCATGAGGCGCTTACTGCTGTAGGTGGTCAGGTTGAATTCAGTTCTGACAGGACTCCTCTGGGTGTTAGGTAGGAAGTTTGGGGGTGCATGGGTCAATAGGGCCACCCTGTCTCCTGTAACAGAGGTCTCTGGTTCTGGAGTGATCTCAAAGTGATTGAGCAGTGCCCCCAGGAAGGCTCTCATGTCTTCAAACTCAGCACTTCCCACATGCCTGGAGCCATCCAGCAGGATTGCAGCATCCAGGTAGGACTGTGTTGGGGCTGGCCTGGCTGCATCACAAGAAGCATCTGGCTTACAGAGATCTGCAAACCAAGTCAATTTAAGGTTACTAAGCAGACAAGACAGATGTGGAAAATCATGCCTTAACTATTTTTAACAATTGGGAACTGCATAGTCTGATGTTAACGTAGTTATGAAATGTCCTGATATCAAGAGTAAGATTCTATCTATTTCCAAAGGTTCAGATTTGATATCCACAATGCTACTAGTTTTTTTTTTTTTTAAGTTAAGCTGTGTTCATTGGAAGTTTATTCTTGGTTGAGTCATGTCCATAAAATTTGAAGTGAGCAATTTAATTCCTGCATACTAGAATACACAGGCTCACAACACAGCCTCTTAATTGTCAACACATAGCCTAAACCCATGTCCTTAATTACTACTATTAATTAATTAATACTAATTAATTAATCTGCAAAAGCATCTGATCTGCTTCAAAGAGTAAGCTTAAAGAAGCAATGTGTCTTATTTCAATTTAAGAATTTATAAGTGTGGTGGCGCACGCCTTTAGTCCCAGCACTTGGGAGGCAGAGGCAGGAGGATATCTGTGAGTTCAAGGCCAGCCTTTTCTACAGAGTGAGTTCCAGGCCAGCTCGGGACTACAGGGAGATGCTATAGTCAAAAAGACAAAAAAAAAAAAAAGTTTATAACTTCATATCTACCTCCTTATAAAGCCACATCTCACTTTGATATTCCATAATGCTTATTCATTGAAATCACAATATGTGTTTGTTAAATGAGTGACTAGAAACATTGTATATTAATGGTCCTCCATATAGTGAGGTCATTGCTATAAATATTCATAGTTCATTAATAATGCATAGTAGGGGCTGGAGAGATGGCTCAGCAGTTAAGAGCACCAACTGCTCTTGCAGAGGACCTGGGTTTGATTCCCAGCACCCACATGGCAACTAAGAACCATCTTTAACTCCAGTTCCAGGGGAATCCGTACACCCTCTTCTGACTTCCACAGCACTGCATGACATGGGTGCACCAACCTACATGCACACAGTACATTCATACACATAAAAACCATAAAAATTAAAAAAGAATGGCATAGTAACAAAACAGAAGTCACAGTGTCTTCTAATTTTATAGAACAAACTAAAGCCAGGAGAGTGTTTTTACAAAGGATGCATGATATTACTAGAAGTTGCTATATAAGAAGTCAGTGGTTTT
The DNA here is from genome assembly GCA_009823505.1 of Rhizomys pruinosus. Classification (NCBI taxonomy): domain Eukaryota; kingdom Metazoa; phylum Chordata; class Mammalia; order Rodentia; family Spalacidae; genus Rhizomys; species Rhizomys pruinosus. Next base: position 108,970 of record VZQC01002896.1, read on the forward strand.
CCACATTTCCCTATTTCTTTAGTATGTTCATGTGGAGGCATGTGTAGCACAGTATGTGTGTAATAACCAGAGGGCAAGGAGAATCGGTTTTCTCCTTCCACAGTGTGTGTCCAGGGATTGAACTCAGGTTGTCAGGTTTGGCAGGAAGCACCTTTACCTGCTGAGTGATGTTGCAGGCCCCAGGAAGTCAGTGTTTCATTGTTAGAGATGAGGATAAGACATGACCCATGGTGAGGTAGTAGGATAGCCCCCTGGCCCGAGAGCTGGAAGGTCTAAGTTCTAGTCTCCTTACTTAATGAAAGTGATGTCACCTTGAACCAACTCATGTTGGGCCTCAGTTCTGCAGTTTCTCTGCAGCTAACTCAAGGCTGACATTCTACTTCTTCACTAAAATTGGTGGCTGAGGGTGAGAACAGTCTCTTTAAAAACCAATTGGCTCACCGGGTGTGGTGGCACATGCCTTTAATCCTAGCACTCGGGAGGCAGAGGTAGGCGGATCTTTGTGAGTTCAAGGCCAGCCTGGTCTACAGAGTGAGTTCCAGGACAGCTGGGACTATAGGGAGACCCTGTCTCGAAAAGACCAAAAAAATTATATATTCGATGAATTGCCTGAAACCAGGCAATTCATCGAATATATAAGCATATAAAATTATGCAGGCTCAGTAATTACAAATTTCAAATAAAATTAAATATCACTTTTATGTTAGATAGAGTCCTGCATGCTGGCAAGGTACACCCCAGGTCCTGTTAATACAAATTTCTGGAAGGAAATGTAAAAATAAGTGCCACCATCTTCAATGTTCTTGTGCCTCTATTGAACAGTCTGAGCCGTAGGGATTTACTCCAAGAAATAATTGGACACATGGAGGTTAGAGCCACATGCTGGGCTCACCGTACTGTCGCTCAGATTAGTGAAACCTGAAAGCACNGACCCTCTTCTAACCTCCGCGGCATTGCACGACACGGGTGCACAAACCTGCATGCAGACAGTACATTGATACACATACCGAAATTAAAAAAAAAAAAATAAATAAATATATGCACTTCCCTATATTATTCCTCATAGTCTTTCAATGTATGTATTCAAAATAGTTCCATTTAACAAAGGGGAAAGTTGAGGCACAGCTAAAATAATAACTTCCCCATTTGTTACATAACTGATTAATCCAGGAGTCAAACCCAGCAGGTTTTATTCACTTTAAGAAAGTTCTAGAAAAGTTAAGCAGTTCAGGGGCTATTTCACCTTAGAAAAGCTTTATTTTGGTATTTTTGAGACAGGGTCTCCCTTTAGTCCCAGCTGTCCTGGAGCTCACTATGTAGACCAGGCTGGCCTTGAACTCACAAAGATCTGTCTGCCTCTGCCTCCTGAGTGCTGGGATTAAAGGTGTGTGCCACCACACCTGGCAGAAAAGCTTTTAATTAGTGTGGAAATCTGAAAAGTTAAAAATTGGAGGCTGATAAAAGAAGTAATGAAAGAAAGATATTTCACAAGGATAGATTTTAATTTCTTTGTGGTACCAACAACTATGTTCTATGCCAAAAGAATCTCTCTCTCCCTCCCTCTCTCCCTCCCTCCCTTTTACTCCCTTCCTCGCTCTTTCCTTCCCTGCATCTTCCTTTCTCTTTTCCTCTCTCCTTCCTTCCTTCCTTCCTTCCTTCCTTCCTTCCTTCCTTCCTTCCTTTTCTTTCTTCCTCCCTTCCTCTTCCTATTCTTCCTCCCTTTCCTCTCTGCTTCCATCCCTTCCTTCCTCTCTCGTTTTTTTTCTTTCTATAATTTTCACAGCAAAATCCAGTAATTGACTTCAGCTTCTTAGTAATAGTTTGGCAATCTGAAACTATTTTCTGCATTCAAAAAATGGTATTATTTAATCGATTTCAAAAACTGGGCTTTTACGTCAAGTAAAAATGCTGGATAGTATACAGATTATACATTTGCACAAGATAGAGTCCAATGAAACACATTGAACTATACTAAATATGCCAGTATATGATTTTTATTGTATAAATCTCATACTAAAATAAAAAATATTAAACCAAAAAAACCAATTGGAAAAAGTTGAAATGGAATCACATGCATGCAGGCAGCTGGTATCTAGATACAGGGCTAGGCCGTAAGTAAGAACTGGTAAATAAAAGCCAATGGCCAGCACTCGGTTCCTGTGCATGCAGCAGACATCTTATCTCCAGCCTTGCTCATGGACTAAAGATTGCTCTGCTTAAGTCCCTTACTGAAGTTTAGTGGCATTTTAGGACTCTGCATAATGGTCAGATGACAGAACAATCGCCTGTGTGCAAAGTAGTTTCTAAAATCAAGGACATTTGCTCTGTTTTGTGAGAATTTTAATTGCAGGAAACGACAGCCAAAATATCTTCCATTATACGCCTAAGAGACAAAACAAGGGTTTAAGGCAAGTCATGAAGCCAGAAATCTATCCCTGGTCACAGATGTGCACTCTGCCTGTGCAGCACCCCAGCTCACTGTGGGAATGGGCATGTTTCAGGCCAAAGTAAGAACACACAGGGCACAAGAAGCTCCCTCAGCAGGGTTAGAACTTCACTGTTAGTGAGAGATCACTAGGCTCCAAACAAACCCAGCACCACCCAAGGGGTTGGGAGGTGGGAGCAGAAAGCTTGACTGGAGGGAGGCAGGGGGAGGGGGAGACCGAGGAGGCTGTGAGGAGCCCTTCTTCTCAGAATGGCACATCCCTCTGAGGTTATCAACCCTACAATCACCAGCATCTCACTGATGCATGTGGAGAAGTAGTAAGACATTTTCTCCAAGTCTAAATGGAAAGTTTTAGGGAGCAGAGTAAGACCCCCCTATTCTTCATAAGCCACATGCACCTCACATGCTTTCTGGATGGGAGCAAATAACCATGCCTTTCTAAGCTTTATTTTCTTTGTCTATAACAATGGAGCTAATAAGAGTTCAGACATATCAGGGTGGTTATAAGGCTGGAGTACTGCAATTCATGTAAAATGATTAGAACAGTGCTTGGAACATAATAAGCCCAATAGTTTACATCTCAACTGTCACCACTGTTAGTGTCAAGTGTAATTAGAACAGAGTGCAGCCTATAGCAGAAACTTGGTAACTGTCAGCAGTTAAAACTGCCAGTATACTCAATGGCTTCCACTGTCTTCATGGTTATTAGAACACTGAAATGGAAGATTAGAGAGAACTTTTCCAGTTAGACCTATAAATCATGTATAAAATACCACAGACTAATCTATACTGCAAATCTTTTTTGATGTTTAACCCTTGGCAGTCAATGAAGACTCTCTTCAATGAGAAGTGCCCGACTTTCTGTTGTACTGAAAACATAACCAAAGCAGAAAAGAGGGTGCCAGATTGCTTGAAGGCATTTCTTGGAGGCTGTGAACATTGGAGATGGAGAAAATACATAAAACACTTCACAGTGTGAAAAACTTGGCCATGAGACAGGGTGAGTTTTTCCCAAACATCATTACTGTTTCTTGGAAGCCTTGCTAAATTAAATGGGCCAGGACTGCAGCCCTCCCGCTGGGGTGCATGGGAGACCCTGAAGGCTGAGCTGAGAGGCTCCATCTGTGGAAGATGCAATGTGAAGAGGTGTGTCCCAAACCCCAAGTAGGTAGGTCCTCCCCAGGCCAGGCATAATCCTGCAATCACATTCTAGCTGCTTCTGCCAATGGTGACTCGATGCACTTAGCAGGCCTATTCAAATTAGCTTCTCTCTGCAGGGCTCACCGTAACAGAAAGTGCAGCGCTGGAGTCTCTCTAGCATGGGCTTGTTGTCAGTCCCAGAGGGAACCATGATGACTTGGAATGTGCCAGTGTCATCGATCTGGAAGAAGCAAAGGAAAGAACTGCTTAGTAGGAAGGGATGGAGGAAGGTTCTAGCACCTTCAGAGGGCTGAGGTCTGTCTGGTGAGGGCCACCTTTGTCTAACAAGACTGTGGGGAGGTGACTAAGAGCACAGCTGGGTTAACCCTCCACTCCCTCTTCAGCTGTCAAATGGAACCGCTCTACTACCTACTAGGGCACTGAGAGCTCACTAGTGCAAAGCACTTACTGACACAGAGTGGACGCCATCATGGCCATTGAGGAGCACAAAGCATTTTATATCCACAGTCTCAGTAACTCAGTCAGAGCTTATGATTGCTCCTCATTTTACACATGGAGGAACTGAAGCTCAGAGAAGGACTAACAGCTGATCCAAAGATTCTATTCTGAAGTCATTTAGGAAAAAGAATCAAAGAGCTTCCCCTAAACCACACCCAGGCTGCTTTTTTGTTTTTTCAGTTTTTGTTTTTGAGACAGGGTTTCCCAGCAGGCACAGCTGGCCTGGAACTCCCTATGTAGAACAGGCCAGCCTCCACCTCACAGAGACTTGCCTGCCTCTGCCTCCCAAGTGCTGAGATTAAAGATCTGTTCCACCATGCCAGGTGATCAGATTGTTCTTTTTGCCTTTAAGTTTCTACTGTGAAGTGGACATCAAAGCTGGCTTGGAAGCAGGCTCTGGGTGGCTGGCCTCCATGGGACTCCCCAGCCCTTTCCTTTTCCTGTAGCAATACAATAACCTACCCAGGGAGCTTCAGGGTGAAGTATTGACCAGCTTCCCAGCTGAAGCTATCTGCACTGCTAATGGTTTTAGTCTAGTTTTTCGAGTGACTCATACCTTTGTTCCAACTGGGCTGACCCCAGTACCTGGAGACCAAGCCAGGGTCTGTTCAGAGAGTGTGGGGGAGAGGATAAGGAAAGTGCAGTGATCAAGAACAAACATGCAGGTCAGCTGGGAAATAATTGACAGGTGAAGGAAAACTGTGTGTGTGTGTGGGGGGGGTAATGTGCATATGAATCCAGGTACCTGTTGCTACCGGAGGCTTCAGAGGCCTCTGGAGCTGGAGTTTCAGGTGGTTGTGAGCCATGCAATGCAGGTGCTGGAAACCAAACTTGGATCCTCTGCAAGAGCAGTACATGGCCTTAACTGCTGATCTATCTCTCCAGCCCCTCTGTTAATGGTTTTAAGAAGTGTCTGGAGAGATGGCCTAGCAGTTAAGAGCACCGACCGCTCTTACAGAGGACCTGGGTTCGATCCCCAGCACCCACATGGCGGCCGAGAGCTGTCTGAAACTCCAATTCCAGGAGAACTCCAGTTCCAGGGGAATCCGAGACCCTCTTCTGACCTCCGCGGCATTGCACGACACGGGTGCACAGACTTGCATGCAGACAGTACATTGATACACATACAGAAATAAATAAAATTAAAAAAAAAAGAAGTGTCTGTACAGTGTTTCATGTGAACTCCATCTTTGTTACATCCTGACTGTGATGAGTGGCTAGAGACCAAACAAGTGTTGGCTCAGAGAATATGGGTCAGATATCTAGGGATTAGAGTGTGGGGCAAAGACCTTTCTTTTGACCAACCACTGGTTCTAGGCAAAAATACCGAATGAACAGGAAGAAATTTCAGAAACCATGTCATCTACTTCATCATTTTGCAGATGAGGAAAATGAACCCTGGGAGAGAGGTGAAATCCAGAAGGCTTTGGGGTGAGTTCTGTTCTCTCTATACAACTAGTTTCCATCTGCACCAGCCGCTTCTGTGTTGTAGCTGTACATCCGAGGGTGCCTGCTTAATTGAGAGCAATGTTTTTTTCCAGGATGCTGTCCAGGGAGTGCTGCCATCTGCTAACTTGCCTTGTGTTCTCCATGTCCACACTGTAACAGCTTCCACATTTCTGGTCGTGGCCCCACCTAGCAACTGAGGCTCACATTTAATCATGTACCAGCACAGTGCTATCACATTAAAAGCGGGGTCATCCTCATTGGTTCTAGGGAATGGCTTTACTGGGGAGAGTCCACTAGAGGGCTGGCATGCTCCCTAGCAAGTAATCTCTTAATAAAGATGTTTGTTTAGAGGTTACTGATCCATCACTTATCACTGGAGTGGATAGAGTAGAATGCTAGAGAACTCCTAGAACTAAATGTGAGCTGCGGAAAGGTTTCTATGTTCACACTTCTTACTGCCCAGTCTTCTGTGGATGTGAATACCAGCATGCTTGAGAGGATAACTCTCAGGGCTACAGACAGGCATTGAGGGCTCTCTGCAGATGTTTCTGGATGGCAAACACCATGGGATTCCTCCCCAAACACCATGGGATTCCATAGAATGCCACATAAGAAAAAAATGCAGTTATTATGATGGTGAGAAATGTATTTAGAAAATTCTATATTAATGCAAATGAATTCATATTATAGTATACTTTGTGTAAGTCCTTTGAGTGTTCTCTCAAGGTATAATACAAAATAAATCCTTAAATTGGCAGTGAAAGGCTGTTACCTTACTGGGAAATCTGAATTTTTTTTAATATATTTTTTAAATTTTATTTATTTCTGTATGTGTATGAATGTACTGTCTGCATGCAGGTCTGTGCACCCATGTCGTGCAATGCCACAGAGGTCAGAAGAAGGGTCTCGGATTCCCCTGGAATTGGAGCTCTACTGGAATTGGAGTTACAGACGGTTCTTAGCCACCATGTGGGTGCTGGGGATCGAACCCGGGTCCTCTGCAGTCGGTGCTCTTAACTGCTAGGCTATCTCTCCAGCCCCGGAAATCTGAATTTTTAAATTATGCTTTTCATCCTTTGAATATTTCTGTTTACTATAGGAACTTTGGAGGGAGAAATAATAAACTATAAAATTCTATGTTAACAAAGTAAATATTTCTTTAGGAAAAGGTGAGGGCAGCAAGGATGGTTCAGTTGGTAAAGTATTTGACATACAAACATAAGAACTAGACTTTGATACCCAGCACCCAGTAAAAAGAGCAGGGTATGGTGCTGCAGTAAGCACAATAGAGCCTGGTGCTGCATATTCTGGGGTTCACTGGCCAGCCAGCCATGCCTAGTTTAATTCCAGCCCAGTAAGAGAACCTGTCTCAAAAATAAAGTGCCTGTGGAGCAATGCTGGAGGTCGCCCTCTGGCTCCTTCAGAGAGAGAGAGAGAGAGAGAGAGAGAGAGAGAGAGAGAGAGAGAGAGAGAGAGAGAAACACTGAGAAATCAGCCCCTGAGGATGGAGCAGCTGCTAGGACTCCTTCCCCCATCTGCACAGGTACCAAATATCACCCTGGCCTGCCCACCTCTCAGGGAAATTGAGATTTAGAAAAGCCATAGGGGCTGGAGAAATGGCCTAGTGGTTAAGAGCACCAACCGCTCTTGCAGAGGACCTGGGTTCGATCCCCAGCACCCATGTGGCGGCCGAGAACCGTCTGAAACTCCAATTCCAGGAGAACTCCAGTTCCAGGGGAATCCGACGCCCTCTTCTGACCTCTGCGGCATTGCATTGCATGACACGGGTGCACAAACCTGCATGCAGACAGTACATTCATACACATAAAAAATAAATAGAATTAAAATAAAAAAAAAGCCATAGTCAGTATGGAACAATTTTTTTTTCTTTTTTGATCTTTTGAGACAGGGTCTCCCTTTAGTCCCAGCTGGCCTGGAGCTTGCTCTGTAGACCAGGCTGGCCTTGAATTCACAGAGATCCGCCTGCCTCTGCCTCCCGAGTGCTAGGATTAAAGGCGTGAACCAACACGCCTGGCCAAGGAACAAATTTTAAAGCACAGGCCTCAAATACTGTGTTGATAGACTTTCGAATTCTGTTCTTAAAAAGTAAGAAAAGATAACAGTATATGTGTAGGTGAGGTATAGGTGAAGAAAATGGACAGAAGAAAGAAAAGGGTAGCAGCAAGCAGAGAGAGCAAAGTAGTTCCCTCCTGCTACCCAGGCATCATGCTCTGAGTAACTGGCACATTTGTCCTATTTCAAGCCCTTCCAGACAATACTGGTCAGGTCCTTTCAAAAGCAGGTGGGCCTTAGTATTTTCCTTAGTGCCCAGGCCAGCACTTGGCATAGATGAGGGGCCCTTAAGCATTTGTCTGTCAGGTGAATGAACCTTAAGCATTTGTCAGGCAAATGAACCTTAAAGCATTTGTCAGGTGAATGAACCTTAAAGCATTCGTCAGGTGAATGAACCTTGGGACCAATTCTGACTTCTAATTGTACTGCTACTGCACACAGGGTAGTCCATATTGACCTGATTAACTATTTTATTTTTATGTATATGAGTGTTTTGCCTGCAATGCTCACAGAGGCCAGAAGAGGGCACTGCATGCTCCAGAACTGGAGTTAATGATGGTTGTTAGCCACCATGTAGGTGTTCAAAACTGAACCTTGGTCCTCTACAAGAGCAGTCAGTGCTTTGAACTACTGAGCCATCTCTCTCCAGCCCAAGGTATATGCTGTTATTGTTGTTTAATTCAGAATTTAGAACCTTTCTGTATGATGTGTGTGAGTACATGTGAGCATGGGGACACACATGTCTCTGTGTGCATGTGGAGGCAGGGGACAGACAGCCTCTGGTCTTGCTTCTTGCCTTCCACTTGTTTGAGACAGTCTCTGCTGTTTGCTGCCATATATCCAGGCTACCTGGCCTGTGAGCATCTAAGGATGCTCTTCTATCTGCCTCCCATCCTACTGTAGGAACATTGGGATTACGGACACATACGCTACTGACCCTGACTAATGTGAATTCTAGGAATTCAAACAGGTTCTCACTCTTGTGCAGCTAGTGCTTCACACACTGAGCCATCTCCTCAGCCCAAAAGTTTTATTTTTAAAACATTGATCCTTATTAAGAGAGAGTCTCTAGGCAATTTAGACAGAATCAAGAACTGAGATTCACCTGTCTTTGTGGCTGTTAATGTTCCGAGGTTAAAAATAAACTCCAAGGCAAAATACCTTATATTCTGTGAATGTATCTTTTGAGTGGGTGGAACTGTGTCACTTTAAGTACATATTACAAATGCCATTAAATATTTGCTCCTTAGGTTGTGATTAAATAAAATCAGTAGATTGAGGGACTTACAGGGACTCTAATGACAATTGCTTACAGAATTTAGAAGTTGTGACTTCTCCCTGCAGCTTTGGGTGTATAGCCTGGCTTCAGCCTTTTCTAATTCATGTACATTTTCCTTTCTGATACACTGCCTTTTTATTTGCATAATTCTGGAGTCAGTTCACCTCTTGTACTATCCAGATTTCATCATTATTAAACAGGGTCAAGATACCGAATGAAAAAAGCTACCATCCTTGAGTGCTTGCTAGAATGTTCTGGGCCTAAGGCACAGTGTTATGCCACTTATTCTGCACATTGCCTCTAGGAAATAGGTGTTGCTCTCTTCATTTTATAGATGAGAAGCATAGTTCAAGCTGTACTGTGTATTTGGACATAGTACAGAAATTTACAGAGCTGGCAAGGGCCTTGAAAAAACAGTGCTCGCTCTAGTATCCAGGAAAGACAAAAGTCACACTGACAAGTGAGTGACCACTTTTATACCTGATCCTCACAGAAGGATGATATCTTGACCCCCTGAGTCAAGTCTAAATGCACACCCACAGTAAATCAGAATTACTTTCTGAATGATCAGTTCAGATTTAAACATAACCAGAAGTTTTCCATCACCATGGCCCCTTGTGTTAGAATTTTCTCTAGTCATAATTATTTTTGCCTACCTAAAGACAATGACTGAGTTGCCTCTTGTTTTCCTTTATCTAAATGGAGCAGCTGAAAAATGTTTAAAATGATCTAGGGCACATTTTTCCAATTCTCTTGTGCTGTTCTCTGGGGTCACCACATGAATGGAGAGCTCAGCATCATGCCCCAAATTTTAGTTTTTGGAAACAGGTTTTCATGTAGCCTGGATCAGCTTTGATCTCACTCTATAGGCAAGGATGGCCTTGAACTTTGGATCCTCCTCCTTCTGGCCCTGCCTACCAAGTCCTGGGATGACAAGTATGTGCTGCCACAACTGTTTTTGAATCACACAATGGCTACCACCCTATCTAAATGTCATTCCCATCTGTTCATTGGCCTTAGGATTTTAGTATCTTTAGAGCCAGAGACTCTGTAGTCAAGAAAGCACCAACAATGTAAAGCCAGGATCATCTTCTCCAGGCTCAGTCTCTTCATCTATAAAATGAGACTCACAACCATCTCTTTCTCATGCATACTAGTGAGACTTCAATAGGATAATGAGTATAAAGGGCTTATTCAGTTCCTGGCTGTGTCAGATAGCTTTAGTGTCAACTTGACACTCCTGGGTTGAGGGAGCCTCAACTGGGGAATTGGCTCCAAATGGACTGGCCTCTGGCCATGTCTTGATTGTTGAGCAATATGGGAGGGCCCAGCCCACTATGGGTGGTGTCACTCCTGGGCAGGTTGTTGTGTATAGGATAAGAAAGCAGGCTGAGCATGGGCCAGGGGAGCAAGCCATTAAGCTGCATTTCTCCATGGCCTATGTTCCAGCGTCTGCCTCCAAGTTCCTGCCCTGAGTTCCTACCTTGGGCTCCCTGAGTGATGAACTGCAACCCAGGAGATGTGAGCTCAATAAACCCTTTCCTCCCCAAGTTGGTTTCAGTCAGAGTGTTCTGTCACAGCAATTGAAGAGAAACTAGAACACTGGCTAACAGTAATGAAGCATTTATCACTGTATTCTGCCAACTAGAACAATCTTGTTTTTGAAGGTAAGGAAATACAGCATTATACTTTCTTCTGAGACTTCTGAATATGGGCAAAATACATAAATAAAAACTGTTAAAAAAAAAACTGTTATGAGGAATGCCTGGCCCACTTACCGAAAAAGCTCGCTTGATAGAGGGCACGTTGCTGAAGGCAATCACCACAGGCACAATATCCAGGGCACTAAACTCCATGGCAGCTGTGGTGATGGACTGGGTATCGGCTGACTGACCACCACTGAAAAACATGGCAATTCTTCTCGCATGTGGCCCCAGAAGGGTTCGTTTGAAGACATTCCTGGAGATGAACCTCATGGCTTTGCCAATCTCCCTGCTGTCTGAGGATCTCTCGTAAGGAAGAGCTTCAATTTCCCTGAGCAACTGGTCCTTCCTATAGGCATCTGAGAAGCGGATGAGGTGCCTGGTGTGGGAGTCGTAGGAAAGGAGGGCAACACGTGCCCCCACAGGGCAGCTGTTCTCCCTGACTTTGATGTCCCTAACCAGGGAGGCCATCATCCCCTTCATGTGGTCAAAGTCGTCTTCTGTGACATCTCGGGACTGGTCCAGGACAAACACCAGCTCAGTTGGATGCACAGGGCACTCGAGTTTTCCTGAAATACCAAAATATGCCTTTTACCACCACATAGTATATTTGTTTAAAAGAAATATGTAGAAAGCAAGGAGTTTTAAATGCTAACCTAAATGTTAATTTCAAATTAATAACAAATTTTAAAACAAATATAAAATATTAAATGTTTAAATCTTAAATCATTAAAATTCCTGCTCAAAAAGCTGAGTTTGCTTCTTTCAGGAAAGCACTAAAAACAAGTCTAGAATTCAGTGTGATTTGTTATTAAATTTCTAAGTTAATTCCCCAATTCCTTCTAAGTAGTACAATCTTCTTGGAAATCTCCTTTTACTCACAAGGGTCAGCTTGAAGGCATCATTTGTTTCTGTACTTTCCTTAGGATACGAGACAAATTCTTTTACTCAATGAGGAAAATACAAAGGTAAAAAGGCTTTAAAAAGAAGGTCTGTGAAACCTTTGCTAATTAAATAAAACCAAAACACAAAGCTATAGGATGAGGGACTGAGGATGTGGCTCAGTTGGTTGAGTGCTTGCCTAGCATGCACAAAGCCCTGGGTTCAATCCCAGCACCATATAAACTGGGTGTACTGTTACATGCCTACAATCTCAGTACTTGGAATGTGGAACTTGGAGGATCACAAGTTCCAAGGTCATCTAGGACAACATAGTAAGTTGGAAGGTAGGGAGGGGAGAGCTACATGAGACCCTGCCTCTAAAGCAGTGACCGGGGGAATGTAACTCAGTATCAGGGCCCTTGACCGGCATGTGGGAGGTCCTGTTCAATCCCTAGTAGTAGAAAAAAACAAACCAACAAAACCACCACCTAAACCTGGAAGATAAATATCAGGAAGTATCTGAAACTAAGCATTAATGTAAGGAAAGTAGGCGGTAAAGGATAGGGCTTAGCCTTGATCCAAATATTTATTAAGAAAGTAGACAGTAACATGACTCAAGTACTTGCTGCCTATGAAAGCATATCAAATGACTTATCCTCCCTGTGCCTGTTTCCTTATCTGTCAAATGTGAGTAATAATACCATAGACAACAGGCCTGTGGTAAGGAATGAATAAGCCAACACAGATGCAGCACTCAGAACAGGAGCCTGGCACACCTCGCTCTTCTGCAAGTGCTAGTGTTGCTGTTCTTATCACAGACACTTCTGTGGTGAGAGGGAGGGAGTTTATTAACAGTTTAAAAATAAACCAATTAAGATGCTGCACTATGTTGAGGAATTTTGAATTCTGTTTATCAAGCTCTCATCCATTCATTGCAGAGTTGAGCACTGTTATCCATTGGTTGCAATTCATTTGCTCCAACTCCAGCACTTTACCACAGCTGGCAATTTCTGTCTACCTGATTAATGTGCTCCTCCACTGACTTAGGATGTGTGTAACACAGATGGTGACAGGTGACCTTCTAGGGTAGTTCCTGACAGAGCTAATGCATGTTGAATGATTGAAAAAGTCAACAAAGAATGATTCTTCATAACAAGACGGAAGAAGAGCTTTAATCATCTGTGAGATGCCTGCCTTGGGGAATGTTGTAAAAGGAAAGTCTGTGATGTGATGTGATGTGTTCTCCAGAATGGGGTCCTGTTCTCATTCACGGCCGTCAAGCAGGACTGAGAGGGAATACACACAGCTGGGGATATAGCTCAGAGGAAGAGCACTTGCCTGGAAGGAACAAGGTTCCAGGTTCCCTCCCATGCATCAATCAATCAATCAATCAATCAATCAATCAATCAAGACAAGAAGCACAGTCCACTAGCTCCTCTTAACCCAGCTTGTTGGACTCGTCCAGATTGGCAATGAAGCAGCCTCTGCTGTGGCCATCCAGGCTTCCCCTCCTGGCACAGGATTACTATCTCTTTCTGGTCACTGATTCCATGAGCTTCATAGGCAAAGGGAATGATCACAAGGCCAGGGAGAGCAAATGTTCAAATCTAAATCAAATTGCTCATCTCAGTAGAGATGGGACATAATTTATTAGCCTTCCAGTCTAATTAGTGGGATGAATAGATTTTTTTTTCAAAATCAAGGTCATGTTAATTTTACAATTTTTAAAAATGAGTAGAATCACAACCAAACATGGAATTGGTACATCTAGTCTAGCTTTATGTTTTGGACTGTTGTTTGTATTAGGTCTGAAAACAACATTTCAGGTGTAATTTAGAGATAAGGGGAAGAAAGGGTGAACAGCCCTGGCTGAAGACGGAGCAAGTCTGAGTTTTCAGGAAAAGAACACATAAGGCCAATTCTTAGTACAACCTTGAACCCAGCAAGCTTTCAGGACTTTCTTCCCTCCTGAGGACTCTGGAGAACACAGCGCTAATAGCTGCTACGTGTCACAAGGCAGGTGACATCTGTGTCTGGACACCCAGCATCTGCCAACTGGCTTTCATACTGACCCCTTCCTCTAATCCACCTCCTGAAGAAGCTCAGGTGAGCTTTAAATTTCACCCATCAGGTCACAGCCTTCAGTGCTTTGAACATATTTCTTCAGTTGCCCCATCCCAATTCTAATAAAATCCAGCCCTTACTACAACTTGCAAAGCCAAGCTTGATGCAGCCTCTCTCTCCATCTCCATTTTTCTTTTACCATGCCAATCTCCCTCACTGTGTCTCAGTGACATTGGGATCTATCAGTTCCTAGGAAATGTCTAGGTCTGCCTCATTTGAAGCATTTTGTGCTTGGAGTTCCCCTGGCTGGCACTTGCAAAGTTCTGGCTCTTTTAGTCGAGACTTCAAGTTCAGTGCTCAAAGAGGCTCTCTGGTCCAAAGAGCACCTCTACCCTCCCTTGACATAGTCTCTGGCAGAGGATCCTATGCTTTGTTTCATCCTCAGCAAGCATCTGATTCTGAGGTCTTTCATTTGTTTGTTTATTATCTGGACCCTTCATGAGAATGTAAGGGCAAGACATTGTTCAATTCTGTCTCCAGTGCTTGGAGACTAGTGCATAGAAGACCTGATAGATGCTTGCTGAAGGAACAGGCAAGCAGAAGGCAAAGTTTGGTGAACTTGGTTTTCTAAGATATTTAAAAATATTTTATTCATTATTATTTATTTTATGTATATGAGTGTATTGCCTGAATGTTATGCAAGTGTACCTGTGTAATGCAATGCCTATGGAGATCAAAGAGGGTATAGGATTCTCTGGAACCAGAGTTACAGATTGTTGTTAGCCTCCACGTGGGTGTTGGGAATTGAACCCAGGTTCTCTGAAAGAGTAGACAGTGCTGTTAACTACTGAGCCATCTCTCCATCCCCTAATATTTTATTTATTATTTTAATTTTTTTATGTGTATGAGTCTCTGTCTACACATATGTAAGTGTACCAATGTCATGCAATACTCAAGGAGGTCAGAAGAGGGAGTTGGATCCCCTGGAACTAGAGTTACATGGTTGTTATCTGCCATGTGGGTGCTAGGAACTGAACCCAGGACCTCTGCAAGAGCAGTTAGTGCTCTTAACTGGTGAGCTATCTCTCCAGCCCCTATGGTTGGTGAATTTGTATACAAATTAGAAAGTTGGAGACCAAGGTTGATGATAGGCTATATAAAGATATCATGTAATGAGACATAGGTAAAATACTTAAAAACACAACTAAATGATACTGGGACAGGTTGTAATGAATACTAAGCAATCACAACGTACAGAGAAGGCAGGACAGAGAGAGGAGAGGGAGGAAGAGTGGTGGAGGAGGGAAAGAGGGAAGAGTATCATTATAAAAAGAATCATATAGCCGGGCATGGTGGCACATGTCTTTAATCCTAGCACTTGAGAGGCAGAGGCAGGTATATCTCTGTGAATTCAAGGCCAGCTTGGTCTACAGAGCCAGTTCCAGGACAGCTGGAACTACAGGGAGACCCTGTCTCAAAAAGACTCCCCCCCCAAAAAAAATCATATACACAGGTGAATGGTGATATTTGTCATTAAGAATGTTATTAACAATGGAAGAGCCGTCCAGTTGATTGGGAAATAGCAGTGAAGGTAAGCTAAAGACAGGTGAGTCATTCGAGGCAGGAGTCTGCTACCATTGTGAGGCAGCAAAGGAACCCCAATATGATTTCTGTCAGCTGTCAGGAAGCACAATGCTCAAACTGGCCTTTCCAGATGTGTGACACTTTGGAGCTAGAGTAAAACTGCTTAAATAAAGATTTTATCCCGGGTTCGATCCCCAGCACCCACATGGCGGCTGAGAACCGTCTGAAACTCCAATTCCAGGAGAACTCCAGTTCCAGGGGAATCCGACACCCTCTTCTGACCTCCGCAGCGATGCACGACACAGGTGCACAGACTTGCATGCAAACAGTACATTCATACACATACAGAAATTAAAAAAAAATAAATAAAGATTACTCACCATGTCTGCCAGCTGGGAAGAAGAACAAAGGAAAGTGGGTTATTATTTGGTAGTACATTCTTCAGAGTTTTATACTGCACAGGAAAATCATAGCAGTGAGGGCCTGCCCTGTTTGCTCATACCTAGAACTCAATAGCAAGGCAGAAGATAGTTTGGAAAGCATGCAGACTGAGCCCAGCATCTGGTGATAGCAATGTTCATTCCAGAGTGGAGGGGCTGGAAGTGGGACAATATATAAATCTGCAGCCTGAAGTCAACTGTTGTAAACAAGAGAACTTTTATATGGGAGGGATGCTATGTTGCAGGAACTTGGCTCAGGTTGCTGTTAAACAGTCTTAATGTCTCTTTATAATGTCTCTAGATACATATCTATAGATATCAACTACATATATGTATATATATACATATATACACATAAATACGCACATACACACATATTTGGTTTTATTTATTGTTGAGTTTCCTTGTTTTATTTTTTTGGATGAGATTACTGGGGATCAAGCCCAGCACCTGTCAAAATTTCTCATGATAGGCAAGTGCTCTACTAAGCTACACCCCCAACCCCAAAGGCTTGAAACTTCATTTTACTTGTGTCTTCTGCAGTGTGAGCATTGAACCCAGACCCTTGTCCAGGCAACCACTTGCTAGTCAAGTGTTCTACCACTGACTTACATCCTGAGCTCACACACACACACACACACACACACACACACACACACACACANTTTTAGTCGAGACTTCAAGTTCAGTGCTCAAAGAGGCTCTCTGGTCCAAAGAGCACCTCTACCCTCCCTTGACATAGTCTCTGGCAGAGGATCCTATGCTTTGTTTCATCCTCAGCAAGCATCTGATTCTGAGGTCTTTCATTTGTTTGTTTATTATCTGGACCCTTCATGAGAATGTAAGGGCAAGACATTGTTCAATTCTGTCTCCAGTGCTTGGAGACTAGTGCATAGAAGACCTGATAGATGCTTGCTGAAGGAACAGGCAAGCAGAAGGCAAAGTTTGGTGAACTTGGTTTTCTAAGATATTTAAAAATATTTTATTCATTATTATTTATTTTATGTATATGAGTGTATTGCCTGAATGTTATGCAAGTGTACCTGTGTAATGCAATGCCTATGGAGATCAAAGAGGGTATAGGATTCTCTGGAACCAGAGTTACAGATTGTTGTTAGCCTCCACGTGGGTGTTGGGAATTGAACCCAGGTTCTCTGAAAGAGTAGACAGTGCTGTTAACTACTGAGCCATCTCTCCATCCCCTAATATTTTATTTATTATTTTAATTTTTTTATGTGTATGAGTCTCTGTCTACACATATGTAAGTGTACCAATGTCATGCAATACTCAAGGAGGTCAGAAGAGGGAGTTGGATCCCCTGGAACTAGAGTTACATGGTTGTTATCTGCCATGTGGGTGCTAGGAACTGAACCCAGGACCTCTGCAAGAGCAGTTAGTGCTCTTAACTGGTGAGCTATCTCTCCAGCCCCTATGGTTGGTGAATTTGTATACAAATTAGAAAGTTGGAGACCAAGGTTGATGATAGGCTATATAAAGATATCATGTAATGAGACATAGGTAAAATACTTAAAAACACAACTAAATGATACTGGGACAGGTTGTAATGAATACTAAGCAATCACAACGTACAGAGAAGGCAGGACAGAGAGAGGAGAGGGAGGAAGAGTGGTGGAGGAGGGAAAGAGGGAAGAGTATCATTATAAAAAGAATCATATAGCCGGGCATGGTGGCACATGTCTTTAATCCTAGCACTTGAGAGGCAGAGGCAGGTATATCTCTGTGAATTCAAGGCCAGCTTGGTCTACAGAGCCAGTTCCAGGACAGCTGGAACTACAGGGAGACCCTGTCTCAAAAAGACTCCCCCCCCAAAAAAAATCATATACACAGGTGAATGGTGATATTTGTCATTAAGAATGTTATTAACAATGGAAGAGCCGTCCAGTTGATTGGGAAATAGCAGTGAAGGTAAGCTAAAGACAGGTGAGTCATTCGAGGCAGGAGTCTGCTACCATTGTGAGGCAGCAAAGGAACCCCAATATGATTTCTGTCAGCTGTCAGGAAGCACAATGCTCAAACTGGCCTTTCCAGATGTGTGACACTTTGGAGCTAGAGTAAAACTGCTTAAATAAAGATTTTATCCCGGGTTCGATCCCCAGCACCCACATGGCGGCTGAGAACCGTCTGAAACTCCAATTCCAGGAGAACTCCAGTTCCAGGGGAATCCGACACCCTCTTCTGACCTCCGCAGCGATGCACGACACAGGTGCACAGACTTGCATGCAAACAGTACATTCATACACATACAGAAATTAAAAAAAAATAAATAAAGATTACTCACCATGTCTGCCAGCTGGGAAGAAGAACAAAGGAAAGTGGGTTATTATTTGGTAGTACATTCTTCAGAGTTTTATACTGCACAGGAAAATCATAGCAGTGAGGGCCTGCCCTGTTTGCTCATACCTAGAACTCAATAGCAAGGCAGAAGATAGTTTGGAAAGCATGCAGACTGAGCCCAGCATCTGGTGATAGCAATGTTCATTCCAGAGTGGAGGGGCTGGAAGTGGGACAATATATAAATCTGCAGCCTGAAGTCAACTGTTGTAAACAAGAGAACTTTTATATGGGAGGGATGCTATGTTGCAGGAACTTGGCTCAGGTTGCTGTTAAACAGTCTTAATGTCTCTTTATAATGTCTCTAGATACATATCTATAGATATCAACTACATATATGTATATATATACATATATACACATAAATACGCACATACACACATATTTGGTTTTATTTATTGTTGAGTTTCCTTGTTTTATTTTTTTGGATGAGATTACTGGGGATCAAGCCCAGCACCTGTCAAAATTTCTCATGATAGGCAAGTGCTCTACTAAGCTACACCCCCAACCCCAAAGGCTTGAAACTTCATTTTACTTGTGTCTTCTGCAGTGTGAGCATTGAACCCAGACCCTTGTCCAGGCAACCACTTGCTAGTCAAGTGTTCTACCACTGACTTACATCCTGAGCTCACACACACACACACACACACACACACACACACACACACACACACTCCACACACACTCCACACACATCCACACAAATATATACGTATCTATTAATTTGAGTGTATATGTACCTGTATGAATGTATCTATGTGTTCATATAGTATATGTGTGTTTGTGAATATCTCAAATGCTTGGGATACATTCTCTCAAAGTCTGGAATATTTTCATAATGAGATCTCTTAGTGTTGGACCCAGTTCTAAACCCAAGATTCATCCATGTTTCATATGTACTTGTGTGTGTAAACTGAAGGTGGTCTCATATGCTGTATCTAGTGTGCCTGTGTTTTAACCTCACCCCATCACATGAGGCCAGGTGTGAACTTTGCCACTTGTTGTAATGTTACTAAGCCAACATTTTAATTACCAGAACAAATAAAAGCCCAACTCTTTTTTTTTTTTTTTTTTGGTTTTTTCGAGACAGGGTCTCCCTTTAGTCCCAGCTGGCCTGGAGCTTGCTCTGTAGACCAGGCTGGCCTTGAATTCACAGAGATCCGCCTGCCTCTGCCTCCCGAGTGCTAGGATTAAAGGCGTGAACCAACACGCCTGGCCAAGGAACAAATTTTAAAGCACAGGCCTCAAATACTGTGTTGATAGACTTTCGAATTCTGTTCTTAAAAAGTAAGAAAAGATAACAGTATATGTGTAGGTGAGGTATAGGTGAAGAAAATGGACAGAAGAAAGAAAAGGGTAGCAGCAAGCAGAGAGAGCAAAGTAGTTCCCTCCTGCTACCCAGGCATCATGCTCTGAGTAACTGGCACATTTGTCCTATTTCAAGCCCTTCCAGACAATACTGGTCAGGTCCTTTCAAAAGCAGGTGGGCCTTAGTATTTTCCTTAGTGCCCAGGCCAGCACTTGGCATAGATGAGGGGCCCTTAAGCATTTGTCTGTCAGGTGAATGAACCTTAAGCATTTGTCAGGCAAATGAACCTTAAAGCATTTGTCAGGTGAATGAACCTTAAAGCATTCGTCAGGTGAATGAACCTTGGGACCAATTCTGACTTCTAATTGTACTGCTACTGCACACAGGGTAGTCCATATTGACCTGATTAACTATTTTATTTTTATGTATATGAGTGTTTTGCCTGCAATGCTCACAGAGGCCAGAAGAGGGCACTGCATGCTCCAGAACTGGAGTTAATGATGGTTGTTAGCCACCATGTAGGTGTTCAAAACTGAACCTTGGTCCTCTACAAGAGCAGTCAGTGCTTTGAACTACTGAGCCATCTCTCTCCAGCCCAAGGTATATGCTGTTATTGTTGTTTAATTCAGAATTTAGAACCTTTCTGTATGATGTGTGTGAGTACATGTGAGCATGGGGACACACATGTCTCTGTGTGCATGTGGAGGCAGGGGACAGACAGCCTCTGGTCTTGCTTCTTGCCTTCCACTTGTTTGAGACAGTCTCTGCTGTTTGCTGCCATATATCCAGGCTACCTGGCCTGTGAGCATCTAAGGATGCTCTTCTATCTGCCTCCCATCCTACTGTAGGAACATTGGGATTACGGACACATACGCTACTGACCCTGACTAATGTGAATTCTAGGAATTCAAACAGGTTCTCACTCTTGTGCAGCTAGTGCTTCACACACTGAGCCATCTCCTCAGCCCAAAAGTTTTATTTTTAAAACATTGATCCTTATTAAGAGAGAGTCTCTAGGCAATTTAGACAGAATCAAGAACTGAGATTCACCTGTCTTTGTGGCTGTTAATGTTCCGAGGTTAAAAATAAACTCCAAGGCAAAATACCTTATATTCTGTGAATGTATCTTTTGAGTGGGTGGAACTGTGTCACTTTAAGTACATATTACAAATGCCATTAAATATTTGCTCCTTAGGTTGTGATTAAATAAAATCAGTAGATTGAGGGACTTACAGGGACTCTAATGACAATTGCTTACAGAATTTAGAAGTTGTGACTTCTCCCTGCAGCTTTGGGTGTATAGCCTGGCTTCAGCCTTTTCTAATTCATGTACATTTTCCTTTCTGATACACTGCCTTTTTATTTGCATAATTCTGGAGTCAGTTCACCTCTTGTACTATCCAGATTTCATCATTATTAAACAGGGTCAAGATACCGAATGAAAAAAGCTACCATCCTTGAGTGCTTGCTAGAATGTTCTGGGCCTAAGGCACAGTGTTATGCCACTTATTCTGCACATTGCCTCTAGGAAATAGGTGTTGCTCTCTTCATTTTATAGATGAGAAGCATAGTTCAAGCTGTACTGTGTATTTGGACATAGTACAGAAATTTACAGAGCTGGCAAGGGCCTTGAAAAAACAGTGCTCGCTCTAGTATCCAGGAAAGACAAAAGTCACACTGACAAGTGAGTGACCACTTTTATACCTGATCCTCACAGAAGGATGATATCTTGACCCCCTGAGTCAAGTCTAAATGCACACCCACAGTAAATCAGAATTACTTTCTGAATGATCAGTTCAGATTTAAACATAACCAGAAGTTTTCCATCACCATGGCCCCTTGTGTTAGAATTTTCTCTAGTCATAATTATTTTTGCCTACCTAAAGACAATGACTGAGTTGCCT
Organism: Rhizomys pruinosus; assembly: GCA_009823505.1. Taxonomy (NCBI): domain Eukaryota; kingdom Metazoa; phylum Chordata; class Mammalia; order Rodentia; family Spalacidae; genus Rhizomys; species Rhizomys pruinosus. The sequence continues at coordinate 130,114 of VZQC01002896.1, forward strand.
CTTGTTTTCCTTTATCTAAATGGAGCAGCTGAAAAATGTTTAAAATGATCTAGGGCACATTTTTCCAATTCTCTTGTGCTGTTCTCTGGGGTCACCACATGAATGGAGAGCTCAGCATCATGCCCCAAATTTTAGTTTTTGGAAACAGGTTTTCATGTAGCCTGGATCAGCTTTGATCTCACTCTATAGGCAAGGATGGCCTTGAACTTTGGATCCTCCTCCTTCTGGCCCTGCCTACCAAGTCCTGGGATGACAAGTATGTGCTGCCACAACTGTTTTTGAATCACACAATGGCTACCACCCTATCTAAATGTCATTCCCATCTGTTCATTGGCCTTAGGATTTTAGTATCTTTAGAGCCAGAGACTCTGTAGTCAAGAAAGCACCAACAATGTAAAGCCAGGATCATCTTCTCCAGGCTCAGTCTCTTCATCTATAAAATGAGACTCACAACCATCTCTTTCTCATGCATACTAGTGAGACTTCAATAGGATAATGAGTATAAAGGGCTTATTCAGTTCCTGGCTGTGTCAGATAGCTTTAGTGTCAACTTGACACTCCTGGGTTGAGGGAGCCTCAACTGGGGAATTGGCTCCAAATGGACTGGCCTCTGGCCATGTCTTGATTGTTGAGCAATATGGGAGGGCCCAGCCCACTATGGGTGGTGTCACTCCTGGGCAGGTTGTTGTGTATAGGATAAGAAAGCAGGCTGAGCATGGGCCAGGGGAGCAAGCCATTAAGCTGCATTTCTCCATGGCCTATGTTCCAGCGTCTGCCTCCAAGTTCCTGCCCTGAGTTCCTACCTTGGGCTCCCTGAGTGATGAACTGCAACCCAGGAGATGTGAGCTCAATAAACCCTTTCCTCCCCAAGTTGGTTTCAGTCAGAGTGTTCTGTCACAGCAATTGAAGAGAAACTAGAACACTGGCTAACAGTAATGAAGCATTTATCACTGTATTCTGCCAACTAGAACAATCTTGTTTTTGAAGGTAAGGAAATACAGCATTATACTTTCTTCTGAGACTTCTGAATATGGGCAAAATACATAAATAAAAACTGTTAAAAAAAAAACTGTTATGAGGAATGCCTGGCCCACTTACCGAAAAAGCTCGCTTGATAGAGGGCACGTTGCTGAAGGCAATCACCACAGGCACAATATCCAGGGCACTAAACTCCATGGCAGCTGTGGTGATGGACTGGGTATCGGCTGACTGACCACCACTGAAAAACATGGCAATTCTTCTCGCATGTGGCCCCAGAAGGGTTCGTTTGAAGACATTCCTGGAGATGAACCTCATGGCTTTGCCAATCTCCCTGCTGTCTGAGGATCTCTCGTAAGGAAGAGCTTCAATTTCCCTGAGCAACTGGTCCTTCCTATAGGCATCTGAGAAGCGGATGAGGTGCCTGGTGTGGGAGTCGTAGGAAAGGAGGGCAACACGTGCCCCCACAGGGCAGCTGTTCTCCCTGACTTTGATGTCCCTAACCAGGGAGGCCATCATCCCCTTCATGTGGTCAAAGTCGTCTTCTGTGACATCTCGGGACTGGTCCAGGACAAACACCAGCTCAGTTGGATGCACAGGGCACTCGAGTTTTCCTGAAATACCAAAATATGCCTTTTACCACCACATAGTATATTTGTTTAAAAGAAATATGTAGAAAGCAAGGAGTTTTAAATGCTAACCTAAATGTTAATTTCAAATTAATAACAAATTTTAAAACAAATATAAAATATTAAATGTTTAAATCTTAAATCATTAAAATTCCTGCTCAAAAAGCTGAGTTTGCTTCTTTCAGGAAAGCACTAAAAACAAGTCTAGAATTCAGTGTGATTTGTTATTAAATTTCTAAGTTAATTCCCCAATTCCTTCTAAGTAGTACAATCTTCTTGGAAATCTCCTTTTACTCACAAGGGTCAGCTTGAAGGCATCATTTGTTTCTGTACTTTCCTTAGGATACGAGACAAATTCTTTTACTCAATGAGGAAAATACAAAGGTAAAAAGGCTTTAAAAAGAAGGTCTGTGAAACCTTTGCTAATTAAATAAAACCAAAACACAAAGCTATAGGATGAGGGACTGAGGATGTGGCTCAGTTGGTTGAGTGCTTGCCTAGCATGCACAAAGCCCTGGGTTCAATCCCAGCACCATATAAACTGGGTGTACTGTTACATGCCTACAATCTCAGTACTTGGAATGTGGAACTTGGAGGATCACAAGTTCCAAGGTCATCTAGGACAACATAGTAAGTTGGAAGGTAGGGAGGGGAGAGCTACATGAGACCCTGCCTCTAAAGCAGTGACCGGGGGAATGTAACTCAGTATCAGGGCCCTTGACCGGCATGTGGGAGGTCCTGTTCAATCCCTAGTAGTAGAAAAAAACAAACCAACAAAACCACCACCTAAACCTGGAAGATAAATATCAGGAAGTATCTGAAACTAAGCATTAATGTAAGGAAAGTAGGCGGTAAAGGATAGGGCTTAGCCTTGATCCAAATATTTATTAAGAAAGTAGACAGTAACATGACTCAAGTACTTGCTGCCTATGAAAGCATATCAAATGACTTATCCTCCCTGTGCCTGTTTCCTTATCTGTCAAATGTGAGTAATAATACCATAGACAACAGGCCTGTGGTAAGGAATGAATAAGCCAACACAGATGCAGCACTCAGAACAGGAGCCTGGCACACCTCGCTCTTCTGCAAGTGCTAGTGTTGCTGTTCTTATCACAGACACTTCTGTGGTGAGAGGGAGGGAGTTTATTAACAGTTTAAAAATAAACCAATTAAGATGCTGCACTATGTTGAGGAATTTTGAATTCTGTTTATCAAGCTCTCATCCATTCATTGCAGAGTTGAGCACTGTTATCCATTGGTTGCAATTCATTTGCTCCAACTCCAGCACTTTACCACAGCTGGCAATTTCTGTCTACCTGATTAATGTGCTCCTCCACTGACTTAGGATGTGTGTAACACAGATGGTGACAGGTGACCTTCTAGGGTAGTTCCTGACAGAGCTAATGCATGTTGAATGATTGAAAAAGTCAACAAAGAATGATTCTTCATAACAAGACGGAAGAAGAGCTTTAATCATCTGTGAGATGCCTGCCTTGGGGAATGTTGTAAAAGGAAAGTCTGTGATGTGATGTGATGTGTTCTCCAGAATGGGGTCCTGTTCTCATTCACGGCCGTCAAGCAGGACTGAGAGGGAATACACACAGCTGGGGATATAGCTCAGAGGAAGAGCACTTGCCTGGAAGGAACAAGGTTCCAGGTTCCCTCCCATGCATCAATCAATCAATCAATCAATCAATCAATCAATCAAGACAAGAAGCACAGTCCACTAGCTCCTCTTAACCCAGCTTGTTGGACTCGTCCAGATTGGCAATGAAGCAGCCTCTGCTGTGGCCATCCAGGCTTCCCCTCCTGGCACAGGATTACTATCTCTTTCTGGTCACTGATTCCATGAGCTTCATAGGCAAAGGGAATGATCACAAGGCCAGGGAGAGCAAATGTTCAAATCTAAATCAAATTGCTCATCTCAGTAGAGATGGGACATAATTTATTAGCCTTCCAGTCTAATTAGTGGGATGAATAGATTTTTTTTTCAAAATCAAGGTCATGTTAATTTTACAATTTTTAAAAATGAGTAGAATCACAACCAAACATGGAATTGGTACATCTAGTCTAGCTTTATGTTTTGGACTGTTGTTTGTATTAGGTCTGAAAACAACATTTCAGGTGTAATTTAGAGATAAGGGGAAGAAAGGGTGAACAGCCCTGGCTGAAGACGGAGCAAGTCTGAGTTTTCAGGAAAAGAACACATAAGGCCAATTCTTAGTACAACCTTGAACCCAGCAAGCTTTCAGGACTTTCTTCCCTCCTGAGGACTCTGGAGAACACAGCGCTAATAGCTGCTACGTGTCACAAGGCAGGTGACATCTGTGTCTGGACACCCAGCATCTGCCAACTGGCTTTCATACTGACCCCTTCCTCTAATCCACCTCCTGAAGAAGCTCAGGTGAGCTTTAAATTTCACCCATCAGGTCACAGCCTTCAGTGCTTTGAACATATTTCTTCAGTTGCCCCATCCCAATTCTAATAAAATCCAGCCCTTACTACAACTTGCAAAGCCAAGCTTGATGCAGCCTCTCTCTCCATCTCCATTTTTCTTTTACCATGCCAATCTCCCTCACTGTGTCTCAGTGACATTGGGATCTATCAGTTCCTAGGAAATGTCTAGGTCTGCCTCATTTGAAGCATTTTGTGCTTGGAGTTCCCCTGGCTGGCACTTGCAAAGTTCTGGCTCTTTTAGTCGAGACTTCAAGTTCAGTGCTCAAAGAGGCTCTCTGGTCCAAAGAGCACCTCTACCCTCCCTTGACATAGTCTCTGGCAGAGGATCCTATGCTTTGTTTCATCCTCAGCAAGCATCTGATTCTGAGGTCTTTCATTTGTTTGTTTATTATCTGGACCCTTCATGAGAATGTAAGGGCAAGACATTGTTCAATTCTGTCTCCAGTGCTTGGAGACTAGTGCATAGAAGACCTGATAGATGCTTGCTGAAGGAACAGGCAAGCAGAAGGCAAAGTTTGGTGAACTTGGTTTTCTAAGATATTTAAAAATATTTTATTCATTATTATTTATTTTATGTATATGAGTGTATTGCCTGAATGTTATGCAAGTGTACCTGTGTAATGCAATGCCTATGGAGATCAAAGAGGGTATAGGATTCTCTGGAACCAGAGTTACAGATTGTTGTTAGCCTCCACGTGGGTGTTGGGAATTGAACCCAGGTTCTCTGAAAGAGTAGACAGTGCTGTTAACTACTGAGCCATCTCTCCATCCCCTAATATTTTATTTATTATTTTAATTTTTTTATGTGTATGAGTCTCTGTCTACACATATGTAAGTGTACCAATGTCATGCAATACTCAAGGAGGTCAGAAGAGGGAGTTGGATCCCCTGGAACTAGAGTTACATGGTTGTTATCTGCCATGTGGGTGCTAGGAACTGAACCCAGGACCTCTGCAAGAGCAGTTAGTGCTCTTAACTGGTGAGCTATCTCTCCAGCCCCTATGGTTGGTGAATTTGTATACAAATTAGAAAGTTGGAGACCAAGGTTGATGATAGGCTATATAAAGATATCATGTAATGAGACATAGGTAAAATACTTAAAAACACAACTAAATGATACTGGGACAGGTTGTAATGAATACTAAGCAATCACAACGTACAGAGAAGGCAGGACAGAGAGAGGAGAGGGAGGAAGAGTGGTGGAGGAGGGAAAGAGGGAAGAGTATCATTATAAAAAGAATCATATAGCCGGGCATGGTGGCACATGTCTTTAATCCTAGCACTTGAGAGGCAGAGGCAGGTATATCTCTGTGAATTCAAGGCCAGCTTGGTCTACAGAGCCAGTTCCAGGACAGCTGGAACTACAGGGAGACCCTGTCTCAAAAAGACTCCCCCCCCAAAAAAAATCATATACACAGGTGAATGGTGATATTTGTCATTAAGAATGTTATTAACAATGGAAGAGCCGTCCAGTTGATTGGGAAATAGCAGTGAAGGTAAGCTAAAGACAGGTGAGTCATTCGAGGCAGGAGTCTGCTACCATTGTGAGGCAGCAAAGGAACCCCAATATGATTTCTGTCAGCTGTCAGGAAGCACAATGCTCAAACTGGCCTTTCCAGATGTGTGACACTTTGGAGCTAGAGTAAAACTGCTTAAATAAAGATTTTATCCCGGGTTCGATCCCCAGCACCCACATGGCGGCTGAGAACCGTCTGAAACTCCAATTCCAGGAGAACTCCAGTTCCAGGGGAATCCGACACCCTCTTCTGACCTCCGCAGCGATGCACGACACAGGTGCACAGACTTGCATGCAAACAGTACATTCATACACATACAGAAATTAAAAAAAAATAAATAAAGATTACTCACCATGTCTGCCAGCTGGGAAGAAGAACAAAGGAAAGTGGGTTATTATTTGGTAGTACATTCTTCAGAGTTTTATACTGCACAGGAAAATCATAGCAGTGAGGGCCTGCCCTGTTTGCTCATACCTAGAACTCAATAGCAAGGCAGAAGATAGTTTGGAAAGCATGCAGACTGAGCCCAGCATCTGGTGATAGCAATGTTCATTCCAGAGTGGAGGGGCTGGAAGTGGGACAATATATAAATCTGCAGCCTGAAGTCAACTGTTGTAAACAAGAGAACTTTTATATGGGAGGGATGCTATGTTGCAGGAACTTGGCTCAGGTTGCTGTTAAACAGTCTTAATGTCTCTTTATAATGTCTCTAGATACATATCTATAGATATCAACTACATATATGTATATATATACATATATACACATAAATACGCACATACACACATATTTGGTTTTATTTATTGTTGAGTTTCCTTGTTTTATTTTTTTGGATGAGATTACTGGGGATCAAGCCCAGCACCTGTCAAAATTTCTCATGATAGGCAAGTGCTCTACTAAGCTACACCCCCAACCCCAAAGGCTTGAAACTTCATTTTACTTGTGTCTTCTGCAGTGTGAGCATTGAACCCAGACCCTTGTCCAGGCAACCACTTGCTAGTCAAGTGTTCTACCACTGACTTACATCCTGAGCTCACACACACACACACACACACACACACACACACACACACACACACTCCACACACACTCCACACACATCCACACAAATATATACGTATCTATTAATTTGAGTGTATATGTACCTGTATGAATGTATCTATGTGTTCATATAGTATATGTGTGTTTGTGAATATCTCAAATGCTTGGGATACATTCTCTCAAAGTCTGGAATATTTTCATAATGAGATCTCTTAGTGTTGGACCCAGTTCTAAACCCAAGATTCATCCATGTTTCATATGTACTTGTGTGTGTAAACTGAAGGTGGTCTCATATGCTGTATCTAGTGTGCCTGTGTTTTAACCTCACCCCATCACATGAGGCCAGGTGTGAACTTTGCCACTTGTTGTAATGTTACTAAGCCAACATTTTAATTACCAGAACAAATAAAAGCCCAACTCTTTTTTTTTTTTTTTTTTNCTTCATGTAGTTCAGCCAAACAACACATTATCATGGATGGGACACAGAGGCCAACACAGGAACATTGCAGCTTCCACTAAGACAGGCATTGCAAGAGATGGAAAAATAAACCCAGCCTGGTGACTCATGCCTGTGACCCCAGCATTTAAGAGGCTAACATAGGATGATTTCTGTAAGTGTGAGGACAGGATGATCTACATTGAGATCTTGTCTCAAGACACAAATATGCCTCGAGTCACTGTCCCTAGTAAACGGCAGGGCTGAAATCCAAATCAGTATCTTTCACAGTTCAAAGGCTGTGTGCACAATCACAGCTACACTCCCTCCAGGAGCTGCTTAATGGTTTCCAAAGTGTCAACAGCATCACATGAACTTGGAGCTTATCAGAACTACAAGGACCCCAGATCACGTTGACATTCTGGGACAGAGGGCAGCAAGCCAAGTTTTCCCAAGCCCTTCTTGGGACTTCAAGACAAGGTCTGTGTGAGAATCACTTGTCTACATTTTGAATTAAGAGTGAAATGATCACCATTTTGGAAAAATCCCAGATGTAGTGTGTTGGTCCTATTTTAAATGACTATAAATAAATCAAAATAATGTGAATTCATCTTCTCACCAGCCAAAGCCTCAAACTTCTCATCAGCTTCTCTCCCAAATCTAAAAAAAAAAAAAAAGCCTAATTTGTATTCTAATTGTGCCACATACAAAAAGGGCCATCCAGGGGTCCAGCAAGATGGCTTGGTGGGTAGGAAGTCTTCCTTCTCACTACACCTGACAACCTGAGTTTGGTCCCCAGAATCCACATGATAGAAGAGGAGAACCAGCTCCCAAAAGCTGTTCTGTGACCTCTACATGTCCACTGTGGTATACATGGATATCCCCACATACATACACACACCAAAATAATAAATAAATAAATGCAATTAAAAAATTGAAATTCAACCCAGCACTAAAAGAATAAATAAATATCAAATAAATAATATAACATCAAATAAATATTTATGATAATAAAGATATACTTTGTCACAAGTCCTAAAGAAAGATTTTGCCAAATCAAAAGGCTTTTATGCTTCTTAAAATTGTGAGAGAAAATAACTTGCAGAATAAGCATTATTATGAGTTTTATGTAAGTCAATCAGTCCAATCAAACACATCTTTCCAAGAACAGAGTATTAAGCACAAACCAAAGTTGGGACTCCCCCAGATTAGGACATGTTGGCATGGTTGCCCCTACATGCTGCTGAATATCATCTTGTCACTTACTGTCCAGCACTAATAATCATTTTAAACAAAGTTCAGGGTGACTCTCCTCTGATTGATTTTACCATTAGGAAAGTCCTGGCTGAAAATCTCAATCTTCCCCAGGTGAAGAGCAGTAATCTATTACTGCACAGTGTTTGGAAGAGATTCCAACAGACACCCTCGCAGCCAGAGAGGGAGTTAATAGGCACCATCCAGACTGACTCAAAATTTATGCATTGACATCTCTAATGTTAAGAAATTGTCTAGAAGATTGCCTTCATTCTGGGAGCAGTGTCCTTGACTTCTTTCAAAGAAAGCTGGCAGCTCAGTGGATTGATTTAAGTAAGGTACTTACGACTGTGGTCCCGCACATACTGAATGAGGTTGCATGTCTGCAGTTCAAAAATAAATCATAGGGAATTAACCAACAGGTCACTGGGTCACAAAATTTAAACATAAATAAAGTTAATGGAGTGCTCAGAGCACTCTGTTGGCATGAGGAGATACGTACGGAAAATGGAGCCAATCCTCTGGCCCCTTTTATGCCCTATGGAAGGAAACAAACAAAACCCATTTTATATTATTATTGTTTTTATGTTTTATGTTTTATTTTTATTTTTCTATTTTTATTGAATTTTTGTGCATTTTATATAACATTTCTTAATCAAATTTAGACCCATTCCCCCTTCCTCGACCCCACAAGAGCCCATGCATTCTGCAATGCATATCTTGTATCTTTTAATCAGTCCTTTTAAAAGTTTTCGATGTAGAAGTTTACTGTTTTGCACAGTTTACTGTTTCAGTCAGTTCTCTGACCCAGTCTTTTTTGTTTTTGTTCCTTCTAATTTGTATCGCTCCAAAATATGTATATATACATGTATATACATACATATATATGCCACACATATACCAAAATTATGATGTCTGAAAATAAACTATAGGTTAATTCCAAAACCTGTTTAGGGATTCACATTTTAACAGTAGAGTTGTATGCAGATAAATAAAAAAATATTACTTTACATTCCTACATTGCATACCAAGTTGATGAATAATATCAGTTATTATATTTACTAAAAAAGAAAGAAAAATTTTGTTCTTCTACATATGGTGATCCAGTTTTGCCAGCATCATTTGCTGAAGATGCTATCTTTCCTCCAATGAGCTTTTTTGGCTCCTTTATCAAATATGAGGTGTCTGAAACTGTATGAGCTCGTGATCCCCCCCCCCCCATATTGCATTTTTCACTCAGGGTTGCTTTAACTATTTGGGGTCATTTGTTTTTCCATATGAATTTAAGGATTTTTTTCCAAGTCTGTGAAGAAACTCATGGAGATTTTTATTGGGATTGTATTGAATCTGTATATTAATTTGGGTAGAATGGACATTTTTACCATATTAATTTTTCCAATCCATGAGCATGGGAGGTTTTTTCATCTTTTGATGTCATCTTCAATCTCCTTTTTCAGCAGTTAAAAATTTTGTTGTAGAGATCTTTGGTGTCTTTGTTTAAGTTTGTTCCCAGGTATTTTTTTGAGGCTATTGTGAGTGGGAAGGTCTCCTTAATATTCCTTCTCCAGTTGCTTGTTGTTGGTGTAAAGAAAGGCTACTGATTTTTGTAGGTTGATTTTGTATCCTGCCACTTTACTGAAACTCTTATTGTTTCTAGGAGCTTTCTGGTGGAGCTTTTAGCATCCCTCAGGTAAACTATCATATCATCTGCAATGGCATAGTTTGAGTTCCTCTCTTCCAATTAGTATTCCTTTAATTTCCCTTTATTGCCTTATTGCCCTAGTGAGCGTTTCAAGCACTATATTGAAGAGGAGTGGTGATAGGGGGCAGCCTTGCCAGGTTCCTGTCTTTAAGGGGAATGCTTCTAATTTTTCTTCATTTAGGATGATGTTGGCTGTGGGTTTGTTGTATATGGCTTTGATTATATTTAGGAATGTTCCCTTCAGTACAATTCCCTCTAGAACTTTAAACATGAAGGAATGCTGGATCTTGTCAAAGGCTTTTTCTGCATCACTTGAGATAATTGTATCACTCACCCTGCATGAAAATCAACTCCAAATGGATCAAAGATCTCAATGTGAAACCTGAAACTCTGAAGGTGATAGAAGAAAAAAGTTGGTAGCAATCTACAAGACATAGGAGTAAAAAGAGACTTTCTAAATCAAACAGCAGCCACACAGGAAATAAGGTCAACAGCTGACAAGTGGGATCTCATCAAACTCAAAAGCTTCTATACATGGAAAGAAACAATCATGGAAGTGAAAAGAAAAGCCACAGAGTGGGAGGAAACCTTCACCAGTGATACATCTGACAGAGCATTAACATCCAGAATATATAAACTACTCAAAAAACAAAGAAGTAAGAAAACAAATTACTGACTCAAAAGATGGAGTAAAGAACTGAACAGAGACTTCACCAATGAGGAAGTAAAGATAGCTGAGAAACATCTTAAAAGATGTTCAACATCGTTAATAATTAAGGAAATGCAAATTAAAACCACTCTCAGATATCATCTCACTCCAATATAACTGGCTAAGATCAAGAACACAAAAGACACCAAATGCTGGAGAGGTTGTGGGGAAAGGGGAACACTCATCCACTGCTAGTGGGACTATAAATTCCTACAACCACTGTGGAAAGCAGTGTGGAGAACCGTTAAAAGACTCAAAATGAGCCTACCACCTGACTGAGCCATACCACTCCTGGATATATATATATATATATATATATATATATATACCCACAAGACTCATCCTACTGCAAATATACATGCACATCTATGTTTATTGCAGCTCTTTTCACAGCCAAGAGCTGGAACCAGTCCAAATGCCCCTCAACAGATGAGTGGATAACAAAAATGTGGTATATCTACACAATGGAGTTCTTATGCAGTGATAAAGAAAGATGACATCATGAACTTTGCAGGTAAATGGATAGAACTCGAAGCCATTATGCTAAGTGAAGTAACACAGCCCCCCCCCAAAAAAAACCCAAATGGAATGGTTTCCCTCATTTGCAGATGCTAACACCAAATACCCCAATTGAAAGGCAAGCTGAGCAACGTTATTGTTATATTTCTTTCTATCTCAAAGAAACTGTGATGTTATAATATGAATCTCTTAATGAACCCTAAACTTAACACTTACTTTCAGACATGGTAATTAATGTATATGGGTGGAAGGTACATATTCATATTTTAGAGTAATATAAAATTAAAGGAAAAATGTGAACATGTTAACATAGAGTTTATTCCTGGAGGAAATTATTCTGGTAAATATATGACATTTATATAGGCATATTTTGGAGCAATACAATTGGGAGGGAATCACAACAACATAAGGACTGGGTCAAAGAATGCACTGATATAGTTAAATTCAGCCCCAAACAGTAAACCTTTGCAGAGGAAAACTTTAAAAAGACAGAGAAAGATACAGGACATGTATGGCAAAATGCAGGAACTGGAGTGGGGTGGAGGGCAGGGAAAGGGATGAATATGTCTAAATTGAACTGAAAAATGATGTATGAAATACAACGAAAAAAGAAAGCTATAGACCCATCTCATTAATGAACATAGATGCAAAAATTCTCAGCAAAATGCTTGCAAATCACATACAGACACATCAAAAAGATCATCCATCATGATCAAATTGAATTTATACCAGAGATGCAGGGATGATTCAACACATGTAAATCAATAAATATCATAAAACACATAAATGGACTGAAAGACAAAAACCACATGATTATCTCAACTGATGCAGAAAAAGCCTTTGACAAGATCCAGCATCCCTTCATGTTTAAAGTTCTAGAGGGAATTGGACTGAAGGGAACATTCCTCAACACAATCAAAGCCATATATAGCAAACCACTGCTAACATCCTAAATGGTGAAAAATTGGAACCATTTCCCTTAAAGGCAAGAACCTGGCAAGGCTGCCCCTTATCACTACTCCTCTTCAACATAGTGCTTGAAACGCTGCTAGAGCAATAAGACAAGAAAGAGAAATTAAAGGAGTACTAATCAGAAAAGAGGATGTTAAACTATCACTTTTTGCAGATGATATGATAGTTTATCTAAGGGATGCTAAAATCTCCATCAGAAAACTTCTAGAAATGACTAAGAGTTTCAGTAAAGTGGTGGGATACAAAATTAACCCAGAAAAATCAGTAGCCTTTCTTTACACCAACAGTAAACAAGTGGAGAAGGAATATAAGACCTTCCCACTCAAAAAAATAAAATAAAATAAAATACCTGGGAATAAACCTAACCAAAGACACCAAAGATCTCTACAACAAAAATTTTAAACCTCTGAGGAAGGAGATTGAAAATGACATCAAAAGATGGAAAGACCTCCCATGCTAATGGATTGGAAAAATTAATACAGTAAAAACGTCCCTTTTACCTAAATTGATATATAGATTCAATGTAATCCCAATCAGAATCCCCATGAGTTTCTTCACAGACTTGGAAAAAAGTCCTTAATTTCATATGGAAAAACAAAAGACCCAAATAGCTAAAGCAACGCCGAGTGAAAAGTGCAATACAGGGGAGATTGCTCTACCAGACTTCAAGCTATATTACAGGGTCATAGTCATAAAGACAGCTTGGTATTGGCACAAAACAGACCCATTGACCAATGGAACAAAATTGAAGATCCAAACTTGAGCTCATACAATTTCAGCCACCTCATATTTGACAAAGGGGAAAAACAACCTCAATGGAGGAAGGATAGCATCTTCAGCAAATGGTGCTGGCAAAACTGGATCACCATTTGTAGAAGAATAAAATTAAAGCCCTACCTCTTACCCTGTACAAAAATCAACTCCAAGTGGATCAAAGATATCAACGTGAAACCTGAAACCCTGAAGGTGACAGAAGAAAACGTTGGTAACAACCTACAAGACATAGGCATAGGAAAAGACTTTCTAAATCAGATAGCAGCTGCATAGGAAATATGGTCAACAGTTGACAAATGGGACCTCATCAAACTCAGAAGCTTCTTACAGCTAAAGAAACAAAGAAGTGAAGAGAAAACCCACAGAATGGGAGGAAATCTTTACCAGTGATACATCTGAATATATAGACTACTCAAAAAACAAAGAAGAAAACAAATGACCTACTTAAAAGATGAGTAAAGAGCTGAACAGAGACTTCACTAGTGAGGAAGTAAAGATGGCTGAGAAACATCTTCAAAAGTGTTCAACATCATTAATAATTAAGGAAATGCAAATTAAAACCACTTTCAGATATCAAGATCAAGAACACAAAAAACATCAAATGTGAATTAGCATATTTTGGAATTAACATATAGTTTATTCCCAGAGGTCATAATTTTGATGCATGTGTGACAATTGTATAGGCATTTATTGGAGTAATACAAATGGGAGGGAAGAACAACAACATAAAGACTGGGTTGAAGACTGAATGATATGGTTGAACTCTGCCCAAGAAAACAAGCCTCTACAGGGAGAGACTTTGGAAAGACTGAGAGAAGATGCAAGACATGTATGGCAGAGGGCATGAACAGGAGTGGGATGGGGGCCAGGAGAGGGAAATGTATCTGAATTGGACTGAAAGATAATGAATGAAGTACACAATTCATCAATAAAAGTATTTTAAAAAGAGCACTTGCTGCTTTCCAGGAGACCTGGGTTCAGTTCCCAGTACCTGGTGGCTCACATCTGCCTGTAACTCCAGTTCCAGGGGACCTGACATCATTTTCTGTCCTCTGCATACATGTGGTGTGCTTACATACATGCAGGAAAAAAACATTCATACACATAAAAATAAATAAAGCTGTGGGGACTGGAGAGATGGCTCAGTGCCTAGAGAGGACCTGATTTCTGTTCCCTGTGCCCACATATGGCAGCTTACAACCACCTTTACTCCAGCTTCAAGAGACCCAGCACCTGCCTATGGTTTTCACAAGCATGCACACTAGTGGCAGGGACTCACTCATATAGATACACACGCATATTAATAAAATAACAAAAATAAATCTTAAAAAAGATGAGAACACAGTGTGCACACAGCCTCAGAGGCTCTGGACCACAGGGATGTACAGACCCTGAAGATGGAGCTGCCTGCCTGACAGTGGCCTGCAGAGCTCTCAAGCAGGTATTCAGCTCAGAACTAGCAAAGGCTGAACCATGTGTGCCTGGCTGCCCCTCCTGTGCCTGGGTTTTAGAGTTCTGCACCCCCATGCCCTATGTACACCACGAACAGCAGCCAGAGCTGATATCCAGTCTGTTCCCACTCATGATAGAGGACAAAGGGACCAGCCTCAAACTGAACCTGAAAGGCTATCTCAGGTTCCAAAAATGAACATATACACATATATGGCTAGGGGTGGAAGGTATTACTTTTATGTGTCCAATCCCATCAGAGAGAGAGAGAGAGAGAGAGAGAGAGAGAGAGAGAGAGAGAGAGAGAGAGAGAGAGAGAGAATGCAGTGGTCTGCAACGGACAGGCTCCATGTGAATGCAACTTGGGTCATATCCAGCATTTATTTTTTCACTTTTATTCATTCACTGTTCACTTGCTAAATATAGAAGAAAGGCAATCATTAGACAGAGAAACCAAATTGACTGCTGCTTGAGCTGGTAAAGGTGCTTATCATCAAGCCTGATAACCTGAGTTTGATCCCGGGAGCTCATGTGGTGGATGGAGAGAACTGACTTCTGTAAGTTGTCCTCTTACCTCCCCAAACATGCACACACATACAATAAATAACAAATAAATGTAAAATTTTTTTTTTTTTTGCATGTGTATGAATGTATTGTCTGCATGCAGGTCTGTGCACCCATGTCGTGCAATGCCGCAGAGGTCAGGAGAGGGTCTCGGATTCCCCTGGAACTGGAGTTACAGACGGTTCTTAGCCGCCATGTGGGTGCTGGGGATCGAACCCGGGTCCTCTGCAAGAGCGTCGGTACTCTTAACCGCTGGGCTATCTCTCCAGCCCCCAAATGTAAAATTTTTTAAAGACTGAAATCTCATTTTAGTCTGATTCTTTCATTTCCGTTTTCCTTTCTTTCACCTCCTGAGAAACACATTTCACTGTCACTCTTTTCCCCCTACTCAGAGCACATGGAATAGTGAAAAATGTGGCCAAGTGGCAGAAGCACAAGGTGTGGACACATGGACAATGGGGTTTCCATGTGTTGACTTTTGAAGTGCAAAAAAGCTCCAGCATAAAGTGTCCTCTCTGCACTTACCTTGCGTCCAGGTGGTCCTGGGTCCCCGGGGGATCCTGGCTCTCCTGGAAGTCCAGCAGATATCTCAAAATAAAATTAATTTATTTTAAAATCAATTTTAATGCATAAATGGATGATTTGCATTCAAATTTACAATATCTCAAAGTTAAAGTCCTAAAGTGAAAAACTCCCTTTCTTTAAATGCTATTCTTCACATTTTAGTTTTTTTTTTTTTTTTTCTGTTCTTTTGGTACTAAGATAGTTTTTGGTTGTTTGTTTATTTTTAACAGGCCCACACCGTGTAACCCTGGCTGGCCTGGAACTCACAGAGATCTGCCTACCTCTGCTTCCTGAGTTTCCAGATTAAAAGCATGTGTCACTATGCCTGCTTTCTTTCCAATATTTTAATTTATTTTATTTTATTTTTTTGGTCTTTTTGAGACATGGTTTCCCTGTAGCCCCAGCTGTCCTGGAACTCACTATGTAGACCAGGCTGGCCTTGAACTCACAAAGATCTGCCTGCCTCTGCCTCCCGAATGCTAGGATTAATGGCATGTGCCACCATGCCCCGCTCTTTCCAATATTTTAATAATAGCTTTTTAAAAGTAAAAACAAAAACAAAAACAAAAAAACAGAGTAAGGGGCCGGAGAGATGGCTCAGAGTACTGGTTGCTCTTACAGAGGACCTGGGTTCAGTTTCCATCACCCACATGGTGGTTAACAAACATCCATAACTCCAGTTCCAGGAGATCTGACACCCTCTTCTGACCTCTCTGGACATTGCATGCAGGACTGCACCTATATACATATAGGCAATATACACATACACATAAAATAAAAATAACATTAATTTTAAAAATCTATAGTATAAGGAAAAAGAGGAAGCTATTGTCTTAACGGTGTAGAAGCTGGAAAGCAGTTGTGTATTAGATGACCTTTCAGCACTGAGGAATTTGAGCCTTGAGCTGGAAGCAGGGAAGACCAAGAACCAGAGTGCTGATATCACATTCCTGGGAGGCTCAAGCTTTGGCAGTGCTGAGTACCTCCAGAAGGGAAGAGGCTAAACAGCAGGGTATTTGTGGAAAATCACTTTAGGATTCCCAGGCTTGTATTTTTACTGGGTAGATGGATATCCTTTTTCTCCAGAGCAATAAGCCAATATAAACCTGAGATGGACCTGTAGGCAGAATGGAGGACCAGTTAACCACACTGAACTAGAAGACAATGAAAACATGCCAGTAAGTGTGAGCATCCAGCTCTCTTTACCAGCATGTGTGCTGGAAAGCTGATTTCCAGATCTGTAGCTTCTAGGAAGGGTGGGAAAGACGTTTTTAAAGAGGAGTCTAACTAAAGGAGAAAGATGAAGAATACTGATATTAAATGTTTGTTAAACAAAGAGTTCCGCCAGATCATTGTTCAGTGAAATTTGTAGTCGACATACTCAAAGCTTTTAGTCAGTCGTTTTGTCCTCAGTTCTTAATATGTTTGCATGGGTCATTCTTGAGACACAAATTTCATATTGAAAGAAAAGAGAGAACACCCGCAGGAAACAGACTATGTTGGGCAAAGAAGACCTAAAACTATAGCTTCAGAAGGATAAGAAAAGATGCTTTTAAATAAGAACAGTATGTTATAGAAAAGGAACAAGCTCTTGAAATGTAATGCATGAGAGATAAATTGTAATAAAGTTAAGGAACCTTCTTAGGAGGTAGAAATATCAACAAGATATGTAGTAGGAAGCAAATTAAAGGACTATATTAATATACCAAATGGTAGGTATTTTGAAAATATATGGAGAGTAGACAACAAATAAGTACTCCTTAGAACTGAAGGCTATGCATTTCTAGGGTGAAGTGGTCTACCTAATACCTATGAACTGTCCATTCACCCAAATGCTAGGTCACTGTAGTGGTTTGAGTGAGAAGTATCCCCTACAGTCTCAAGTATTTGAACACATGGTCAGTCAGTCACCCTATTTGGGGAGGGCCATGGACTCTTTAGGAGGAAGCCCATCACAGAGGCCAGCTTTGAGAACTCAGAGCCTTGTCCCATTTCCAGCTCTACTCTCGGCTTCTTGTGTGGGCCTGGGGCTGTAAGACCCCAGCTTTCTGCTCTGACTGGTTCCTGTCATGCCTCCACATCATGATGGACTCTTTCCCACATAAGCCCCAACAATGTCTTCCTTCTATAAATTGCCTTGGTCCTGGTGTTTTATCACAACAGAAGGGTAACTAAGGCAGTCACTAAACCCATGAGATCTCAGAACACCAGAGACTGAGAGAAGATCCAGGGGGTTTAAGAGAGAAAACACTGGTAAAGATGAATAGGGATCTGAGTTGCCTTGGACTTCCCAAAGCAACAAAAGAAGCCAGAAGTTACAGACAGAAATTAATTTCGAGAAATTAATTCCAAACTAGAACTCTATACTCCCCAAATATCAACACATGTGGAGGTAAAAAAGTCATTTTGTATCAAAACAATGTTCCTTTAATTCAACCTTTCTTAGCAGCCTATAAGGAACCCCCGTCCCCTGAGCTCATACTTTGAACCTTTGCTGTCCAGTTGGTGGCCCTATTTGGGGGTTCTGGAACCTGTAGGAAGTAAAGCTTAGTTGGAGGAAGTCACGGGGAAATGCTGTGAAGCAGACTGGACTCCTGTCTGCTCCTTTCCATCTCCGTCCCACCATCATGGTGTTCTGCTTCACAGTGAACCCAGGAATAGGAACCAAGTGTTGAAGAAACAGAATTCTCTGACACTGTGAGCCACAGCAAACCTTTCCTCCTCTAATTTATGTCAATGTCTTGTCACAGTGCTAAGGAAAGCAATGACTACAAGGGTCTTCCTGACCTTTCCATGAAGAGAAATCCAGAAAGGTCTGAGAATGGAATGAGAGAGCAGAGGGGAACCCAGAGCCGAGGTGTAAGGCAGCTGCAGGGTGGCAGCTGGCACCGGCAAACAGGGAAACAAAATCAGGCTGGTCAGGATCAAATTGGTAGATCTGCTGCATCCAAATGTCTTTGGAGACAAGTGCCTTTAACTGGTGAGCCATCTTACCAGCCCAAAATGTCTTTGGTAGATGTCAGGATCAATGTCAAGTTAACAAAGGGAAACCGGCAACGTTTAGAGCAGGAAGTCAGTTCTTATTGGCCCAAACTCAAACGTCACAAAGCAGGAACACAGGTGGACCGTCAAGTCCAAAGCAACTCTTTGGAATGATAGCTGTTGTTTCTGGAAGAAGGAAATGGGGTAGGTGGGAGGATGGAGGGATTCCTTTTTCTCTTTCGGTGTTCAGAATGACAAAGCACTGGTTATATTACACCCATATAACCTCAGCCTGGGATTAAGTTATTTTTATTTTATGTGTATGAATGCATTGCCTGCATGTGTGTAAGTGCATGTGTGTAAGTGCACCAGTGTCATGCAATGTTCACAAGGGTTAGAAGAGTGCATCAGATCCCCTAGAACAGGAGGTACTGACAGTTAGCTGCCCACGTGGGTGCTGGGAATTGAACCCGAGTTCTCTGCAAGAGCAGCCAGTGCTCTTAACCAATGAGCCATCTCTCCAGCCCCAATCGCCACTTTTTAAATGTAGTGTTTCAGTTGACAGATGAATGGCATTTTAAAGAGAAAACTTATGAGGCTGCATGGTAACTCTGTAAGCAGTAGTGCTCAGTGGGAGAGAATCCTGGCACTTCATGCCACAATGATGGAGGCGTATTTGGTTGCTTTACCTTGGGGAAGCTGGTGATGCAGGAATCTCCTGGGTTTTAATGCCATGGGTGCTGTTAAAATACCCAACAATACATAGGGCAGCCCACAGCAAAGGATTCTGGCCCAAGATGGCAATAATGCTCAAGTTGAGGAACTATGCTTTAAACTAATACAAAGTTTTGAGTTTTTTTAAAAATAAAAAACCCTACACATACAAACATGCTATTATGTGCAAATAAAATAAATTAAAAAAGTTTTTTTGGGGACAGGGTCTCACTATGTAGCCCTGGATAGCCTAGAACTCTCTATGTAGACTAGGCTGGCCTGGCACTCGCAAAGATCCACTTGCTTCTCCCTCCTGATTGGGATTAAAGGTGTACACTGCAATGGCAAGCAGGTTAACATTTTTGTTCTTTTGGGGTTTTTTTTGGAGACAGGGTCTTCTTACAGCCCCAATTGGCCTGGAACTCACTATGTAGACCAGACTGGCATTGATCTCAAAGTAAGCTACCTGCCTCTGCCTCCCGAGCACATTTTAAAAGTGCATGTTATCATGCCCTTGATATATATATATATATATATATATTATATTATATATATTTTTTTTTTTTTTTTTTTTTGGTCTTCTTTTGTCTCCCTGTAGCCCCCGCGGCCTGGAACTCACTCTGTAGACCAGGCTGGCCTTGAACTCACAAAGTCCGCCTGCCTCTGCCTCCCAAGTGCTAGGATTAAAGGCGTGCGCCACCACGCCCGGCTATGCCCTTGATATTTAAGAACTTAGATGTTTAGAGAACTTAGGCTAAGAAAACAACAAGTACAAGAGCCCAGAAGAGACCTTCATAATTTAAGGCAACATTTTTATTCCTAAATATTCCCAGAGAAACTTCTGCTTCTTCAGGGGAAACCTAGAAGTTTTCAATGCTTAAGTTTCAATTTCGAATCCCCAAATTACTCATGTCAAGAGGGGAAAACACAGCTGAGGAGGGTGAAACTAGCCAGTTACAAGCAGTTCAACATGGAAAACAGAGCAGGAATCAAAGAAGCCAAAACTCAGGCTTGTGTGTTTCCCATCAGCTGTTTTAGGGAGGGGACCCAAGAAATGTTTGAACTTGTTAGCATGCTGTTCATGTTTGAAGTCAAACTATTTCATTAATAAGCTAAGGGAAACGATCCAGAGATATTTCAGTGAAGATGACATCTGGATTAATTTGAAAGTCTTTTCCAATTATTTATCTAATTATATTCATCTTCATAATTTTTGAAAGCAAAATGATAAAGGATTGCCATCTGAAAACATGTAGGAAGAAAAGAATTATAGCTGGAAGCAGTGCCCTGGGGAGCAGGCGGGGGAGAGGGTCAGTTTCCTTGTTTTGAATCTTTAAAGCTATAAACACAATCTCTCTACATATGGTTCTTATTGTGGCTTGTAAGGAGGAAAACCAGATCAGACCAGAATGAACTGTGAAGACAAACTAGAAAATAATTTCAAGTGTACATTTTTATATTAGTTTTTGTTAATTTTTTTTTTTGGCAAGAGTATGAGACTTCATCAGGCTATTCTGAAGCAATAGAGGCAATGATTTGAGAAACAATTGCCTTAAGATTATTATTATTATTATTATTATTTATTTTATTTTATTTATTTATGTGTATGAATGTACTGTCTGCATGCAGGTCTGTGCACCCGTGTCGTGCAATGCCGCGGAGGTCAGAAGAGGGTCTCGGATTCCCCTGGAACTGGAGTTCTCCTGGAATTGGAGTTACAGACGGTTCTTAGCCGCCATGTGGGTGCTGGGGATCGAACCCGGGTCCTCTGCAAGAGCGTCGGTGCTCTTAACCGGTAGGCTATCTCTCCAGCCCCCTAAGATTATTATTTTTTTAAATAAAACACCTGACTAGGTGTGGTGGCATATGCCTTTAATCCCAACACTCAAAGGCAGATCTCTATGAGACTGAGGTCAGCCTGGTCTACATAGCAAGTTCTAGGCCAGCTGGGGCTACAGGAAAACCCAAACAAACATATACAATTAAAACACCCATCTCATTTACACACAGTCTAAGATATATAGTCAACAAATGCAAGCATTCTCTTTGTCTCTTTCTATGGTCTTACTATGTAGCTTAGACTAGACTTGAACTTGAGATATCTTCTTGTCTGACTCCCTCCCCAGTGATGGGATTAAAGGCATATATTATTACCCAATTGAAAATTATTTTATTTATTATTTTTTATTTTATGTGTATGAACATATTGCCAGAATGTATTTAAGTGCACCAACATCATGCAATGTCCCTGGAGGGGGGCATCAGATTCCCCTAGAATTAGAATTACAGATAGTTGTTAGCTGCCATGTGGGTCCTGAGACTCAAACCCAGGTCCTTTGTAAGAGTAGCCAGTATTTTTAACTGCTGAACCATCTTTCTAAATCCTATTACCCTTATTTTTAACCCTCTGTATCCCAAGGCAAGCCGATGCTGAGAACTCACACTGGCAACTCCTATTTATTCCAAGAGAGCTAAAGCACTAGGCATTACTTAATGCTCCATCAAATAGTAAAGATATATTCAGCTAAATACACAGAAATTTTCCCAGAAAACTCAAAAAACACATGCTGAGTCAGGAGAGGACCTTTTAATATATACCTTATTAAAATAGTTCAACAAAAGTCTTAACCAGGGCAAAGAGGCCAGCATATTAAGTTGCATTAAATCTCCCAGGGAGACTGTGTTAAACTGATCCTAGTTTGGCAGTACAAAAACTTGATTTGGATCTCAGATTCCTTAAAAAGTCTTATTTCTAGTGTTAAGGTTGGCACACTGGCAGCAGAAAAGACAGACTTGTCATCAAAAGCCAGCAGTTTGTCACCCTTCTGCTGGTATTGAGTACTACATCCATTTTTCCTTCCCCACATTGACTCTAGCCAAAAATGCATATGTTTTCTAAGTTGTTTTTTCTTTACTTAGGCAACATATTAATGACCATTAACATATGAAGGAAGATCTGCCAAAGTAGCTAAAGTTGAGGGGTTGAAGAGGAGGCTCAGTTGGTAAAGTGCTCAGTAGGGCCTGACTTCAGCTCCCACGACCCACATGAAAGCTGTGCAGCATCCTGTATCTGTGACCCCTGCACTTGAGAGGCAGGGGCAGGTGGATCTCTGTGAGACGAGGACAGCCTGGTCTGCATAGTAATTTCCAGGCCAGCTGGGGCTACAGGAAGACCCTGTCTTGAAAACACACATGCACGCACGCATGCACGCACGCATGCACACACGCACACAAACACGCACAAACACAAGCGCACACACGCATGCACACATATATGCACACACACACACGTGCACATGCGCACATGCACCTGCGCACATGCGCACACACACACACACACACACACGCACACACACACACACACATGCACACAGGTATATGCATAGCTGCAGTTATCCACACTGGAGTCTTTGAGCCTTACCATTTTTCCTCTGGCTCCTTTGGGTCCAGTCTCTCCTGGACCACCAGGGTCCCCAGTCTCACCCTAAAAAGGTGCATTAAAATACAATCATTATCAAAATCAAATACAGATCACAGAGACATATTAATAATTGTAAATGGACTGCAACATGAAGTAATTTTCATATGCATTTTGCCTTTGCTTTTTTAAATATGTCTAGCTCTCTCCACAGCATAGGGCATCATCACCCCTTCCCAGATCCGTTTTCCTGACCAGAACTTGGGCTCCTTGGAGACCAGCAGTGCCTTTTGTTTGGTCTTCCAACCTTATCACAAAGCCTGACATTTACTGAGTTCAGTAAATCTTTGTAGAAAAACTGAAAGCCTCAAGGCAGAGGGTATTGTTTACTTGTTATCTGAAGGTGATTTATAAATGTTCTGGGAAAATCAAACTGGGGAAAATCGGATTATCTGGGTTTCTTTACATTTTACTTTCAGCAATAAAGACTAGATATATGCTGGAAGAAAAATGTAAGCATTTCTGAGGAGAAAAATGTAAGCAGATTGTCTCCTTTTATCTATGAGTTAAAATCTCAAAGTGAAATAGTTTTAAAATCTTACACCCTTAAACAAATAGATTGGGGAAATGACCTTCCTCCCCTTGAAGAATATTTATCATTCACTGTCTTCTACTGGTCTGATCTGTATGTCCTAACCCCAGAGCATCCTGGCTCTGACGACTGTGTGCACAGTACCTTTGGTCCACTTTCTCCAGGAAATCCTTCTTGTCCCTGTAACCAACGGCAGAGGAAATCAATACACACTCATGCCCAGGTAGATTTAGATCGACTTTAATTCTACCAACTGCCTTGTTTACCAAGGAAAGGCAGAACTAGTTGGAGAAGCAAATTCCAATTTCTCAATTAAATTACTTACTAGTTTCATCAAAATAGAGATGAGAGGCTGAAAGAAATTTGAGGCAAAAAGCTATGCTTTGTCTGCATGTGCTGACAAAACATATGGACCCTCCTTTCTCAAATGGGTTTCAACGGAGAAATTTAGGAAGCAAATAGTCTAAACTTGGATAATTCATTTTAAGGTCCTTTGTTTACTTACTTTGTCCAAAGACTAGGTGAAGAGGAACATTAATCCCCATTTGATAAGAACCAAGTATTTTATTTAAAATATGTTTTCTTTTTTGTATGTGTATGTGTATGTGTCTATGTGTGTGTGTCTGTGTATGAATGTGCATGTGTATGTGTATATGTGTGTGTGCATGTGTATATGTGTATGTCTATGTGAGGTATGTGTATATGTGTGTATGTGTATATGTGTATGTGTTGTGTGCATGTGTATGTGTGTGTGCATGTGTATATGTGTGTATGTGTATATGTGTGTGTATGTATGTACACATGTATGTGTAGGTATGTATGTGGCGGTGGTGAAAGGAGAGGCCAGAGAAGGACATCAGGTATCTTCCTCTATTACTCTTCACTTTATTTACTAATTTACTTTTGTCTTTTTGAGACAGGGTTTCCCTGTAGCCACAGCCTGGAACCCACTATGTTGACCAGGCTGGTCTTGACCTCAAAGAGCTCTTGCTGCCTCTGCCTCCAGAGTGCTGGGACTAAAGGCATGTGCCACCACACCTGGCTTTCACCTTATTTTGAGACTGTTTTATTTATTGGGTTTTTTTTTTTTTTTGGTATTTTTTTGAGACAGGTTCTCCCCTTAGTCCCAGCTATCCTGGAGCTCGCTCTGTAGACCAGGCTGGCCTTGAACTCTCAGAGATCTACCTGCTTCTGCCTCTAAAGTGCTGGGATTAAGGGCGTGCACCACCACACCCGGGTATTTATTGTTTTTTAAAAATTTTATGTGTATGAGTGTGTTGCCTCTATGTATGTAAGTGCATCTGTGTCCTGCAATCCCTGCAGAGGACAGAAGAAGGCATTGGACCCTTGGAAGTGGAGTTATGAACATGTTAGCTGCCATGTGGGTGCTGGGAATCGAACCAGGGTCTTCTGCAAAAGGAACCAATGCTCTTAACCACCAAGCTATCTCTGCAGCTGCATTCCTTATTTATTTATTTATTTATTTATTTATTTATTTATTTATTTATTTATTTACTTTGAGACAGGGCTGCTCATTGAACTTGAATCTCACCATTTTAGCTAGGCTGGCCCAGAAAACTCCCAGGATCCTGTCTCTATACCCCAATGCTGGGGTTACAGACATTGTGGCCAAGCCCAACTTTTGCATGGGTGCAGGGGATTTGAACTCAAGTTATTTTGCTTTCCCAGCAAGTGATCTTACCCACTGAGCTATCCCCCAGCCCCTAAAGTTATTTTATTTAGATTAAAATAGTTTTTTGAGTAACAACTATTAATTATATGTGTTAAGGGAGCATTCATGTAGGCATATAGTATTGACCAATCAAATCCTTTAATCTCTCTCCCTTCCCAACTTCTAGACACTAATAACTTACAAAAATAAAGTTTACTTTCTGATTTAAAAATCCCGAAGCATATACAAAATGCAAAAGGTAAAAAGAAGAAAAATCACCCAGATCTCTCTATGCATGGCCATTATGCATTTCTGTTCCATTTCCTTCCAACTTTGTAAAATGCATTTTAGGCATGATTGGGATAGATGTTTTTCCAAGTATATTCTGAGTTTCTACTTAAAATTTCCACATAAAAATTTTAAACAGGGAGGCTGAGAAGATGGCTCAGTTGGTAAAGGGCTTATGCAAGCCGGGGAACCCCATATCAGAGCCCCTTTCACACAAAAAAAGCAGGAGTGGCTATAATAAGGAGCTGGGAATAGAAACAGAGGATCCCAGGGCCAGCCAGGGAGCTCCAGGTTCATCGAGGGACCATGTCTCAAAAAATAAGGTAAAGAGTGATAGATCAACATGGCTTCTGGCTTCCATGTGTGCATGCGTGAAGATGTGTGGCCTCTCCACAAGTTTTACAGACTTCATATATATTCATTTTTACAGAGTGATTAATATTCAATGTTATAGGCCTAATGGATATTTCCCTCTCTTTTCTTGATACCCTGTAGCCCCAGCAAGCCTGGAACTCATAGAATAGGCTGGCCTCATTCTCACAGAGATCTGCCTGCCTCTGCCTCCTGAGTGCTACGTTTAAAGGTTATGCACCACTATGCCTGGCTTAATATTTCCTTTTTGATGGGATACTGATGTTTGCCATTATTTTCTATTCTAAGGGACATTATTGAAATCCCTCATTATTTAGTTTTCATTTTCAAAAAATTTTAGCTTGTTTGCTTATTCTTCCAGATACCTTTTTGAATCATGCCTTGTCAGAGTCCACATGGAATTATATCATTTATGATATTTTAGACTATTTATTGACAGCTTTTTAATCTCTCAGATCTTTGTAATGGGTTTCAAACATTTTTTTCAGAAAGAATATCTTTATATTTTATGATTATTTTGTTCTATAATTATTTTTCAAGTGATTATGTGTGTACGGGTGTGTGGGAGTGTACATACATGCATATGTGTGCATGTACATGTAGAAAACACCCTTAAGCATCGTTCCTCAAGTGACTTCTATCTTATTTTTTAAATGCGCGTCTGTGCTTGCAAGAGTTTATGTGCATCATGGTGTGCAGGTCTCCAAGGAGCCCAGAATGCACCAGACCTCCTGGAGCTGGAGTTATAAGTGGCCATGAGCAGCCTTAAATTGGTGCTGGGAACCAAGCCTGGGTTCTCTCTAAGAGCAGTAAGCACTCTCACCACTGAGCCATCTCTCCAGCCTGCTTTCCAGCTTTTGTTTGAGACAGGGTCTGTCACATGCCTGGAACTTTGCCAAATAGCTGACCAGTGACCTCCAGACATCTACCTGTCTCTACTTCCCATCTAACCACTACAGGGATTATTAGTGTGCACTACCATGCCCAGCTTTTTACATGGGTTCTAGGCATCTGAAATCTGGTGCATGCTTATACTTGCAAGGGAAGCACTTTTCTTATTGAACCATCTTCCCAATCCCTTATGATGATTATTTTCCTTGTTATTGTTGGTGTATAAAAATCACTGGCTTTGATAAACTTATTTATCTTATTTTCAGGAATTTAAATATCCAGTAATGGTGTAACCTAATCATTTAGTTTTGTTTTTAAGTTACTGTTTAAACAAATATGTTTAGAAAAATGCTGCAAATGTTAATGTTATCTGAAAACAACTGTGCTCATATGTTGTAGAATCCCTTAAAAAATAAACAAACAAAAAATAAAAAAAAGAAAAATGCTGCAAAATTTTCTCCCCAATGCAGTCATAGTAACAGGAGGCTACATGCGGAACGCCTGCCTTAAAGCCAAGCACAGTGCTGCTAAGACTGGGGGCTTTCTGGCTGGATCATTTCGGGTAAGCCACATCACAGAAATACACAGTCAATTCATGTTTAACTTTCAATTTTCATCTGCACCTGGACCCCTCACACACTTTCTACCACGCTCCCCACAGGATATCAGCAAGTAAATTATCAACATAGATTTCAGACTGCACAAGACTTTTTTTTTTTTTTTTATCCACTGCCAACTTCTTTTTTATAAAGATGGCAAATGAAACAAGCAGAACAAATAAATGGGCCGGGCCAGGCTTCAGTAGATGTGGCTTACCTTTGTCCCTTTACGTCCAATGCTACCATAACCCGGGCTGCCATCATCACCCTATAAGCAACACAATTAATTATGATCATTTAGATCACAGTTAGAGGCAGGCTTATTTACAGGACAAGATTGGGCAGATTTAAAGTTTTATTAGGATCCTCCAGCTGGGCAGATGCCAGTGACCAGTGATAGTAAAGACACTAATAATACTTTCTGTATAGTAGAAATAATAATTGCATCTACTCATTGTGTTGTTATGAAGATCAAGAGACAATACGTTAGGCATGTGGTAAGTAAAAGAAGGCAGTAGTATTAACTAAGTCTTCCAGAGAGGGTCTCTATGTTAATACTTCTGCTCTGACCTATTTTCAGTTCAATAGACAAAAACAAGGACTCTGAAACATTGGATACTGCTTGGTCTTTATAGAAGCCCTGAGCAATAGGAGGAAGGAAGGATGGAATGGGTTTCTGATGAAGAGGCCCTGACAGATGAAAGGTTAGACGAGGTGATTGATTTCAAGAGTATTTGGACCATGGTGTCTGCTGCCTAAGGAAAACTGGCCAAGGAACTAATCAGAAGTGAGTATGATACTGCTCTTTGCTTTTTTCTGAGAATCCCTCAGAGATGTAGTTCAGATATCAATTTGCCATGTTCTGAACATTGTCTCCAATAGGTTTGAACACTCAGTCCATAGCTGGAGGCACTTCTTGGAAAGGCTGTGGAGCCTTTCGGGGGCAGATCCTTGCTAGTGGAAGTGGGCCCCTGGGGGTAGATTCTGAGGTTTTATAACTCAGCCCCATTTCTTGTTCATCCTGACTGTGGATGCAATGTGACCAGCTGCCTCATGCTCTTGCCTACTTGCTTCCTGGCCATGATGGACTGTGTCTCCTCAAACTGTAAGCCAAAGTAAACCTTTCTTCCATTAAGTTGCTCAGCTATTTGGTCACAGCAATCAGAAAAGCAACTAATACACTATGAAGTAAAAGATTCCTAAAACTGTATCAAAAGTAGTAAAAAGGAAAAATAATACTAACCTGTAGGCCCCGAGGACCAGGAAACCCACTAGCTCCCTTTTCTCCCAGGTCTCCAGGTTCTCCCTAGTGAACAGAACAGTGAAACAGGTCTTTAATAGGTTGTTCTATTGTTGGCACAGGGTCTTTCTGTAATCCAGGCTAACTTCAAACTTGTGGCAATCCTTCTGCCTTAGCCTTGTAATTTCTTGGATTATGGGCATGCACTACCCTCAGCTGTTATTCAGATGCTTTATAATGGCAAATCAGAAATGATGGTGCTAGGCACCATTTAACAGAGTCCATGTGTCCCATGGCAATGGGTTTGTGTCCAGGTTTGCATGCTGCAGGTGTGACATGAAAGGAATGGCTGTGGTTTCACAGGGAGGTCTCTTCCATCCATCATGGAAGACTCAGCAAGTTGGATTTACTGTCTAGTTTAAGTCACCATTATATCAGCTCAGGGTCATGAAAATGTCCTATCACGAGTCGGGAAGGAATCTCTCTATTGTTAAAAGAAATAACAAAATTGCTCCCTATGATGACACATGTAACTCACCCAGCTTTGGAAGTGTCAGATTATTAGCCTAGTTTTAAGAATTTGAATTTAATTGGACAGTCAAGGAAGCACAGATGATATCTGACAAGCAGTGCATCTACCATGGCTTGGGGAAACTCCAATTACTTGAGAAAGCAAACACAGACAGGCCTAGAGAGGAAAGTGAACCTCCTTTTTAAGAAAGTAAAAATTTTCAAGGCCAGCCTGGTCTACAGAGTGAGTTCCAGGACAGCTGGGGCTACAGGGAGACCCTGTCTTGAAAAGACCAAGAAAAAAAAAAAGAAAGTAAAAATTTAATTTTGCAATAGTTTTAGACTTACAGTCAGAGTCCTCAGCGTCTGGCATCCACCTTTCCCCACCACAAACACTATATGCTGCATTCACATTTGGCACAAGGGATGAATCAATACTGGCTCATCATACTCACCAAACAGGCAGATTTCCCTTTAGTGTCTGCCTATCATTAGTTTTCTGGTCCAGGATCCCAAGGAACACATCACACGTGCATCTCCCCCATTTCTTTTAGACTGGGATGGTTTGTCAGACTTTTCTTGTTTTTTTTTTTTTTTTTTTTTTTTTTGTTGTTGTTTTTTTTTTTTTTTTTTTTTTTTTTGATGACCTTAATAGCTTTGAGGAACCCTTGTCAAGCACGTTGTAGAATGTCTCTCAATCAGGGTTTGTCTGATATTTTGTTTATGATTACACTGGGACTCTGGGCTCTGGGGAAGGATCACGGGGATGCAAAGCCAGTCTCAATGCATCATATCAAGGGTAGACCTGGCCCAATGTTGATGATGCTCAATTGATGCTGACCCTGACCATCTGGTTGACATAGCTACACTCAAGAGGCAGAAGTAGCTAACCATTTTTTTTTTTTGTCTTTTCGAGACAGGGTCTCCCTGTAGCCCCAGGTGACCTGGAACTTACTCTGTAGACCAGGTTGGCCTTGAACTCACAAAGATCCGCCTGCCTCTGCCTCCCAAGTGCTAGGATTAAAGGCATGTGGTAGCTAACCATTTTTAATAACAGAAAGGTAATGTGGCAAATGTGGGAGCTGTGAATGGTCAAACACCCACAGCTCTGAAGTATGGGGGTGCAACAAAATAGGAAGGGAAGCTGGAAGCCAGGGCTTTCTTTGAGGTAATGATTGTCAGAGAGCTCAGGGGTACTTGTCCTACCAGCACCCAGGGCTCTCATGCAAAAGCAAGTGCCCAGACACCTTTGAATTTTTCTTGGGAGTGGAATCCAACAATATGTGTTTTGAA
The DNA here is from genome assembly GCA_009823505.1 of Rhizomys pruinosus. Lineage (NCBI taxonomy): Eukaryota > Metazoa > Chordata > Mammalia > Rodentia > Spalacidae > Rhizomys > Rhizomys pruinosus. The sequence goes on from VZQC01002896.1 coordinate 160,250, forward strand.
GTTATTCCCAGCTTACTCACATGCACATTCAAATTCGAGGACATCTGCTTCAAGGAAGGATAATGGAAAAAGTTCTATGGCTTGCCCATGGCCAAATACTTGGTTACTCAGTTATTGGTAGAGGCAGGCATGGAGCCCAGGATTGCCAAACCTGAACTTATTGAAGTAAAGTCTATGTAGGTGTTTATTTCAGTTAATCATGAAATGAGGCTCAGTACATTTGGTGGCTGCTTGAAAGGTTTGAGTGTGCATGGGGGCGCTAACCCTATCCCTAGTTATTTTTGTGTGTGTGTGTGTGTGTGTGTGTGTGTGTGTGTGTGTGTGTGTGTGTTTGTTTATGACAGGTTCTCCCTGTAGCCCCCATTGTCCTGGAACCCACCATGTAGACCAGGCTGGCTTCAGTCTCACAGATCTGCTTGTCTCTGCCTTCTACATGCTGGGACTAAAGATGTGAGCCATCATGCCCAGCTCCCTCAATTCCTGCTGGCATCCATTAAATTTTTGGGTGCGGTGGCACATGCCTTTAATCCTAGCACTTGGGAGGCAGAGGCAGGTGGATCTTTGTGAGTTCAAGGCCAGCCTGGTCTATAGAGTGAGTTCCAGGACAGCTGGGACTACTGGGAGACCCTGTCTCAAGAAGACAAAAAAAATTCTCTTTGTTAATAATGATCCAATGGGTACCGCTACCCTGCTGTGTCTGTCTCCTCACTCTCATCCAGCTCTGTCTTCTCTCCTTGATCCCTTCTATCCACGCCACAGTAGACTTTCATTTCATATCCATGGAAATAGCCAACACACACACACACACACACACACACACACACACACACACACACACACTTCTTCACTGAAGGAGAAATTGTATTCTCTCCAGTGACAGCATTTCTCTTATATCTTATTCCAGAATGAGAAGGCAGTATGGCTTCCCTTCTAGACTCTCACTTTTCTCACTTTCTAACCATTCTTGATATGTTACATGTTCTGGAACTCCCTTCCCTCTGAAGTTGCTCCTCCTCATTGTCCTCTTATCTTATCATTATCACATACACCAATGAACTCTGTTGGAACCTTGCCTCACCTGCCCTTGTCATGGGCCCTTGCTGGCAGTTCTCCAGTACAAAGCTAAGTCCTTTGCTTATGCCTCATGTTAATTCTGTCAAGAAATTTCTGTGTTCTGAATAGTGACTCAAATGACTCTAGCTCACATTATCAGTCCTGACTTTTATCTTTTCCACAAGAGACTGTAGTCTCTCCTACCAGTGAAAATCAATAGCCCACTTCGATCTTTCCTCGGCCATGACAATCTCTGGTAGTAATGTCCTTCTTTTCCCTTTAAAAGTGGAATTTCTTGACAGAGCTCTGTATACACTCCTTGACAGGATGTCATTCCCTTGTAGCTTGTCTCCTTTCACCTCTCAATGGCTTCACTACTGGAACTATGCTTCAGAGCATGTTAGCCCCAGATATGATGGCACTTTTTCTCCTTCTTGCCTGAATTTTTCAATACTAGTTGATATTTCCCCTTTCTTTTCCTTCCTTCCCAACCATTGCCTTCTGTTTCCTTATATACTTCTTACAAACAGGCATCTTTTGACCCAAATGATTCAGAAGCCCACATCTCCAAGTAGACCTATCCCCTGCCTCTAGCCCCAGAACAAATGCTGTCCTTTGCTCTTCAACCTGCTCTTCCTCAAACCTTCTGCATGTGTTATGATGTCACCAGTCACACTAGAATCCCTGGATCCTCCAGCCCCTTCTCTCTCTCTGCCTTAGTTCCTTCTCAGAAGAGTCCTATGGAATCACCATGCATTGAGTTTTCACCCACTGAGTCTCCAACACTGCTGGTCTTGTAGGTAACCAGTGACTCTCCAGACCCAAGCTTCCAGAGTCTCAGCCTCTGAAGCAAACTGCTGTACTCGTTGCTCACTTAACATCTCCCAAGAGTCTGGCTGTGTGCACACCAGCCCTTCATTAGATAGCACTCCACTAGCTACTGGATACTGGGTGCTCCTTATGTGCCTCCTAGGCAGACCATCTTTAATTCAAATAATTATTCTCCAAATAATCCCTTCTCTCTGGATTTCTAACTTCCATGCTTTCCTGCACCTTTCAATTGCAGTCCCTCATTTTCCATATCCACCTGTCTAAGCCCTTATTCTAAAGGCCAACAAGTCTGTGTCTTCACTGATGTCTCTTTTTCCAACACAGAAATACTTTTTTTTTAATTTTTTTAAATTTCATTTTATTTATTTATGTGTATGAATGTACTGTTTGCGTGTATGTCTGCGCACCCGTGTCGTGCAAAGCCGCGGAGGTCAGAAGAAGGTCTCAGATTCCCCTGGAACTGGAGTTCTCCTGGAATTGGAGTTACAGACGGTTCTTAGCCGCCATGTGGGTGCTGGGGATCAAACCCGGGTCCTCTGCAAGAGCGGTCAGCGCTCTTAACCACTAGGCCATCTCTCCAGTCCCTAACAATGCTACGTTTTAACCTCCATTTCAGCCTTTTATCCTTGTCAACGAATGTCATGTCATAGACTATTGTCTTAAAATGTTTCAAATTCTTTGGGCCTGATTTCATGTCCTATGTATTACAGCTACTGCATATTCATTCATTCATAAATATTCATTAAGCATTTGTTACAGACAAATTCATTAAGCACTAGAGACACATTCCTGAAGCAAAGACCCCACTCTTCTCTAACTAGATTTTCAGCACTGCTGAAAGCTCAGTACAGTGCCTAGGTCTTAAAAAGTTCAGAAAAGCTTCGCATGAGGAAGAGAGGGAGGGAGGGATGTAGAGGGAGAGGGAAGGGAAGGCCTTTCCAGACCAGCCCTCCTCCCCAGAGGGTCCTAAGCTGGATGGGGTGTAGCCCCTCATGCAATTATGCTGAGCTGGAATCTCTGACCTCATGCTGGTCCACACCCAAGTCCTTAGAGGTTCTGACTCTCTAAGAATCAAGCCAGGGTTTAGGGGCAACTAGATGTGTTTTCTTTTGTGTTGAAAGCGCTCTGGCTAATCCAGCCAGCCACAGTTCTCTGGGGGTAGAAAATCTTCAGCTTTTTTTGGTGGTGGTGGTGGGGATTTTGTATAAAGAGTGTGACCTACTTTTTTTCCTTGGCTTCCCAAATGGCCTTGATTCCCTGCTTGTCCCCCAGATCCTGGAGGGCCCTGAAATGGAAAAGAATTATAAATACAGCAAGACATAAAGCAATGGTCCCTTAAAGCTCTTATATGTCTTCTAAGAGGAAAATGAACTACAGATGGGAAAAGAGTTATGCCTGTACTGATTTATTCTCTGGAAAAATATTGCAGCTGTCAAATAAAGACTAGTAAATAAGAGAAAGTTAATAAAGTAATACATGCCAGATGTTGCCTAAATGATTATGCTTCCTTGTGAGTCTCCTCTTCCAAGCAGAGTCCAGCTTCTCACTGTTTAGCTCAGAGAACAGATGTTGCTAAAGTGTCTAACATTTAGAAAAGACTTTCCAAAGGACATTTGCCTTTGAAACAGGCTTTCTACTAAAAGCAAGGGCTCAGCCTTGTTCTTTAAAGGTAAACTTGTCTTTATTTACAAATTGTCTGAAGTATACAGTAGAAAGCTCATGAAAAAACTAAAAACACCAAAAAACAACTAGTATTACAACCAAAATATGTCTGGGGGATACAAGGTAAACATTCTGAATCATTTTGAGAAATTATCACAAAATAGAAATGTCATAATTCTTGTATCCTAGTACAAAGCCAGTGACACAGGAAGGGCTTATTTTAAGCACCTGTTAAAATGGTAAAAGATGAATTGACAAAGCATCCAGCCTAGATCAGGCAGGATGATTGTAATCTGGGTTACATATTGTTCTATCACTGACAGGGCTTTTATTCAAAGTGTGAGCCACATTCTAGGGCATAAACAACCTCTGTTCAGATGGAGGAGATGGCTCAGTGGGGTGAAAACACTTGCCACCAAGCCTGAGTGACCTGTGTTTGATCCCTGGAATCCACAAGGTGGAAGGAGAAAACAGACTCCTGAAAGTTGTCCTCTGTCTCCCACTCACATACTGTGGTGCACATGTGTGTGTGTAGACCTCCCCATGCAACCAAATGAGTGTACAAAATACCTCTGTTCAATAAAACACTATGTACACAATACTGTAGTAACAGGAAACATTTGTACCATACCTACTATGAACATAATTGTTGTTAGCACTTATTCTTGTTGGAGTTTGCTTTCTATTGCTATGACAAAACCAACTTGGAATGGAAATTATTTTACTTTATATCGCCCAAGTCACAGTTAATCACTGAGGGAACTCAGTGCAGGAACTCAGGGCAGGAACCTGGAAACAGGAACTGAAGTACAGACCATGGAGGAATGCTGCTTGCTGGCTTGCTCCTCTGGCCTGTGTCTAGCCTGCTTCCTTATTGCAACTTTGGATCTTAATACACCTTCTCCCACATTGGCTGGTGCCACCAGCACTGTGCTGGGTCCCCCCTAATACTTAGAATCAAGAAAATGTCTCATAGACATGGCCACAGGCCAATCCAATGGAGGAAATTCCTCAATTGAGGTTTCCTCTATCTAGGTATGTCAAGTTGACACCTGAAGCTATTTAGCACATGCCTATTAAGCCATTTAACTTTTCACAATATCCAACAAGGTAGTCACTATTACTATTCTTGTAGAGAATATTTCTTTGTTAAACAAACTATCTAAAGTCACACGGATAAGATAAGTAAAGTTTAAGTCTAGAATTCCAACCCAGGCAGTCTGGCTCCAATTCAATGAAATTACTGCTATGCCATGTAAAGGCCATAACAGAAATCCTACTTTGTTCTCCAAACGTGCATTAGACCATTCTAATCCTTTCTCCCCCTCCTCCATCCTCCCTTTCTCTTTCTATCTATTGATCTATCATTTCTTCCCCTCTCTTATTTCCTCTCTTTCTCCTGCCTCTGTTTTCTGAGACAGTCTTCTGTAGCACAGGCTGGCCTTGAGCTCACTGTGTAGCTAATACTGGTCTTAACTCTTGATTCTCCTTCTTCCACTTCTTAAAAAATAATTTATACATATTTATCTAGTGTTTCCCTTGATAAGCTCATATATGGATATAGTACATTTTGCTTACTCTCACTCTATCCTCTGTTATCCCCCTCCTACCCCTCTTAGCCCTCCCTTCTCCTTAAAGTTCCCTTTCCCATGTTCATGTCTTTTTGTTTTGTGTTGTGATCCACCAAGTTTAATCAGGGTCATCTGAGTGACCATGGGCATGGAACTATCCAATGGAACCTGGTGTGCTCAACCTACCTCTAACTCTTGAGTGTTGAGACAATAGAGATATTCCTCCATGCCTGGATAATTCTATCCTTTCTTCTTTGAAAAAAATATTTTACTTATTACTTTATTTTATGTGTATGAGTGTATTGCCTACTATGTGTGTAACTGCAGCCATGTCATGCAATGCCTGTGGAGTCAGAAGAAGGTGTCAGATTCCTTTGGAACTGAAGTTACAGATAGTTGTGAGCCACCATGTGGGTGCTGTGAATAGAACTCAGGTCTTCTACAAGACTAGCTAGTGCTCTTAACTGCTGAGCTACCTCTCCAGCCCCTTAACCTTTGTTTAAAAAATTATTTGTTTATTTTCTGTGTGAGTGTTTTGCCTGCATGTATGTAAGTGCACCACATGCTTGCAATGTCTATGGAGACCAGAAGAGGGTATTGGATCCCCTGGAACTGGAATTATGGACCACTGTTAAGTGCCATGTGGGTGCCATGTGAACCTGGTCCTCTGCAGGAGCAGCCAGTGTTCTTAACTGCTGAGCCATCTCTCCAACCTCAATTCTAATCTTTCTTGATTGTGTGCATGCTACCAGTGTTATCTAACTAAGAGACAGGATCTCTCTGTAGCCCCAACTTCCCTGGAACTCACTATGTGAGATCAAGGCCAGACCAGGCTGGCCTTGATCTCACAGGGATCCATTTGCCTCTGGCTCTCAAGTGTTGGGATTAAAGGTGTGTGCCATCATCCTTGCCCTGAAAGCATACATTTTAAAAGAACAACTCCAACTAAAATGAGCTTTTTGGACCTGGTGCTCCATTTTATTTCTGGGCATTTGGCTACATTAGAGTAGCTTCTAAGGAAAACCAAACCAAAGAGGAAATGGGAGAAGGTGCAGGAGATGCTATGCCTTTCAAAAATCTTTCTTCCTGGTCATTGTACCTCAACATGAATTTGTTTTCTATCATGGCTACATAGTGGCTGGATTAACACATTTCATTACAGGGAACACTGAGTACCATGTAAGTTAATAAGCCTTCAGTACATCAATAGAAATTGCATCCCTTTCTTGAAATGTTAATCCTAAGGCTGGGCCTCATGTGCTATAAACAATATGAGATCCATGACAATGTTTGCAAAATCGACACAGAACAGACCTCTCCTGTGTGTTTGTGTTTTCCTTCAGAAACAACAATCTTGAAATGGCCTTCACATTCTGAAGACTGAAAATTTTACACATCTTTGAAATTGGTTGACAGGGTTATTTCATGAAAACCAAGCACAGAAAGAAAGTCATGTTTTCCAGCCAAACAAATGGAAGTGGAGGGTAGAAAGAAGTGTTGCTTTTTGACTAACTGGCAGTGCTAAAGCTTGGATGATTTATGACTGGGACACATCTTGCCAAAGTGAGATGAAAGGCAACAGTTCATGGAGGCGCACCTGAGGGCAAATGGAAAAATTATTGGAATGGCAGCCACTTGTATACAATTTTGGATTTTAGAGAAAAAGAAAGACTGAGGCCTTTATATTTCAACCCATCTACACATCAATATCACTATTTGATACCAATAGATGAGATAATCACCCAATATATGTTTTCTTTGGCACTTACTGTTGTTTTTATAAAAAGCTCCATTTGTCTTGCCAGCTCTTAATGATTAAAGGATGTAAATACAAAATACTTTTCACTGATTTAGTTCTGCTATAAAATTGTAAAGTCATGCATTTTCAAAAATTACTTTAATCAAAACTGGGAACAAATATCATTACAATCAGTTATTAATGTACTTTAAAATATTACACCATACTATACATGTTTATGCCAATAGCCTCTTAAAAATTCTGATGATGAGTACAACTTATGTTGTTGTACTGCCCAGCTTAACTAATGGACACTAAGTAATGACTTCCCTTTATACTGCTATGAGTAGAGACTGAAATTCCCACCTGGGTCTCATTCATTCATTTACTGATTGGTTCATCACACAAATGTATTGAGTTCCACTGTGCCCAGTATTGCTGTGCCAGCCTCTGGGGGTATAGCGTAAATAAGACACTAGCATGTATGGAGCTTAAAATCTGAAGAAGGAGAGTAGCAAGTAAGCACTTATGATAGCTGTAGACAGAAGCAGATCACACAGAATCTTGCTACTCAAACTGTGGTCCAGAGACCTGCAGTATTAGCATCACCCAGAAACTTACAGAATCTCAGGGCCTGAGCTGGAGAGATGGCTCAGTGATTACAAGCACTGGTTGCTCTTACAGAAGACCCAGGTTCAGTTCCCAGCACTGGCATGTGGCTAATAATTGTGACTCCAATTCCAAGGTATCCAGTGCCCTCTTCTGATTTGTGGCATTGCATGCATGGATGGACTTTCAGACAGGTAGGCAAAACACTCATATATACAAAACAAAAATAAAATTTTAATTTTATAATTGGAGTTTCTTGGGGGGGGATTCAGAATTATAAATACCATGGGTTCAGTCTCAGAGATTCTGATTTAAGAGTTCTGGGGGAAGTTTCTCATATAGTGAAATCTCAGCAAGATTCTTATACACAGCCAGGGTGAAGACCTCCAAAGAGGTTGTCTTCTGGGTATGATGGAACAATTCAAGAAACTAGAGAGCAGGGTGTGATATAACCTGATTTAACACACAAGGAAGAATTCTTAGCCCTGGGTGAGCAGTGGAGGGAAGCAAGGCTGGAACTGATGTAAGTTCGTCTGTCTGAATGACAGTCGACTTAGCAAGATGGGGACCAGAGTGCACGGGCCACCACCTCTGCTCCTGAAGCTAGACTGAATTCATGTGTTGGCTCACAGGCAGGAAATAATTCCCCTTCAGAGAATAGACCACAAAATTCTACATTAAAGCCAAGGTGAAAGCCAGATGCAATTGCTTATCTTCTTACATACCTGGGGACCTTTAGTTCCAAGACTTCCTTTTTCTCCCTTTTCACCACTCTCTCCTCTTGCGCCCTAAATACATGGAATTAACATGTTAACTTGTACATTAAAATGGAAATGCTAAGTCATTATTACATAGATAGAAACTGGAGCTTCATTATGCCATGGGCATCCTGGGTCTTCAAGTTCTCCCTCATCTATGTGGGATTACTGTATTCCAATCTCAATTGCAGGGGCTTGAGCTTTTACAGCCTCAAAGCCAGGGTTGGGAAGAAACCCAGAACAGCTGAGCTTTTCGGTCTGCTGATTTTTCTCAGCCTCTTCACACTCTGAAGTGATACATTTCTTACCCTAAATTTTTCTTACTTATGCAAATCTAAAACCAGAATATTTAATTGTTTTTTTTTAAATTTTATTTATTTCCGTATGTGTATGAATGTACTGTCTGCATGCAAGTTTGTGCACCCGTGTCGTGCAATGCCGTGGAGGGGCTGGAGAGATGGCCTAGCGGTTAAGAGCGCCAACCGCTCTTACAGAGGACCCGGGTTCGATCCCCAGCACCCACATGGCGGCCGAGAACCATCTGAAACTCCAATTCCAGGAGAACTCCAGTTCCAGGGGAATCCGACACCCTCTTCTAAAACCAGAATATTTAAATCAGTTTTATATTCAATAACCAAACCAAACATTGGCTATAAAGAAGAGATGTCATAACACATAGAAGTCATAGCAAAGGGGCAGTAGAACATTCCAGAAGTAGTAATATCTAAATTTCATCCTGCCACGCGCCATCTCTATAAAATGGAAGCAGACGCGCCGTGGTATCACTTGAATAGCATGAAATCAAAGCAGTCAATCAATCTATTGAGATGATTCCCCATAATCCAAGTGGTAAATATTTCTCATGTGAAAGTAAGAAAATTGAGCTTTCCTCAGCTGGCAAGTTATGACAAAGAAAAGCAATCAAGCTGGAGTGAGTGTGGTCCAAGGGGGAAGCGTATTTACCATGGAAACATGTGGACAAAGTTTCTCTTCTGATGTTTAAATATATTTTACCCAACTTCCATAAGCAAACTGCCAATATATAATGCTTTTATTTTCTTTTAACTATTTGTTTTAAAACTTTGAAAAATAGAACCCAGGATTGTCTTGCCCAGGCTAACCAGTACATTTGTTTCTCATATATTTAAACCTAAGTTTAGAGGAGAAAAAAAATTATTTTAGTGGTCTGATTCTTATCCTCCTTCCCTGTTCCCTTGTTCCCTTGTTCCCTCCCTCCCTCCTTCCTTCTTTGAGGAGGATCCAACCCAAGGGTATTACTGTGTTTGTTACACACTACACAAGTGCCCTACATGAGCTACACGGCAGCCCCTGACTTTTTTCTTCCAGCTCAGCATTTGCTCCCTTCCCAGCTCACTGTTATTTTAGGCTCCCCTTTGCCCTCTCTGACACATGTTTCCTTTCTGCTCTGCTAACCAATATAAAGAGCCAACTGTGGCTTGTTCCTTGCAAAGGAAAGAGTGCTGAAGGCAGCTCCCAGGAGAAGTGAGCTGGAAAGGACAGGCACAGAGCCACGCTGTAGCTCACCCTGCCGAAGCCTCCAGCTGTACTTGGAACAATTCTTTCCTAGAGTTGAGCCAATGTTTCGACACCATGGACATCTAGATAGCTATTGCTGTTTTAAATTGATCGCAACTCCCAGATTCCAGACTCGACATTTTCTTTGGCTCAAGGTCTCTGTGGATTACCCTAACAACCTTGAACCCAGCATAAGGGGGTGGCTGCAATGTACATTCATCTCTTTCCACCTCTTGACTGGGACAGAACTCAGATGAAAGTGACCAAGTGTTGGACAAGTCAAAACTGTTACTTTCTTTTTATTACCCTGAACATAGTTGAAGTGCCTGTAATTATGCAAGGTGGTTTGAGCATTTCTATCTAGGACTTAGACTTTCCACATCCAGATTCTTCTTTTTTGATCTTACACTCATGTGATCTCTATACCTGAGGACCCTTAAGTCCCGGTGAGCCTTCAAGTCCACTTGGACCCCTGATGCCTGGATTTCCCTGTGGTGAGAAAGAATCAGTGTGTTAAAGTTGCTTCCTTGAGAACATCCTTTCCTTAACGCAAGATAAAACAAAACAAAACACTTTTTTTTTTTTTTTTTTTTTTTTTTTTTTTTTAGGGGAAATAAAAATTTTTTGGAAAATTTGTTCAAGGTATTCTTTTTTTAATTTTTAAAATTTTATTTATTTTTTTATGTGTATGAATATACTGTCTGCATGTAGGTTTGTGCACCCATGTCATGCAATGCTGCAGAGGTCATCAGAAGAGGGTGTCGGATTCCCCTGGAACTGGAGTTAAAGACAGCTCTCAGCTGCCATGTGGGTGCTGGGGATCGAAGCCGGGTCTTCTGCAAGAGCAGTCAGTGCTCTTAACCGCTCGGCCATCTCTCTTTTATCTTGATCTTCATCATGATGTGATTGACAGTGGGTTACACTTATTGTACTTTTAATATGAGGGTGTATATTTTGCAAAAGTGTAAGTGCCAATGGCTCTTTGTAAATACTGTGTGTTCAGGAAGCAGCATTTTTTTTTAGATGTTTACAAGTCCAAATTTATTTTTGAAACATTAAAAATGTCGTTATTTTATTAAGTATAATACCCTGTCTTATATTTATATTAGTCTCTTAAATTTCTTTATCTGATAATAGTATTGTTACAAATAGTTTTGGGAGAAAAGGCATACAAGTTTAATCCACTAAAAGGAAGAAAACAGAGGTGCACTTTTCCTCATATATCATTTATCTAATGATATATTTTTATAAATTATTATTTTTTTTCAGGTTGAGAAAACATATATTTAAGAAAAACATTGAAAATGGTGCTCTTTGGATAACAGGCATTTACATTTTCTATTTTTATGTTTAGGAGTTTACATTTTTCCCTTTAATTTTACATTACTCTAATATATGAATACATACCCTCCATACATATACCACAATTACAAAGTCTGAAAATAAGTGGTCAGTTAATTCTAAAGCCCATTAAGGAATTCACATTATAACAGCATAGTTGCTTTCAGATAAAAAGAAATATAGGAGATTGGGAATTTCCCAGGACCACCTGAAGCACAGAGTATTACCACCCCCCTCCCCCAACTGGGATTGCCGAGGGAGTGTCCAAGTGGATTCTTTGGAGAACCTTCAGAATAGAAAGGGAAGAATGAGTTAGACTTCCAATAGAAAGCCTAAGAAGACACAATGGAGGAAAGACAGCATCTTCAGTAAGTGGTGTTGGCAAAACTGGATGTGCTGGATAGCTTTAGTGTCAACTTGACACACCTGGGTTGAGGGAGCCTCAATTGGGGAATTGGCTCCATTGGATTGGCCTGTGGCCACATCTGTGGAGTATTGTCTTGATGGCCAAGCAGTGTGGAAGGGCCCAGCCCACAATGAGTGGTGCCACCCTGGGCAGGTGGTTGTGTATGGTATAAGAAGGCAGGCTGGGCATGAGCCAGAAGAGCGAGCAAGCCAGTGAACAGCATTCCTCCATGGCCTGTGCTTCAGCTCCTGCCTCCAGGTTCCTGCCCTGAGTTCCTGCCTTGGGCTCC